>JAJEJO010004802.1:585754-637781 GCA_020662805.1 Glaucomys volans
TCTTATTTTAGATCTCAAACTGGCTTTGAAGAGTTGAGATCTGCCCTGTGAACCAGAACTTCATGGGCCACAGCACGTTCAGAACTAATGGGTATGTAAACACTACTGGTCTCAGCCTCACAGTTGAAAGCTATGGGTCTAGCTTGTACACATCAGCCAAATGAATTCCCCTGGGTGAGACCAGGAATTGGTATCCTGGCTTTGTGGTATGACCACTTGGTGATGTCTGTTGGGTTGAGTAGATGATGGAAGAATCTAATTTTGGGGGTTTTCTGTTGTTTGTCTGTTTGGCATTAAATCAATTAAGAAAATATTTCCTGTTCATGGGAAGGGAGAATAGTTCTCTGAAATTTGGATTGGTGAGCTTTATTATTTCTTGTTTACTTTTGACCTGTAACTCAGACTGTAAAATTACAACTTGAAGTTTGCAGTGGGTCTCAGTCTATAATAGACAACATCCTCTATCTCTTTGTGTCTATATGTAATATATTCTGACCTCTGGAGAATGTTAATAAATTATATTGTAAATTTTCTTAAAGAAATTCCATTTTGTTAAGTGTATAGAGATTGATAAATGCTTACCTATACCTAATATTTCCTGAGATTCTATGAAATAAAGAAACTGAACTTCTAATACTTGAAATATGCTGATCTTTTAAAAGGACAGAAATGGGCTTCTCACAAAAGACTTTTATTTGAGAGTATTTTAATTAAGAATTCAGGTTCACATAGGCAAGGAGAAAGCTTCAATAAATTAGGTTGGTTTAGTAATTTGGATTTTAAAATAGCTACAAGTCTTTTCTCTGATTTTGTAAGTCTGAAATACAAAGATAAGTTTTACTTTATTTGAAGATTTGGAGTTGTTTTCTCCTGAAAAGTCTAATACTAATGTGAACTTTCTAAACTTTTTATTGATTTACTTATCAGATAAAATGATACTACTGCTATGTAATGTTAAACATTACAAAGTATAAAATTATGTGTTCAATAAATTTGAATTGTAGTTCTAAGAAATTTCTATCAACAGTAATAATATTCTATCATGAATCTGTTGAAAAATTATTCCCAAAGTACTTTTAGTTAACTTAAAACCTGAATTAATATAAAATCAAGGTGATTAATGGACAATTTTTTTGGTATCTGAACAATTTCAGATCAGTTAAAATTCTGAAACATTGGAACAACTATATCTTAGAACATAGTTGGCAAATTTTAAAAATTAAGAAAAGATGTTAAAACATTACCAGGATAAATTTTAGATGAGGTAATTATACAACCAAGGTTGTACCTGAAATATCAGCTATAAAAATAAACTTTATTTAATAAGGTATATGAGTTTTGAATGAGAAGGAGTATATTTCCATATTACACTGAGCCCTGCAAACTATGCAGTTGGTCCTATGTGTGCACATACATATGTGTGTGTACATGTATGAACCCACACATATGCATATGTATATATGTATTTTTATTATAGAGAAACTATTCTTTTGGGTTTTGTTATCAAACATTAATTTTCTAATACTTAAATTGTAGAAAGATGTATGTGGGTATGGGGGATCCTATTACTATGCTTATAAGATTTGCTGATTGGTGATCAACAAATATATGAAAAAGTGTTCATCATCTCTAGTAATTAGAGAAATGCAAATTAAAACCACCCTAAGATTTCGTCTAACTCCAATTAGAATGGCTATTATTAAGAACACAAGCAATAATAAGTGTTGGCGTGGACATGGGGAAAAAGGCACACTCATGCATGGCTGGTGGAGTTGCAAATTGGTGCAACCACTCTGGAAAGCAGTATGGAGATTCCTCAGAAAACTTGGAATGGACCCATTTGACCCAGCTGTCCCACTCCTTGGTTTATACCCAAAGGACCTAAAATCAGCATATTACAGTGATGCAGCCATATCAGTGTTCATAGTTGCTCAATTCACAATAGTTATATTGTGGAACCAACCTAGATGCTCTTCAACTGATGAATGGATAAAGAAACTGTGAGATATATATATATATATATATATATATATATATATATATATATATATATGATGGAATGTTACTCAACCATGAAGAATAAAATTATGGCATTTGCTGGTAAATGGGTGGAGTTGGAGAATATCATGCTAAGTGAAATAAGCCAAACCCAAAAAAACCAAAGGCTTCTCCGATCAGTGGATGCTGATACATAATAGGGGGGAGGGGTTATGGGGGTGATAAGAAAAGAATGGAGGAAGTATGGATGGTGTAGAGGAAAATGGGATGGGGGAAGGAAAGATAATAGACTGAGGCAGACAGTATTACCCTATGTATATGTAAGATTATATGAATCGCATGAATCTATGTTATGAAAAAAAGATATATTCCCTGCTGTATAATTATATCAAAATGGGTTCTACTGTTAAAAAAAAAATGAGTGACAAGTTCAAACATAAAAAAAAAGAAATAAAATTCTGTGTTTTATAAATGAAAAAAAATCACATATCCCTTGGGTACCTATCTGCTCTAATAACTTTTAATTTTGCTCACCCCCACTAAAATTTTTTTCCTTTTCAAAATATATTTTGCACCCAAACTATAGAGGGGATCCCTGGAAAATCAATAAGATACATTTTTTCATCTTCTAAAGAGAAGGATAATAAAAAAAATTAGATTTGTATGTATGCTTTCTGTATCTTTTCTCTTTTTCTTCTTTTTTTTGCAGTGCTAGAGCTTTGTACATGCTGCACAAGCATTCTATTCTTAAATAGGTTCACAATATTATAAGAGTTATATGGAAAGATTGTCAAATCAAATAGAAATTCAACTTTTCAAGGTTAATTTTATACAAGTAATATGTTATTAATATGAATATATTTCAGAGATTTTGATATTTGACATAAAGGCCCTGAAGTGTTCTCACTCACTGTCTATCATACATTCCTACCCTCAGGGTAACCATCAACTGAACCCTAATGGAACAGATATGTGCAACACCCCAATAAAGGATATTACTTATGCCCATTCTGATATTGTTAGTAACTACAATAAATTAATCATAAATAATTGCTTTTTCCCCTCAAAACAGGTGGATTACTTTCCCCGCATGCTTTCCAGAAATTTCTATAATACCCAGGTTAGCAAACTGATCTTTAACAAATCAGAAAAGTCCAGAAATAGCAGTGGGAATGCCTATCACAGGCCCTCTAGACTATTGATACCTGAAGAAATACACCTATGGTCACAGGTTTTGGAGTTTAATTAAAGTAACATGGCATAGGTAATTCTGATAGTGTGTGCCAGAAGACAAGTAAGGTTTTCCAGCTCTTTCTAGTCCAAAAGCAGATAACATTATAAAAGCAGATCGCTGACCCAAGAACCAATACAAGAAGAATTAGTTAAGAGAAATGAATTAATAACCAAGGAAAATTTAGTTATGTATTTTGGAAGATTTTTGAAATTGTTTTATAATGTTTTGTCATTTGATAAGGGAGGTTTTTCTCTTTGTTTATCATGGCAAAATATACATAGTATAAAGTTATCATTTCAACCATTTTCAAGTTTACAATTCAGTGGCACTGGGTACATTCATGTTGTTGTGTGACTGTCACTACCATCATTTCCAGAATTTTTCATTTCCCCACACTCATTAAACATAATTCTCCCTTCCTTCCTATCCTACACCCGCTGCAACCACCATTCTATTTCCTGTCCATGAATCTGACACCTAGGAACCTTATGTAAGTGGGATCATACCATATTGGTCTTTTGGGACTGACTTAATTCACTTAATATAATGTCACTAGGTTCATCCATGGTGAAGCCTGTGTCAGAATTTACTCCTTTTTAAAGGTTGAATAAATCCTACTGTATACATATACCACTCCTTGTTTACCCATTCATCCATAGATGGATACTTGGGTTGCATGCACCTTTTGGCTCCTTTTTCCCACCTTACATTCTTATCAAAACTTGCTACTCTTTGTTTGTTTTTATTTTTTATTGTAGGCATTCCAGTGTGAAATAGTATCTTCTTCTGTTTTTCATTTGTATTTTTCTAATGACCAGTGATCTCGATGAAGCATTTTTTCATATACTTATTGGTTATTTGTCTATCTTCTTTGAAAACATGTCTATTCAAATTCCGTGCCCATTTTTAAATCAGGTTATTTGTTTTTCTATTGTTGCTCTCTGTTTTTATGTTTGTCTTTAACACTCAGTTTAATGGACTCTGCTTTTGCAATTGAAATAAAACCATAATTTTCCCCTTTTCTCTCAAAATTCAGGAGAAATTATTATATTGAGCTTCTTTTATGATACTGCAGTTGCTTTCATAGTTTCAGAAAGAATTTGACTTCTTTTTGGCCAGGATATATTTAGGCAAAATGATTATACAACTAAGTCATCTTAAAAGGATCAATATAATTGATCATCTTAAAAGTGAAAATAATTTACTTAAGTAGGTACATCAAACTCATCAAACATTAAGGGACAAGAGTTGTGCTTCCTCTATGAAACTAATGCCCACAAAACCTTTCTAGGGCACTAGTTTGGTATCTGTTCTATAGAAAGCAGGGTCCTTATGTGTAAAGAAAGTCACTTCCTGGCAGCCAGACATCAGCACATGTGGGGACTTAGCGCAAGAGCAATTCACTGATGTGAGTAGGTATTGCATGACAAACTGGTTTTATTATGGCATTATAGTCATACATAATATTGGGATTCGTTTTGACATAATTAAATTAGCAGAGAATATAATTTGCTCCAATTCAGTCTCCAATACTTCTGCCTTTTCTCTTTTCCTCCCTTCCCTTGTTCCTTTTCCTCTATTAGTCTTCCTTCTATTTATTTAAAGTTTTTTTTTTTTTTAAATTAGTGCTTTATAAGTGCAGATAAAGGTGAAATTCTGTGGGTCATACTGAGGAGCTGGAAACGTTGCAAGAAATGGAGACTTGTGTTGATTGGTGGAAACGTGGGTCCAGGGCGAGAACTATGATTGGTCCTGCTGGGGTGCTGAGAGGTGGTGCGGGGATTTCATTGGCTCTTAAACAAATAAAAGGCTATGCAGCTGCCACAATAAACGAGTTTGTGGCTGCTTGCTCCTGGTCATGCTTACCTGACTCCCAGTGTCTGGCTCGTGATGCCCTGTCCTTACCCCCCTTCTTGAAAGCCTCCAGGACCCACAAATGTAACAAAATTCACTGTGGAATATTCATATATATGTATAGGATAGTTTGCACATTACTCCCATTTTCCATCCCTTACCTTCAATTCTCTTCTTCTACTTCACTGGTCTTTCTTCTGTTTTCATGGGACTCCCCACCCCCTTTCCCTTATTTTGGTCTGATTTCCTAGCTTGTAATAGGGGCTCCTATTGGGGAAGCAGAGAAAGAGAAACTGAAAGGTGGAAAAAGAGAAAAGAAAACAGAAAGATCAGGTCTTTGGAATAAACGAACCTATTCAAAATGCAATCCTGGATTCATTATGTAGTTTTCAGATTCATGTTAATTTTCTGACCATACTCAAAAAATTTTATTGGCATCTATTACTGTATTTATGCAAATTAAGCCAAGAACAGGCAACATTTTTTGTTTGCTTGTTTGTTTGTTTTTGGTATGGTGATCAAAGATTATCCCTGAAAAACCATGAGAAGTGAACTCCTGTTATTTATAAGTTACTGGATCTATGATATTCTGTCATGGTAGTTTAAATGAACTAAGATGCCACTCAGGATAAATACTTAATTATCTATGGGGTTCCTCTGTGTCTGGTTCACTATTTACTATTGAATTGGGCCCCAACTCTTCAAAGTTATGTGTTAACTTACAGATCTTTACTGGAGAAAGATAGAAATTATTTCTATGTAATATAAAATAATAAGCTCAAATGTCATAATTTGCTTTCCTGAGAGGATATGAATCATTTTTGAACCTAAATTAATAATCTTTTTCCAAAATTTTCCCATTAGTTCTATAAATTCTTGGTCTTTCAAACAATCTTTGAAGTTTTACTATATTATTGGTTTCCTCATCAATGACTTAAATAAAGCTTTGACATACATTTATTCTAAAATTTTGAAAATTTTATTTCCTCAACTCTTATTTCAAGTCTAAAAACTATCTCTTCTTACCCCATCATTCTGACAGTTTAAACAGGCTTGTTTCATCCATAGTCTTTGAACATGGTAGATTTCCTTTACCTACCTGAACAGGGAATGTTCGCATTTATGTGACTTCTACCAATTTCCAGATCCATTTATCTTTAACTTGCAGAACATCAGAGCTCAGTGAACTCCCCACTTCCTTCAGTTATAAAGAGGAAACTGAGGCTGGAAGAAGACAAATGGTATTTATATATGATATAAATATTGCAATTTATTGTCTGGACATAATCCCTCTTTGAACGTACCTTTTTCATAGACAATGTAAAAAAGATTGCATCTTCCATTAAATTCTCAAGGCTATATTCACCATAGGTATAATTTTCCCCCTGCTTCTTGATGCTTCCCCAGAGTTGAATGGATGTCCTATAAGTGCTTCTCAATGGGAATGAAACAAAGAAAGAAATGTTTCTGGAAGCAAATATTCTGGAAATTGCCAGAGGAATCTGTTCAGAGGTCAGAGGTGACTCTTCCTCTGTCTGAAACAGCTTTAAAGAAATACCCCTCCCTGGGGGAATGACTCAGTATATCCCTGACTTTAAGCTCTAGCCAGCTTCTTCCCTGGGGCACTGCGAGGCAAAGTATTATCACTGTCACTACCTATGAAGACTTTTGCTTGCAGCAACAATTTTTGTTACTTTTGGCAGATATATCTAGACAATAGCCAAGAAAGGATATGACATGAATTCAACAGTTTAATTCTGAAAACCCCGGAGTTTCAAGGCTGGTCATTTCTTGTTAGAAGAGCTTTGTTTTTCCTCTTTGGTCATAACAACTGGACTTCCAGGGGATTATTTCTCCTTACAAATTAAGGAAATTTTCAGAGCCAAATTTTAGGTCTTTCCTGATTAAAACAAAACAAAACAATGAAAGGATAGTGGGCTTGGATTTGAATAGTAGCCAGAGATACTACACAAAAAGACAACTATTATTACATTTCCTAATAAAGCCAAGCTATTTTTGAAAAATAATTAATTTTTGTAATGCAAAAAATTTTAATACTCCTATGGAATATCTACTTAGAGATTCTGAAGAACATAATTTTAACTTGTAGATGAGATGTGAATGGTAAGGTCCAGGGATTCAATTGCTTTGTAGAACAATTTGGAACCAAAGCTAGATATGCATGTATGAAGGCATCTTGACCCAGGGATCCTTGCGGAGATCTATTAGTGTGACAGAGGACTGGACGGAGGATCAGGAGCACGGGTCATTTCAGTATTGGTCCATATGACCTAGGGGAAGTTACCCTTTGAGACTCAACTTCCTCACTGAAAAGACAAAGTAAGCATGCTAAACTCACTCCAATGCCTTGATTATACATAGGATGACAAGAACAGCTAATATTTTTGAGAGTTTCCCATATGCCAGGCATTGTGTTGAGAATTTAACATGTATTCTATTATTTGATCCTCACAACAATCTCTGATACAGGAACTATTTTTCTTCACCATCTTACAGTTAAGGAGACTGAGGCATAGAGAGGCTAAGTTACTTGGCCAAGGTTTCACAGTTAGCAAAGTGATGGGGCTACTGGTCAAATGTGGGCAATGTGGTTTCAGGACACATGTTTCAAGTCACTATGCCACATCTGCCCCTGCTCAGATAATGCATGTGAAAGCATCTAACATATTGTCTGGACCATAGGAAGTATTTACTTAATTTTCATTGAATTTTCACAGTAGAATTTCCATGTAAAACTGAAGCCTTAGGAGCTCAAAGACAGTCATATCTTTGCTATTAATAGTCATTCAACAAAATCTCAATAAGAAACATACATCATCTACAAAATGTCATCCTGTCAATACTTGAACTAAAACAAATTTATATAAACCTTAAGATAATAAAACCACTTCTTGGGACTCAAGTGCTTCTCTCTACAAGCTTAATCCCAAATCCTGTATTCCTTGTCCCCATGAGACTGGAGATGACACTGGTCTTCTGAGTCCTGGTTCCCAGGTGTTGAAGATTGCACACCTGAGAAACACCAAGGCAAGAGCAAAAAGTTTTATTTAAAGGATAGAACAGAGAGAAAGAGAGAGACAGAGACTCCTCTGAAGAGGAGAGGGGTCCAAGTTGGTGCCTGAGGGAGTGGAGGTGTCCTGCACCTTTTATAGATTTCTTCTCATGTCCCCTTATCTTGCCTATGTGGCCAAAAGGTGAGAAAGGAGCCTTCCAGAGGTGCCTCTCTGGATAGGCTCAGAAAGGGAGGAAGGGAGCCACCCAGGAGGTACTTCATTAACAACTCTTTGTTGAGAGGACAATTCCCTGCAGGCAGGAAACCTTGGCAACAGGTGGAGGAGGGGGAGCTGCTCTGGAGGTATTGGCATTTTGTTTTCTCTTGAATCAGCCCTCATCTTCCTCTCTCAATCATTCATTATCTCTGATGACTATCTTTTTGCCCCCTGGCCTCACCTGTACCACACCTAATTAGCAGAGTCTCTAAGAAAAGATATATCTTCCATCACATAAGAGGTTTTTATTCCTTTGATTGTTTGCTGAATTGAATCTCCCTTCCTTTATTTAGCCAAGATTTTTTTTCATATCCTGTGTACAGGACATCACAATGTCAGGTTGATCTTTAAATGGTAAAGAAGGAAAGCATATTGAATTGGAACTTAACTTTTAATGGCATAGTATATGCATAGAATTTAATGTACAAGAATATGACCTCTTTACAATCTATGTAAGTGTATACACTCTGAGATGTGACTGTACCATATGGTTATTCATGTAGAAATATGCTCATTTGAACGCAATCTGTTTTTGGTTCAGATTTTTCTCCCCACAGATACCAGCTCTTTTCTCTTGGGACTTGGTGAAAAGACAGCAAAAGAGATTCATTATGATAACATGAATCTGCAATATAGATGGTAGATGGACAGGCTACACTCTTTCACCCAGTCATTATCAACAAGGTGCAAGTTGATAAGTCAAACAAAGGTCCTGCTCTCAAGAAGTCTACAGTCTAGAGCAAGGGTCAGCAAGCTGTGACCTGTGAGCTAAATATGGCCCTGTGCCTGCTTTTGTAAATAGAATTTTATTAGAACACAGCTACATCCATTCATTAACATATTTTACTCTAGTGCTGAACCAGCACAACTGAACAGTTGCAACAGAGACTATATGACTCCAAAAGTCCCAATTATTTTCTATTTGGCCTTTTATAGAAAAGTGTTTGCCAATCTCTGTACTGGAAGAGGGGTCTTGTGAGATGAATTATGTGACTAGCATGTTATGTAACTAGTGTATTAAATAACTGAGTTAATGGAATATAACTACCATACATTTTCTGTTTTTTGAAGTGCTGAGGATGGGATCCAGGCTTCAAGCATGCTAGGAAAATGCTCTACCACTGAGCTACATCCCCAGCCCTACCACCATACAATTTTAAGATCTATTCAGTTGGGGAAGCTGTTATGCTGTTGCTGGGTTAAAAATTACAATAAAACTCCTATGGTCATTTTTTTTTTCTTTTTTTTTTTTTCTTATTTACTTATTGATTCATTGAACACAAATGGAGTACAGCTATTGTTTCAAGGGTTGTACACAAAGTAGAGTCACACCATCTGTGCTTTCTTGCATGTACACAGGGCAATGATATCTGTCACACACTCTGTTATTGATTTTACCCCCCATCTACCCCCACCCCTCCCTTCCCTCTATGCTAGCTATCTTTCCTCCATTCTTGCCATCTTTCCCCCCCACATTATGCATCATCATTCATTTATCAGAGAGACCATTCGGCTTTTGGATTTTTGGGATTGGCCGATCTCACTTAGCATAACAGTTTCCAACATCATCCATTTACCTACAAATGTCATAATTTTATTCTTCTTTATGGCTGAGTAATATTCCATCGTGTATATATACCACAGTTTCTTTATCCATTCATCTACTGAAGGGCATCTAGGTTGATTCCACAATCTAGCTATTGTGAATTGAGCAGCTATGAACATTGATGTGGCTGCGTCACTGAGGCAATCTGATTTTAAGTCCTTTGGGTATAAGCCAAGGAGTGGGATAGCAGGGTCAAATGGTGGATCCATTCCAAGTTTTCTAAGGAATCTCCACACTGCTTTCCAGAGTGGCTGCACCAACTTGCACTCCCACCAGCAATGTATGAGTGTACCCTTTTCCCCACATCCTCGCCAACACCTGTTGTTGCCTGTATTCTTAATAAAAGACATTCTAATTGGGGTAAGATGAAATCTTAAGGTGGTTTTGATTTGCATTTCTCTTATAACGAGTGATGTTGAACATTTTTTCATAAATCTGTTGATTGCTTGTAGATCTTCCTCTGTAAAGTGTCTGTTCATTTCCTTGGCCCATTTATTGATTGGGTTATTGGTGTTCATGGTGTAAAGATTTTTGAGTACTTGGTAGATTCTGGAGATTAGTGCTCTGTCCGAAGTGTGTGTGGCAAAGATTTTCTCCCACTCTGAAGGCTCTCTCTTCACATTGCTGATTGTTTCTCATACTTGACAAAGGAGGCAAAAACATGCAATGGAGAAAAGACAGCCTCTTCAACAAATGGTGCTGGGAAAACTGGAAATCCATATGCAGCAAAATGAAACTAAACCCATATCTCTCACCCTGTACAAAACTCAACTCAAAGTGGATCAAGGACCTAGAAATCAGACCAGAGACTCTGCACCTAATAGAAGAGAAAATAGGTCCAAATCTTCATCATGTTGGCCTAGGACCAGATTTCCTTAATATGACTCCCAAAGCGCAAGAAATAAAAGCACGAATCAATGATTGGGATAGAGTCAAACTAAAAAGCTTCTTCCTATGGTCATTTTAAGTTGTGAAATATGACCTCCAGGCTGGAAACCCAATCCTGAGTAAGAGTAAAAACTTCCAATTTTATCCAAAGTTACAATTCCTTTCTATTCCCAAAGTTGGGGTCGACTCCCTTTTGAGAAATAGTTTCTTCTGTCTTTCACCTCCAGCTTGCAAACTCTGGTTTTGTCATTTCAGTGCTGGTGTGTAGGGTTGGAAGTGTGAGTATGGAGTATGGTCACAGAAGTAAGAAAGATTTTACTTAACTGACACTGTCATAAAATGACTTTGTGTTTTCAGAATTTTGGCAGTGGTATAAAGCTCTTATGTTGTGGGACCATTTTGTGGGTTATTTGGAAGTTCTATTTCTCTCCCCCTGCCCCCCACCATTTTCAGAGACTTCTCACCTGGGCAAATATTTCTCTGGGTTAGCTGCAGCCTTCTGTAGCCCTTAAAATGAGGCCCATAGTCCTCTATAGGCTGCTTTATTAACCTCTCCTTGGAAGATCTCACTGGTTCACTACCTTATGGCCACATCAGGTCTCACTTTACCTGTCCCAATAAACTCTAGACAGGTAGTCTGATCCCAGAGGCTCACTTCTGTTTTCATCTGCCCATCAGCAGCTTGTCAGACTGTCACACTGAGATTTCTCAGTTGAGTCAAGCATCAGTTTAGTTTTACTGTGTCCCCTACCCCCAAATCCAAGGACATCTATCAAAATCCCCGAGTAGTCTCCCGGAGCTACCTTATCTGACTTTAGGTATTGGTGACCTTTCCTGATTTGGGGAGAATGGCTTTCAGCCCCAAAACCATCTTCACAAATCCTTTCTATTCAAATTCTCATTTGATTTATTTTATGGCCTCAATGTGGGGGAAGGACTTGGGGGTCCTATAATCAGTTCAATTCTTTTCGCAAGTCCTATAGGGTTGTTTATGTCATTTGGAAGGTAATATTCACTGTATCTTTGTGCCTCAATTAAAAGTCCCATTTAACATACTATACAATTAGACTGAAGGCATTTGGACCAAATAAGACATAGATGAATTAATATGAGTTTCAATCTAGGTCTGATTCATGTTTCTAAGATGAAGAAGAGAAGTGAGGAGAAAAGGGGGAGGCACAGAAGGGAAATAAACAGCAAGATATCTGGAGTTAAAAAATCAGAAATTAGTGGAGATTTCTGGAAGAGTTAGAGGTCTAGGTAGAAAGGTACTGGTAGTGAAAGGAATTTACTTTCTGGAGAGCAGCTCCATGTGAATAGGCTACCCTCAACAAGGCATTTCATCGTCATAATACACTGCATCCAACAAAATACCTACTGATTCCAGAGATGAGCAGGACCTTCTACTTGTCTTGAAGCTTCAAAACTATTAGAAAAACCATCTAGGAAGATCATAGATTACTAAAGCATGTAAGATAGAGGTATGTACGGGCTCTTCATGGAATGGGGAGGACCACCCATTGGACCACCCATCACCTGTGTTGGTGGGAAGCGAGGTAGTGGCAGGAGAGGGAATTCTCCAGAAAGATGAGTCATGAAGGATAAGCAGTCCTTAGCCAAATAAAGTCCTTAGCCAAATAAAGTTTAAGTAATCCTTAATCAAGTAAAGAAAGGTTCGAGAAGGAGGAAATGAAATTTGAAAACAAGCAAACACACCACACCAACCAAACAACAATGGTGTCAGGAAAAAACATTACGTGTTCAGGAAAGTGCAAGTGGTTGAGTGGTCAAAAATCAGGAAGCACACAAAGACATATAAGGACCTGGGGTGGGTTAGTGAGTCTATAAGCCATTTATACTTTATGTTTTAGTGAGAAAGAAAAAAATGTTACTTATACCAATTATAAGGTAAGTCACAGTGACTACTTTTGCTTCCACTTGGGGTCATACGTTATATAAGGCAGAGGACGAAGTACTTGTGGTGGGGAGAGAATGGTACTTAAGAATTTGATCTGGAAGTGGTAAAGGCCATTGATTTCAAGCTTTCAGTTCTGTGTGCTACTAAAAGGCAAAGACTCAAAATAAATGACTACATAGAAAACCTCTTACTGTGTTTTGGGGAACCAAAGTTAGACCTAAGATATTAGTGCAGTGGGTAGAAAGGAAAACTTCCCTGTGTAAAAGACACACAAATTTTATCATTGGAGGTCATATGCTAATGAAAAGGGGAAGAGTTCCCATAAAATAGTGGGTGGCTGGGAGCCAAGGAAAGATACACTAGTGAAAAATATTTCCAGTGGTGGGAATGGTGCAGACTTCTAGGTGCAGACGTACTTCAAATGTAGCCTAAAGTCGTTTGCCTCAAGTAACATCATCCACATCCATTATCTAAACTTTTAGGAAAACTCTACCGCCCCCAATACCATCTGCTGGAGGTACTTGGGGAAATCAAAGACAGAGGGTGTGCTCTGTGCCTAGGGTGGTGTAAAGCGTGGGAGGAGGAAGAGACATCTGCAGAAATACAAGTGAAATTGAGACTTCAGTTGAAGTAAGAAATCAGAATAATTGGCAACCAAGATAAATATTACATTGCTGAGAAATACTGGAGAGAAGAACACTGGGTCTGGGTCCATTGCCTGTGAACACCAGGTTTCCATAACCAAGAGATGAGGGCTTGAGACACTTTTATTTACATGCCAAAGGTCAGAGTGACTTCATTAATCCAGAATATTTGGTAATATATGGACAAAGGCAGTGGCACTGCATTAGATCTTGAAAGAAGAATTTTAAGCATGGGTGAAACTACCAATAAATTTACAGTTTTAGTAGTTTGTTTCTAATAGTGGCCACAGGATGCAGGATGAGTTGAAGGATAGAGGCTGGAGACCATAGTAGGGTATTACAGTAATATAAGCAAGAAATCACAATGAGGTAAATTACTCAAATGGCATTGGGAATAGGCAGAAAGGGCTGTGTTCAAGACAATTCAAAGACAAGATTCCTAGGAACTGATGATAAATCAGATACTGAAGTTGGAGAAGCAGAGAGAAGTCAAAGGTGATCTCAAGTTTTTGTCTTGAGCTACAGGGAGAATTCTAATTCTACCCACTGAAACATGTAAGAGCAGATTTGTGGAGAAAATGTGCCTCTTTCTTTGATGGCCAAAGAGTGGGGCTATTGAAGCCAGAATTGGACAGGCAGTTAGTGGAGAAATCAGGGAATCTGGTCAAATTGAGGAATAGAGGCCATCAGAGTCTGGGAAGTTGGAGACATCCCCGGGAGATTGGAATGTCAGTGTCTCCAGAGCCTTTTGATCACCAAGGTTACCTGCTTAACTGCCCCTCCCCAAAAACTGCAGGCGGGGAGTTGCTAATTAATGCCTCCTGGGCCCCCACCTGAATCTCCATGTGACCCCTCCCCCTGCCTTTCTCATCTCACCTTTTTGCTGTGTCACCACCACCATTTGGGCAGGAAGGAGAGATAAGATAAGGGTCAGAGGAAGGGGCAGAACAAAGAAGACCATAACCTATAAAAGATGTAGGGTGTGCTCACTTCTCGGGGATTCTAGAACATCAGCCATGGCCCCCCTTCTCCCACCTGGGAGAAGTTTGTATTACTACTTTTAAATAAAACCTGCTTAATATGCTTGCCTTGGTGTGCTTCTCTGGCGTTATACTTCAACAACTGAGGAAGCAGAACTCATTGGTAAATGGCCGCACTATTAGAATCAAGGCAGAAAAGAAATCTTGTGTGGATTGGATGAGGCTTACTGAACCAAAATATCCAGAAAGGAGGAAATGCTGAGTAAAGTTTAAATCCTATGCTAGAGTCTATTATGATTTTTCTTACCAATGTGCATTAGACTATAATAGCCAAATCTTCACTGTAGAACATAAAAATTTCTATGGCTCTGTGAGAGTATCGCTAATTCTTAACTACTAATCCTCTAAGAAGGAACCCTGATGGTGGGGTAGGGATAAATGACGTTAAAAATCACAGGTGAATAGGTGTCATACTAATGCTCCTACCTGTAATTCTCTTCTTTGGTATTTTCCTATTTTCTTTTCATCTGAGAACTCATTCCCCTTTTTAGATCCAACTTGCATTCTGGTTGCTTTGAGAAACTGTAAATCACTAAGGTTTTTCCAAATACTCATCTGCCAAGGATAGGAACATGACTAGCAATTGGTTTAGGAATAAGTTCATGTCCCAAGCAACATCAATTGCTTGTGTCCCAAGCAATTCTTCCCTTTAATGCACTCAGGATTTGGAAGAGAGAAGTTATCTTTCTTCTGCTTTTGCTAAGCATTAAGCATTAAATCTGTGATTGTGTGGTGCCATTTTTTTTTCTCATCTGGTGAAAACTTGAAGCAATTTCCCAGTTACATTAGCCAATAAATTCCTTCTTCCCATCCTTTAATATTTTCTCAATATAGTTTGAGGGTTACTTTTTTCACTTGCAATCAAGACAGTTATGATAAACTTCCCTAGTATCCTTATCTGGTGACCCTACCATTTATGCCCCTATTGAAGTGTGATTCATACCTCAATTCACTTCACTCTTATAAACACAGTTTACTGGTCTTGAGCATATTTGTGAAATTGTGCAAAAATCATCATTATCCAATTTTGTAACATTTTCATTATTCCTTAAATTAACCTTTTAGCAGTTATTCTTCATTACCTCCCATGACAACTATTAATCTGTACAGCTCTATGGACTTGCCTATTCCGGATATTTTATACAAATGTAATCATGAGATTCGTGGCCTTTGTGTCTTTGTGTGTCTGGCTTCTTTCATTTAGTAGGATGTTTTAAAGATTCATCCATGTTCTAGCATATATCTTGTTATTATTTCCTTTTGAGATCAGTAATATTCTTGATTTTCATTTTCTATTTATGAACATTTAGTTGTTTCCACTTTTTCGTTATTTTGAATAATGCTGCTGAGAACATTTGTGTACAAGTTTTTGTGTGGATATATCGTTTTCAATTTTATTTGATATATACGTAGGAATGGAATTGATGGGTTATATGATAACTGTGTCTACCCTTTTGAGGAACTGCATGCTCTTTTCCAAAGTGGCTAGATGATTTTATATTCCTGTCAGCAAGGCATGAGGGTCCAAATTTCTCCACATCCTCACCAACATTATTATTACTGTCTTCTTAGGTGGATGCTATGAGGTAGCTTCCAGATACTGTTTTAGGAATGCAGGACCATGCCATCCTAGTGGTGGAAAGTGGTATCTCAATGTGGTTTTGATTTGCATTTCCCTGATGGCTAATGAAGTCAAACATCTTTTCATGTGCTTTTTGACCATTTGTAAGACTTTTTTTTTTTTTTTTGAGAAATGTCAATTTTAATCCTTTGTTCTTTTTTTTGAGCTATTCATTGGTTATATCGTATATTCAGGATATGTCTTTTATCAGATAAATAATTTGCAAATACATTTTTCCTATTCTGTAGGGATCTTTTTTCATTTTTTCTTTCTTTATGGTGTTTCTGAAAGCACAAAACATTTTAATTTTGATAATGCCCAACTCATCTGTTTTCTTTTGTGACTTGTGCCTTTGGTGTTCTATTTAAGAAGCTATTACCTAACCTCAGATCACAAATATTTACACCTATGCATTTTTCTTCTAAGAATTTTATAGTTTGAGGTTTGTGGTCCATTTTGGGTTCCTTTTTGTACACTACTGCCTCCCCCACCCCATGCTGGGGATTGAACCCAGGGTCTTGTGCTTGCAAGGCAAGCACTTTACCAACTGGGCTATATCCCCAGCCCCACTACTTGAATCTGCTCTTTTTGCACTTGTCCAAATGCACTTTGATTTCTAGTATACGTGCATCCTAAGTATAGTTTTGAATATCCTAATAAATATGTACCCCCAAAACTATCCTGAGTTTAAGTTGAATTGTGAAAGTCTATATAGTAAATTCCCCTTGAAATTCATAGTACACAGATGTCCATAAAAAGCTCTAAGTAAATGACAGTAAAGAAAATTATTTTATTTCATTTAATCTAATGCTTACAAATATCACAGTCTGGTGGATGCTATGAGGTAGCTTCCAGATACTGTTTTAGGCATGCAGGACTCAGGTGCCCCCGCCCCCTTCTTGGCAGTGCTACTGGGAACCACCTATTTGCTTTCAGCCCCTTCAAAAATTGACTCAGCTTTACAGAGCTACTTTGCCCAAGGTCATGATGCCTTCCTGGGATAGACCACACCCAGCAACTGATTGACATGAGGATATAAAGACCTAGGCATTTTGTCCCAACTCAGAATGGAGTGGAAGGGTCATTTCCTCTTCAGAGCTCCTGCTGTGTCAGCTGAGGCTTCCCTTTAGACTGCATTGCAGCTTAAGTTCTTCTAATTCCGCTTCTTTCACTTTCTCTCTTCATGTCTTGATCTTAAGAGCACGTCCTAAAGACCCACGCAAAAGTGTATCTCAGTATCTGCTTCTAGACAAACCCAATCTGTGATAGAAAGTATTGAATGCAGAAAAATTTCCTTCTCTTCAATCTTTTTGAAATTGAGAAGAATTGGAGTTAGTTTTTCTTTTAATGTTTGGTACAATTCAGAGTGAAATCCTCAGGTCCTGATCTTTTCTTTGATGATAGAGTTTCTATTACAAATTCAATCTCTTTATTTGTTCTTGGTCTGTTCAGATTTCCTATTTCTTCACAGTTCAATCTGGTAAGTTATAGGTGCATAGAAATGTACCATTTCATTGTTAACCAATTTGTTGTTGCATAATTGCTTATAATAATATAATGATCCTTTGTTTAAAAAAATGAAAAAAAAAAAAAAAAGAAAGAAAGAAAAAGAAAGTATTTCCCAAACACATCCTATGGAATTGTAATATTATGAAACATTGACTTCCTGGAAAAGTAGTCATAGACCACCAGTTTGGGAGGTAAAATGTAACAGAGCAAGACTTGAAACCAGAGAACTGAAGTGAGTTCTATCTTGCCTACTGGCCAAGCTATTTGATCTTGTTAAGAACTTACTATTCGGTCTGAACTTCATTTCTTACCAATAAAATGAGCACAATAAAATGCTCCTCACAGGAATGTGAACATACCTAGCACAGTGCCCAGGTGATAAGAAAGTTCCACAAAGGCAGAGATTTGTATCTGCTTTATATACTATTGTATTTCAAGTGCCTAGGATGGTGTCAGGCACATAGTAAGCACTCTATAAATATTTTTTTAATTAAGTAAGTAACTAGAATACACCAAATCCTTGACAATTGTCATTGATAAATGTTTTCATTTCATATGACTGAATAGGGTATAGTTATGTGTGAAAGAAAATAAGTGACAATTATTTTCAATGCAAGTTATGAAAGATCTACTGTTAACTTTTTCTATACTGATTGGGCACTCATATAATTATTGTCACCATTACTGTTGAAATTTCTTGATCAATGCCTATATACATTTGAGGATCGCCATTGATTTATTTGTTGACCTTTTCCTGTCATTTTTGGTGTAGATCATGTTCATAAGAACATAATCCAAAAAGTCCCTTACAGTGGCTATTTTATTAGATAAAGGCAAGCTTCATAAAAATCACAGTAAAATTATTTTGAAATCTTATTAATTTAAATTGTAATATAGCTTAAGCCTATTTGAGAGGAATCAAAATGTCATACCATATTTTAGTATGAACAGGACAAAAAACTTCAACTTAATTTAGCACATCCCAAGATTTATGGTGTTAGAAACCATTTTCTACCGGTGATAACATTGATGGGTTAACAGAAAAATTCCCCAAAACTACACTGTGTTGGATGTTACACATAATTATACTAAAAAACATAGTTTCTTCTCACATGAAAATTTCAGCCACCATGCTGCAACAAGAGCACTAGTAGACTCAGTGTAGGTTTGGGACATTGTTTCTATCTCTCACCTACTATCCAGTGGGGGAGAAGCATGCCATCATAAACCATAAACAGGAAGGAGCTGTGTGGAGGGATACAATCAAGTAGAGGAGGAACACAGAAAGGATGCTCCTGACTGCAGATGAAGCTTAGAGAGCATCTGGAGAAAGTATCACCTTAGTTGTATCTTGTTTGTTCCAGCTTTTGGAGGTATAACTGACAAAATTGTATATTTAATGTTTACAATAGACATACACCTGTGAAATGATCACTGTCTCCTCACATAGTTACCTATTTCCTTCCTTCCTTCTTTCTTTTCTTCCTTCCATTTTTAAAAATTTTAGTGTAAATACTTAAGATCTCCTCTCTTAGCAAATTTCAAGTACAAAACATAGTAATATTAATTAGGGTCACCATGCTGTATATTGATTCTCAGAACTGATTCATCTTATAGCTTAAAGTTTTTCACCAACATTCTCCCCAACCCCACAACCACCTCTGGCAGCCATCATTCTCTGTTCCACTCTGGGCTTCTATGGTTTTTTTTTGTTTGTTTGTTTTGTTTTTGATTCCACATATAACTTAGATCACGTACTATTTGCTTTTCTCCTATTGGTTTATTTCATTTAACATAATGTCCTCCAGATTCATCTATGTTGTTGAAAAACAAGATTTCCTTCTTTTGAATGTCTGAATGGTACTCCATTGTGTGTGTTTGTGTATGCTTGCGTATGCATGCATGCATGCATCACTTATTATTATCATTTTTTTATCCATTTATCCCTCAACAGAATCTTAAGCTGTTTCTACTTTTGGCCACTGTGAACAGTGCTGCAATGACCGTGGGAGTAGGGAAGGCTCCTTGAGATACTGATTTCATTTCCTTTTGATACATACCTTTTAGGAGGAGGATTGCCAGATCATATGGTTGCTCATTTTTTGAGGAGCTTCTATACTGTTTTCCATCTTGACCTGACCACCTAAATTGTATATAGAAGACTAAGTATAATTTCAGGTAAACAGGAAGGTGTGAAAGGACCCTGCAAGACAGAAACTTCAGAGCTTGGAAACTGGGAGAGGTGGATATAAAGTGATGGACAATGAGGACAGAACCAGGTTGTGGTGAGAATTAAATGTTTACGAACATGTTACTATGTCCAACTGATCTGTAATCAATTTGTAACTGAGATATAAATTATCTTCTATGTTTCTCCCATTGTATTTCATGCCCTATCTGGGCTAAGACCTTAAATGTGAAAATAAATAAGAAGGGGAAAGGAGACAGGGGAAGAGGGAGAGAAAAAGGCAGACAGATAAGGCCTGTGTGGATCAGGAAAACCCTAGTAGAAAGCAAGGGCTTAGGAGAAAACCTAGGTTTGAATTCTGATTCTGTCACTCATTGACTATGGGGCTCATTAAGCCCCCATTTCCTCATTTGCAAAATGAACCTCATAGCAAAGCCTGACTTAGATAGGCGCTGGATACAATGGGCAGGAAGCACTCAGTGTGTGGCCCAGTGCACAAGAGAACATGCCTGTCTTCATGGGTGGAGCAGATACTTGCCAGCATGGTTACTAAGGCTCATGGTTTTTCTCAAAAGACAGGTTCTTATTTTCGCACTGAGTGTATTGGCTTTCTATTGGTGTCAAACTTTTAATTACTTCGCTTGTTCGGTTTTGGCATATTAAGGTAGGTATTTAGACATTTTCATAGAAAGTTCCAGAAATCATAAATGATTGTCAAGAGACCGACAAAGGGAAAATAGAGACAACAAAGCAGAAGTGTATCTAAATAGACTGTGCACACATGGCTGTATTTGAAAACATAAGCATGCAGTCAATGTGCACAAGAGTGGCCTTAAGTTGAAATGAAAAGGAAAGGCTTCTCTTTCATTCAATTTGAGCATCTTCTATATTCAAAGCAGTATGAAAGAAGTGGGGATTGTGCAGATGAATAAAACACTTGTTTTAAACAGAATTGTATCATGTTAGCTATTCTATAATACAGCTTGAAAAATTTCCATCCAAAATAGTTCAAACGAGCCAAGTTTCAGTTTGAAAATACTCAAACTCATGACTTGTAAGAGGGAGTGAAGAATGCTTATTTCTCAGTAGTGTTTGATAATGAGGTTGCAGAATATGCCATGCTGAGCTCAGAGCAGGTGCTCCCAAAGCACTTGCCAACGGAATCGGTTTTGTTGTGCTTTGCTTCTGCATAACAAAATGTGTGAAACTACCATTCTTTCTTCACCATAACTGTCTTCTTCCTGCAGAAACACTCCTCCTGTTCACCTCCTGTTCCACTTTTTGGTACCTACCTTCGTCTGAATCCTTAGGCTGGAGATCTGGAGCCATCTTCCAATCTTACTTTATCTCACTACCTACATAATCTATAAATTCCTTTTCTGTAACATTATGTACATTTGTCCCTCTCTTTTCATTCCCATTTCTTATTTCCCTTCTTCCACAGGCACCAATACATCCCAGATAGCAGCAACCCCATCAGCCTAAGTCTTGGAGTGAGGATATTGTGAAACACATCCTGCAGCTGACCGGTGAGGGTAATTAATATACATGAACAAGTCAAGTTGGTGGTTTTGAGCCATTGGGATTTTGTTGTTGTTTATTATAGCAGCATAACTTGGCCCACCCTGACTGATAATGCACTCTACCTGCAGATTTCAAAGATGCTCCATTATCTTGATACTTGAGTCTAAAACGTTTAACACTGCATTGAAGAACCTGTGAGTTTAATCTGAATTTCCTGCCTGCATGCCCAGAATGTACCTTAGATCACACTGCATCTTAGCTAAATTGGATCAGTCACATTTCCTGAGACTCTCTCCAAGCCTCTACTTTTACAATATCCTTTTATTAAATGCCTTTTCCAGTCTCCACATCACTAGTCAAAATCCACCTATCCCCCAATACTACTCGTTATGGTTTAGATATTAGGTATCCCTCAAAAACTCATTTGTGAGACAATGCAAGAAAGTTAAGAAGTGAAATGATGGGGTTATGAAAGTGTTAACCTGATCAGTGCATTAATCTCCTGATAGAGATTAACTTGGTAAGTGTAGGCAGGTAGAGTGTGGCTGCAGGAGGTGGGCCCCTGGAGGTGTGACTGTGGGGTTTATATTTTGTCCTTGTTGAGCAGAGCTCCCTCTCTGCTTCCTGGAGCCATGTCCCTGGCTGCTTTCCGCTGCCACACCCTTCTGCATTGATGTTCTGCTTCACCTTTGGCCCTGAGGAATGGAGGTGGCCATCTGTGGGCTGAGACCTCTGAAACTGTGAGCCCTCAAAAAAACTTTTCCTCCTCCATAATTATTCTTGTCAGGTCTTTTGTCACAGCAGTGAAAAAGCTGACTAAAACATGACCTCAAACATCATTATTTAGATAAAACCTTTTCTTTCTTTCTTTCTTTCTTTCTTTCTTTCTTTCTTTTTTCTTTCTTTCTTTCTTTCCTTCTTTATTTCTTTCTCTTCTGGTGATTGAACCTAGGGCCTCAAGCATTCTAAGCAGGCATTCTAAGCACTGAGCTAAATCCCCAGCCATTAATATCCTATTTTTTAAGATAGGTCTCATTAAGTTACCCAGGTTGGCTTTAGACTTGCAATTCTCCTACCAGTCTCCTGAGTAGCTTGGATTACAGGTGTGTACCACTATACACTATACCTGGCTAGATGAAACCTTTCTTATTTTCTCCTGTCCCACAGGAGCATAAGAAGTGATGCAGGGGACAGAGGATAGTCCTGTCTAACACTCTATCCCCTGTATCACTTCTTATACTCCTTATTTGTTTTACCTGTTCCTATAGTTTGGATCTTAAGTGTCTCCCAAAGACCCATGTGATAGGCTTGGTCTCTTATTTGACACTATTGGGAGGTGGTGAAATTTTTAAGAGGTGGGGCTTAATGGGAGCTATTTAGGTCATTGGACCATGTCCTGGAAGGGGATGATGAGACCACAACCCCTTCCTCTTCTTTTCTTTTACTTCCTGGCCTTAAGGTAGGCAGTTTTGCTCCATCATGTGTTCCCCACCATGTTGTGCTGGCTTACCACTGGCTCAAAGGCAATAGGCCAACAGATCATGGACTGAAACCTCTAAAACTGTAAGCCAAAAATAAATCTCTTCTCCTTAAAAGTTGATTACCTAAAGTATTTGTTACAGTGCTGGAAAGCTGATTATCACACCTGTTGTGCTGGGCACTATATAAACACTTGCAATCTCACGCTCCCTTAATAGATTATTAGCTTCCTGAAATTGATACTCTATTTGGAGTATATTTTTGCCTTCTACAGTGTCCAGTAAATTGATTTGCAAATACTGATTAGTTGGGAAATAAAACTTTCAAGTAGAGTTCTATCATAAATGGATTTAAACATATATGGAAAATGTTTTGGTATATGTAGCATTGTGCCATCACATTTCTTAAATTACTTTTCTATTTCAAAAGTAATATCTGTTACAATTGCTTTGGAAAACTGGAAGCCCTACTGAAGCTAAGGATGTTTGTTCTATGGTTTGCCTGTTTTACTTGTAGGTGCGTCCCCAACAGGAATGCAAGACTGTTCACTAAGACACAGGAGAATGTTCACAGCAACCCTACTTGTAATAGCCTAAAGGGAAAACTTTCCAAGTACCCATAAAAAGTGGAAAGGTTACATAAATAGCAGTTTGATTACCTACTATAGTACCATACAATGAAAAAAGTGAGCAAACTGTGTCCAATGGCATGGATGAATCTCACAAACAAATGTTGAACAAAAAGACCAGACACAAAATTGTATGATTGTATTCATACATATCTCAAAAGTTAGCTAAATTAATCCACACTTGTTATAAGTCAGGATAGAAATTACCCTTGGGTGGATCATGACTAGGAAGAGGTTTAAGGGTCTCTGCTCTATTTCTTAATCTGGATAGCACACAATTTGCAAAAAAAAAAAAAAAAAAAATCATCATTCTGTATGTTTATGAAGAGTTTTTAAAAGATAATTTCTTTTTTTACTCTCCTCTTATTATAATATTAAACACCCATGGAAGCAACAGGGCTCTTTCTACAAGGATACAATGTCTGGGTTGCTCAACCAATATGGGACCTGTCCAAGACTATCATGCCTGAAAAGGACATTGCATTGGCAGCATCTTTCCAGGTGCTATGGGATATAATCAGAGACAAATTTCAAAATTTTGTTTTAATGAGATTCAGAAAAGAAGAAAGAGGCATGGCGTGAAACATTCCCACAAATAAGGAGTCCGGGATGGCCACTCAAGATGCCCTACCTTAAATGATGGGTCTTAGAAGCTCCATCTAACATGATAAAGGCCTACACAAGAACATATTTCAGTGTCATTTCACATTCTTATACAATTCCTTGAGGGCAGGGGCTGTATCTGCTTGTTTACCACTGTGTCTCTGTAACATCTAGGGCTGCGCCTGGCACACAGTAGGAACTTAGTAAATAATGTATAAATGAATAAATGAGGGCTGGGGATATAGCTCAGTTGGTAGAATGCTTGCCTCGCAAGCACAAGGCCCTGGGTTCAAACCTCAGCACTGAAAAAAAAAAAAAAAAAGAATGACTGTTGAGTAAAAAAAACTCCTTACCAGGAGTCAACTATGTATTCTTACAAGTGACTTTTATCAATTCCGTATTGATGCATATTTAAGTAATCTTCTTGTTTTGCCTTTAATGATGCTATTGTGAACAATTTATTGCTTAGGAATTGAACTTAGATAGAAACCTGGTCACATTAATAAAACACAATGTTTCTTCTCCTCTGTAAAGAAACTCTAGATATTGGTAGCTTTATGAGGTCATCAGGAACACAGTCTACTTCTGAATTTCTGTTCCACCATCTTCAGCATAATTGACTTTCATCCTCCAGGTTATAATCATTCCATCAAAATTGCATATAGGAAGCAAAAATCTGCCAGATTAATTGTATTTTAATGGATGCTAAAAAAATAGGGTGATATTCAACAATAGTCAAATTCAAGATTTAGTGAAGAATTTTAACTTGTTACTTCTGTCTTATGTGTAGTTTCAAAAAAATTTCTTTATTTTTGCTATACACTATAAAAATTTTATTACCTCACTAGAGAGTAGCTTTCATAAATGAAAAGAGGTGAAAACAGATTCCTTTTACAATAGCAACAAAATTATAATACTGAGACATAAATTTAATCTAAGATGTGCAAAACATTTACAATGAAAACCATGAGAAATTTCTGAGAAATTAAAAATGAAAATACCACATTTATGATGGAGAAAAATCAATAGTGTTAAGATGCCAAATTTCTACAAACATCTCTAGATCTAAGACAATTTCAATCAAAATCTTTTCCATTATTTTTTGCATCAATACTTGATTCATATATTGATTAACATAACTTTAATAAATCTAAAATATGGTAGTGAAAATATTCACTTTGTCTTTTAAATCACTTTAGATATTATAATTTTATACATTTCCAAATAAATTTTAGAACTGACCATTCAAAAAATATTCCTTTTAAAACATTTGTTCTAATTAGTTATACATGACAGCAGAAATACACAACGGGAGCACAACTTTTCATTTCTCTGGTTGTACCCGATGCAGTCACACCATTCATGCAATCATACACGTACATAGGGTAATAATACCATCTCATTCCACCACCTTTCCCATCCATATACCCCCTCTCTTCCCCTCACTTCCCTCTGCCCCATCTAAAGTTCCACCATTCTTCCCTTGCCTGCTCCCATCCCTTTATGAATCAGCATCCACATATCAGAGAAAACATTTGACTTTTGTTTTTTTGGGATTGGCTTATGTCACTTAGCATGATATTCTCCAATTCCAACCATTTACCTGCAAATGCCATACTTTCAATCTTCTTTAAGGCTAATATTCCATTGTGTATATATACCACAGTTTCTTTATCCATTCGTATATTGAAAGGCTAGGTTGGTTCCACAGTTTAGCTATTTTGAGTTAAGCTGCTGTAACATTGATGTGATCGCATCACTGTAGTATGCTGATTTTAAGTCTTTTGGGTACAAACTGAGGAGTGGGATAGCTGGGACAAATGGTGGTTCCATTCCAAGTTTTCTAAGAAATCTCCATACTGCTTTCCAGAGTGGTTGCACCAATTTGCAGTCTCACCAACAATGTGCAAGTGTTCCTCTTCCCCCTCATCCTTGTCAACATTTATTGTTGCTAGTATTCTTGATAATTGCCATTCTGTCTGGAGTAAGATAAAATCTTACTGTTTTGATTTGCATTTCTCTAATTGCTAGAGATGTTGAACATTTTTCATATGTTTGTTGATTAATCGTATATCTTCTGTGAAGTATCTGTTCAGTTCCTTAGTCCATTTATTGTTTGGGTTCTTTGGGGGGTTTTTTTGGTGTTAAGTTTTTTGGGTTCTTTATATATCCTGGAGATTAGTACTCTATCTGATGTGCATGTGGTAAAGATTTTCTCCCATTCTGTAGGCTCTCTTCACATTATTGATTGTTTCCTTTGCCGAGAAGAAGCTTTTTAGTTTGAATCCATCCCATTTATTGATTCTTGATTTTATTTCTTGTGCTTTAGGAGTCTTGTTAAGGAAGTCAGGTCCTAAGTTGACATGATGGAGATTTGGGCCTACTTTTTCTTCTATTAGGTACAGGATCTCTGGTCTAATTCCTAGGTCCTTGATCCACTTTGAGTTAAGTTTTGTGCAGGTTGAGAGATAGGGGTTTAATTTAATATTGCTGCATATGGATTTCCAGTTTTCCAAATGCCATTTGTTGAAGAGGCCATCTTTTTTCCAATGTCTGTTTTTGGTGCCTTTGTGTAGTATGAGAAAACTGTATTTATGTGGGTTTGCCTCTATGTCTTCTGTTCTGTACAACTGTACCATCTACATGTCTATTTTGATTCCAATACCATGCCATTCTTGTTACTATAGCTCTGTAGTATAGTTTAAGGTCTGATATTATGATGCCTCCTGCTTCACTTTTCTTTCTAAGGATTGCTTTGGCTATCCTGGGTCTCATTTTTCCAAGTGAATTTCATGATTAACATAACTTTAGTAAATCTAAAATCTGGTAGTAAAAATATTCAAACTTTGTCTTTTAAATTATTTTGGATGTTATAATTTTATGCATCTCCAAATAAATTCTAGAATTGATCTTTCAAAAAAATTCTTAATAGGCCAAATTTTACCAATCTACCAGTAACTTTGTACTGCTAAGATGTAAACTCATTAAACAGCAATTCCCAATGTGAAAATGTCACAACCCATGTCACTTCCATCATGTAGAGCAGCATTCACCTGGGAGAAAAGATCATATTCAGAAATTGGCTAGTAGAACCAATATTTTTGTGTCCAGAAAGAATGAAGCAGGCCCATTTTGGTTTTGACTCTCCGTATGTCCTTAACTCCTGTTGGGGAATAGATGCTGTCCACTGACTTTTTTCTATGCTTTGGTATCCTTTCCATGGACTAGCAGTTCTGTTTCTGTGAGGCTTCCCAAGTATAACTTGGGAAGTATAACTTCATTTGCTGCAGGAGGCAGCCCTGAGGAATTTTTCCTTTTGTGGGCTTTACCAACATGATGCTTCTAGCCAATGACAGCCACTAGAAAAGCTAAGAATAGCAAATTCATGAACAAAAAACAAAAAAAGGATAATTTTTTTCTCTCTCTTTGTGATTTTTTTTTTAAACAATGAAGCTCTGCTCACAATGAATATGCCTTTTGGAGGACATCATTTCCTTTCTTCTCTTTCTCACATCAGACAACAACAAAGGAAAAGAACTGCAGGGTGGATGGAAAATTTCCAAGAGATCTAATTTTTCAAAATTCTCTAAAGCAGACTACAAATCACTCTAACTGATTCCAGTTCTAGGGTGATATGGAGCTAGATTTGAATTTTCTGTGCCAAGCAGACTTGGCAAAGTTATAGCCAAGTCTACATATGGTAGGCATTCAATGAATAGTTTTTTGATGGATTGACTGAGTTCTATTGTGCCAGATTGTTATGGTTTGGATTGGAATGTCCCCCAAAGGCTCATGTGTTGAAGGCTTGGTCCCCAGTACAGCAGTATTCAGAGGTGGGACTCTTAGGAAATGACTGGACCTCTGATCTCATCAGTGGATTAATTCATTTGACTGATTAATAATTTGAAGAGATTATTAGGAGGTGGTGGAAACTTTAAGGAAGTGGTTCCTAGTTGGAGGAATTAGGCCACTGGAGACATGCCCTGGAAGGGTCTATTTTGTTCCTGATCCTTTCTCCTCTCTGCTTCTGGGCTGCCTGAGGTGAGCATCTTTCCTCTGTCACATCTTTCTACCATGATGTTCTGCCTCCCCTCAGGCCCAAAGCAATGGGAGCTTCCAACCATGGACTGAAATCATGAGCCAAAGTAAATTTTTCCTCCCCTAAGATGTTCATGTCAGGTATTTTGGGCACAGTATGAAAAGTTGAGTAACACACAGATCAAGCAGTTTCCAAAGTGGAAAAAAACAAAAAACAAAAAACAAAACAATAGGACTCTTTCTTTTCCTGTGTTGAAAAGTACAATATGTACAGTATCCCATGTATTCTATCCCAAGGATACTTGACTGAGTATCTTCCTGTGTAATCAAGTCATGAATTGGTCCACACTTAGAAAATATAGTAAGAAATCATAACCTCTCTAAATGGGTTTTTAGGAACTAATTACTCTCTCTGAATTCCATGCTTTTCCTGCCTTTTTGATATCTGTGCCTCTCTTTGTGTAGAAAGGAAGGTTCTTATCTTCACACATGGATGCCTATCTCCTTGTACAAGTAAGTGTTCTTAAAAGAAGCCATCCAAGCAGAAATGCAATTTACTGAAAGCATATTGAGTAGCTCACAAGATTGGGAGATCTGAGAATCACTATTGAAAGAATTTATGGACAGAAAAGCCCCCCTCATCATGAACTAGCCTAGAGAGAGAAACACCATCTCTTTTGCTGGTCTACATCTTGCTCTGCACACCAAGCTCACATTGCTCCTTCTATGCCCCAGACTCCTGCCCAACCATACTCACTAAGAGTGAGAGTATTGGCTGGGCCCCCATCATTGAAAAACTCACTTTATCTTCAAGGTCCAACATGGAGGCTCTAAAGGGAAAAGGCAAGTGAATAGCCATACTCTTGTTAGCATTTGAGGACATGTTAGCTGCTAGGCAGGAAGTTTTTAGGGGCATGCTCTAATATTTGTGAGAGAAAAAAACTGCTCACCCTTTACATAAATGTTAACATTTCTTCACATTGTCCTTTTGTTTCAGATAGGGGTTCTCCAGAGAAAACCCCCAGGTCCTAGCCAAAATCACTGAGTCATTCTGAGTCACTCTTCTAGATGACCTAGAATGAATTTTGCACATTATAATCTCCTGACAATACTAAATTCGCCACCTGGGAAGCATTTCCACCTGCCATCTTTGAACATATGAAGTGAGGAAGCATGATCTCAAACTGAGCATGTTTCAGAATGTACCCATCTCTGCTTGTGATGAGAAGCTTTCCAACATAAATATGCATAAGTTTCCCTAATGCAATCCCCTTGCCTCAAAGTGTTTGGGGAGAGACACTGCTTTGGGAGTTTTCTAGTGCTCTCCCTACACATTCAAGTAGCAAAGCCTTCTTCCTTTCTTATCTTCTGGTGCTCCTTGGCTGTGCACTCACCAAGGGGTGAACCCATGTGTTCCATCATAAACGTGCTGTTCCCTAGGGTCTTACTACTCCAAGTATGGTCCAGGAAGGAAACTAAATCTGGCATCATGTGCCTCTCACTAAGACTTAAGATGGGGGACTTCCCATTACATAGGGAAGGGCTCAGATGCAAAATTGCCAAGAATGACAAATGTCCACACACTCCTTAACCAAATACAATAGTACTGCCTCTGTGTGCCTGGTTTCTTTTTTGGTCTGTTAACTCCTATAAGAAGCAATGGGATAAGTTCTAGGAGAGGAGGCTAAGAAAAGGGAAAACTGGAAATAGGCCATGAGGGAGTCCGTGATAGAAATTGGGAGGGGGGCAGAGAGAAAACAGTGTGATCCCCACCCAGCAAATGGCCTGGACCTCCCAGACCATCTGAGCACTGAGGCATTTAAGCATCCTCTACATTCCTGACATGGCAGGAAAAATTTGGTGAGGATGTTTATATCCTGATTGGAAGGAACACATCTAACTAACCAACTGAAACAATATGAGGACTGCTTGTCAAATTTTGATATCAACCTCCTGGGGATCTTATTAAAAGTGCAGATTTGGGGCCAGGGGCTGGGAGTCTGCATTTTTAACAAGCTCCCGGGTGAGGCTGACGAAGTGCTTCAGGGACATAGTTGGAATAGCAAAGCACAAGAGAACAGCACATCATTTCGGCTGACTAGGAGAGCATCCAGATAAATCATAGTACCCTGGGGATTCTCAGAGCGGGGGAAGTCCCTGAGATCCAGGTGCTGGGATGGAAAGACTTAACAAAGCCTTGATAAGCCAGCAGGAGTCATTTAGTTGGAGAGAAGAGGGATGCTTGTGTTGGGCCCCTTGTGTATTAAACCTAGGATAACCAGCTGTCCCCACTTGCCCCGGACTATCTTGGTTTAAACACAGAAAGTTCCATGTCCTGGGACCAAGTGCCGTTTTCTGCAGTATTTGCCCAGTAACACCCAACCAAAGGCACATACAAATAACACAAATAACTATGTGTTATTTTGCTTGATGGATTGGCCAAGTTTATGGTACTTTGTGTCAGTTAAAGTGACAGGAATCTGTTTCATTTCTGGTCTTAGTAATGGCTTGGAAAGGAAGCAGGGAAGTTTTAGATAAGGCAATCTTATTTTTCTTAATATTATTGTGATATCAATCTTTACTGCAATATTTGTTGAGCAGGGCCTTTCCTTCATTACCCAGAAAATTTAACATTTCTAAGCACATGAAATGTCAGAACTGTTGGAGCCCCCAGAGAAGCCAATCTCAATACCTCTTGATCCAATTTGCATTTCAGCATATTAGATGGACCATGTCATTGTAAAATGTCCAAATTGGCCACAACCATGGGGGCCTGGGTCACATCCTTGGTATCATTCTCTCATATGTGGAAAATAAAAATGTCACTTCAAAAGTAGAGTAGTGACCACAGGGATTGGGGAGGATTCCAGGGTGGGGGGGTGCGGGGGTAGAAATGGGTGGCTAGGTATCATCAATGCATTCTACAGGAATTATGGAACAATCACACTGGTCTCCATTAATAAGTGTAATAATATGTGTAATTAATATATATTAGTAATAAAAAGCTCAGTACGCAGGCTAAGACTATCCCTGCAGCTGAAGTCTTTCCTATAGAAATGGCTCTATTTGTTATGATCACCTTCCTCCTCACCCACAAGTATAATAGCAGTTCCTAGAACAAAAGCGCTACATTTTCTGCCTCAACTGGTGAGCCAAAAGACTCTCATTAAATTTGACATCTTGTTTTCCTGCTTAAGAAGCTCAAGCGTCCAATCAGGGCCAGCTGTCGCTTTTCACAGAGCCACTGCTCCTGCCAGCTGATAATCATGTGTGACCTGGGCATTGGCTCAGAGAGGGAGCAAGCCACCTGAACAAACAGCCTGCAGGTGCTGCTCCTGCTGACATTCTGTCCGGCCTTGTAAAAAATGTAACCGCCTCCTGCTGGCTGGTAAAAATCATTTTTACTGGAATGCTGAAAGCCAGCGGTTTAAAAAGCAAGAATCAATCTCTCATTCCCCTTCCTCCTCCTCCTTCTCTTCCCCTCTTCTGTTCTTTATCCTCCTTTCTTCCCTTCTTCCTCTTCCTTCTTTTCTCCCTTTCTCTTGCTCCTCCTCCTCCTCTCCTCTTCCTTCACTTCTCCTCCTCCTCTTCTCTTCCTCTCTTCTCTTTTTCCTCCTTACCTCCCCTCTGCTCTCCTGTTCCTCTTCTCTCTCCTCCTCATCTCTTGTACCCCTTGAAGTTTGGGCCTCTAAGGTTTTTGTGAAAAGCCTTACTTTTCTTTTCACCAAATTCTTGCAGGGTGTGGAGGTATTGACTGCAAAGTACCCCAGTAAAGTAGGGACCTCATTCTGCAACAGAGTCCCAAGCCATCACAGACGCTGGAGGAACAGTAGCAATAGCCAACTTGGAAATCTCCAAGGGGAGGGTTTGAAATCTGGCAGCTGATCCTTGCCTGGACTCACCTGAGACCACTATAGGACCCTGCAAAGCCATCCTCCACAGTCCCTGATGCCACAGGCTGGCCTAGAGAAGCTGTGGGTAGAGATGTAGGTTTAGACAAGTACAGGATGGTGAGGCTAGATAAGAGAGATTGCTCTCTTCACCTTGGCACTTAACTGAGCAGTGTCATCAAGGTGACACTCTTTCTGCACCCACATTTATTTCTCTGTAAATAGAAGGTAACACGATTTCCTTGGTGAGGGTGATTATGAGGATGGAATGAGAACTAGTGTGTACGTTTCCTAACCGGGATCTAGTATACAATTATAGTAAGTGCTAAATAATTGACTCTTTCCTTAGAAAGCCGAAAAGAGAAATCAGCAGGAAGCTGTGAACAGTAGCCAGTAATGGGAAGGAAACTGGCAAAAATATCAGCAGAGTAGATAAAGGAATTGACCCTTAGCCCCGGTAATCTTTCTGTTTACACGAATGATCTGCGGCAGAAGACAGCTTGCTTTGGGAGCAGCTGGAGGTGTAAGGAGAACTAGAAGCAGCCACACTGATATTGAGAGCAGGAGAGGTTAAAGTGGTTTGATTTGTAGAAAGATCTCAGAGCCTCTATGGGAGTGATTCCCAGCCACTTCCTGTGCATGGGGTATGTGCTGAGAGCCTCTACTTTGGGCCAAGAGCATTATCCTGAGTTTGGAACTTGGAGCTGATGGTTGGAATTGACAGGGTTCTTCAAACATTTTTCTTTCCCTAGATGGAACATTCTTTCCCATCTCAATTTGCAGGGCTCCTAGAAGCTTCTGGCCTTCTTGGAATTTCTCATAGCAATTCCAATTATCCCAGCTGTCACTTCAAAGCACCATATTTTCACTAACAAGGGAGAGCACACCCTGGTCCCCTTTCACTCTGAGCATGTCCACTCCTGGTGCTATTTACATGCTGCCTTATGCCAAATTGGGTCTGCACATTCTTCCCTCCAGTCCTCCAAGTAGGTGACTTTGTAGTTGCTTGGAAAGTCAGCAATTTTGCCTTTTGAAAAGCACACCTGATCCAGTAGTAAAATCACTCCACTGTCTTCCTCTCTCTCTCTGACCCAGTGGAGATGCTTTTTACTAATTGATATCAACCAACAATGCTGATTCTTGTCTGCCCATTTATTTTTGGACAAATTGTTCTATGGATTAATCCTAGTGCCTTAAAGAAAACAAGCTCTTATGAAAGCACTGACTCAGGGGCAATGTGGTGGGGGGCGGTGAACACAGAGAAGACTTCTCTGACATGAGGCAAAGGGTTCTGTGTGGGTGCAGCTGTGTGTTAATGATCTTTCTTTCCCCCTTTTCCTGGGAAATGTTCTAATTCAGTAGCTCCTTAGAACAGATAGATGAGGGTGTGGTGGCAAACACACACACACAGTGTCTTCTTTTTAAAATTTCAAATTCAGCACTGCTATTTTTAAAAGACACATGGAGCTGTGCTGTAGTAGAACAATGCAGAGAGCTATTTATTTGTGCCTGGTCCCAACTTAAAGCCTGCCTGCCTGGGATGCCAGCATTTTCAGGCTCCATGAAAAAAGTAGATGTTCAACCATGAACACTTGCCCAAAGCCTGGGCGAGTTGTAGCATGAATTGCATAATCTCCTAGCAGAAGATGCTTTCTCTGGGCAAATGGAAGTTCATGAAAGATTTAACTAAGGCTGCAGGTTCCTGATGATTAGGAAAAGGGAGCATATTAATTTTAGATTCTAAATGCTCCCCAAGGCCAGGTGCTAAAGTCTTGGTTTGCCATCCTGTGGTGCTGTTGGGAGACAGTGGAACCTTTAGGAGGTAGAGACTGGAGGAAAGAACTTAGGTCACCGGGGGCATGCCCTTGAAGAAAATACTGGGACTCCTTCCTCTCTGTCCGTCTCTAGTGCTTCCCAGCTGCCATGAGGTAACCAGCATTAGTCCACCACATGCTCCCTGTCATAATATTCTGCTTTGCCACAGGACCAAAAGCAATTGAGCACAGTTCTGAAACTGTGAGCCAAAATAAACCTTTCCTTTATTGAAGTTGATTTTCTCAGGCATTTTATCACAGTAGTAGAAAACTGGCTAACAGAACAGAAATAGCAATCTGTATTTTGGGAAATCCTGTATGATCATGACAAAATTGAACAGCATTGTCATTGTCTTGCTTCCTGTTTCTTATACCAACTTTACCTTACTTCAGCTTCTTTCTTAATAAAAGGTAAGAATGCCTGGAAGAGAATGTCCCCTCCCTTATCTCGCACCATTTGTAAAGATCCCATTACACAAACACAAAGGTATAAAGCAGCAACTTCTAGATGATGCTCTTGAACAGGTACACAGGTATTCCTGAACTCATACACTGACTCAGCACCACATGTAGATGACATCCACCCTCATAAGTATGGGCTCACACACAGAGGTAACAGCACATCAAGACAGGGCCACTCAGGACTGAGGTCATGGCCCCTGTGGGATGATGAGTGGGTAGAGATACGTGATGGGAGGTGCAGTGACTCCAGCATTGAGCAAGGCTAGTGGCACCATGTTGGCCCTCTTCATCATAACTTTGAATGACAGTGGGATGGGAGGAAGAGGGCCAATGAAGGAGATGTTTGGGGTGGTAGATGGAGTAGTGACAGGAAGTCCAGGCCATTCTAACCCTTTGAGCTCTCCCATTCCTCCTCCTGTGAACATGGTTTGTCTTGAACAGGTGGTTAAACCACTGAGGGTGGCATTGACTCCCAACCAGCCTCATGTCTGGACCCCACCAGAACGAGTTAGTGTGAACACTCCATCCTTTCCTGGGAGATGTCCTGGGAAGACTTTTGAAGGGAAGGCTCTGGGCTTTCCTCTGTCCCTCCCAATGTAGTAAGGGTGACTGGATCTCAGAGTCCGTTGTGAGAACTTCACAGAGAAACCAGTGAGAGGCACTGATCAGAGTTGGTTGTCAAAGACATTTACCTGGACTCACCCTAGAGGGTTGCTACTTTTTTTTCGGGGGCAGGGGCTGTGCTAGGGATTGAACTCAGGGCACTTGACCACTGAGCCACATCCCCAGTCCCATTTTGCTTTTTATTGAGAGACAGGGTCTCACTGAGTTGCTTAGCTCCTTACTTTTGCTGAGGCTGGCTTCGTACTCGAGATCCTCCTGCCTCAGTCTCCTGAGCTGCTGGGATTACAGGCGTGTGCCACTGTACCCAGCTAGAGGGCTGCTACTCTTGGGGGAATAAATCAAATGGAAAGAAACAGAACCCTACTGTGATGGCTAATTTCAGGAGTCAGCTTGACTCAGCCATGGGATACCCAAAAGACTGGTTAAACATTATTTCTCTGAGTGTCTCTGAAGCTGTTTCTGGAAGAGATAAGCTCAAGTGGGTGGACTGAGCAAAGCAGATGACTCTCCTTCAGTGAGGGTGGGCATCGGTCCATTGAGGACTTGAAAAGGGCAGAGGAAGACTGAATTTTCTCTCTACCTGATTGCTTCATCTGGGATATTGTCCTTCTCCTGTCTTTGGTGTTCTGGGTTGTTAGGTATTCAGATTCAGACTGGAATCTATACTGTTAACACCTTTGATTATTAGTCCTTCAAACTACATCATTGGTTTTTCTTGTTTTCCAACATGCAAACAACAGATTATAGGTTTTCTCTGCCTCTGTATTTGCATAATAAATCTCTTTCTAGAGGTTTGGATTATGGAGGCTGAGAAGTCCCATGATCTGCTATCAGTAATTTGGAGACTCAGGATAAGGATATGTAGGATATGTCCTACTGGCTCTATTTTTCTAGGGAACCATGACTAATACATCCGCCCTACCAGGTCTATTAGAATCAGGACTCACCACCCTGATATAAGTGAGGTAGCCCATAAGGCTATAATTAGGTCTAAGAAAAATGCCTGTCCTGCTGCAACTGCTGAAGGCCAGCAGGGGGCTGTTTTGGTTTGTGCAAGTGCTGATATGCAGTAATTTTCCTGATTATCACATGATCTCCTAGAGGGAGAGATGGTGAAATATCTCTCTTAGAGTCTTAGAAGGTTAATGTTTATGTTCCTTAATCCTTCTTGCTTTCTCTCTGTCTTAACCTCTTGAATTTCTAAAGGTCAAATCCTGACAGAGGTCCCCATGACATCTGGAATAAATGCTGAAATCCTCACAATGGCTTGGAGAGCCCTCTGCAACCTGGGACCCTGCATCTTACTGACCACCTCATCTACAACTATCCCAACTGCCACCCTGCGCTAGGCCCTCACCTCCTCAAATGTCCCCAAATATAAGCTACACACCCTTTTGGGAACCATTGATATTCTTTCTGGAAGACCCTTCTCTCAGATATTGATAAGCCCCCCTTCCACTTTTCCTCAAGTCATATTTAAATATCTCCCTTTCAGTAGGGACTCACCAGGGACCCATCTAAAGTTACACATCCATTTCTCTATCCTCCCCAATCTCCTTGTTCTGCTTTATTGTTCTCTTTAGCACCTCACAGTCTAACATCTGTATGTCTGATTATTGATCTTGTGTCTTTTCCCCCTATTTGAATATAAATTTCTCTTCTTTTTCGTTCCTTGCTGTATCTCTGATCCCTAGAATAGGGCTCAGAAAGTGCTCAAATAATGTTCTATAAATGGTCCCTTTCAGTTAAAGCCCTTTCTCTCTAAGCCTAATGGGGAAGACCAACATTTTTGGAAGGAAGGAGTGCATAATGGACTTGGAATGACCTCGGGAAGATCACTCAGTCCATACATCTGCCTTCAAGTGATTTTTCACATATAAGACCATCTTGCAAAAATCAAAGTGTGCAAGAAATCCAGCTTATCTGCCTCCATCTCAACTTAGTTTGTTTCAAGATCACTTTCTATCAGGATAATGGAATCTCAACCTTTTATTTCCCTGAGGTAGTGTCTAAGTATGGGGGATTTATGTCACACCAGAGACAGTGGGTGGGCATCATTTGGTCCACCTGTCATCTGCTCACATTATTACCTCCTGGAATGCCCAGTATCTCACTGGGACCTTTGTCCTTGATCCATGTACACAGCCATGGTAAGATCCTTTGTTCCCTTCTACACATCCCCCTCAGTTCTGGTTACTCTGTTACTTCCCCAGCACTCAGGGCATGGATAAAATGATGCTACTTCAGCCACCATGCTGGAGCTGAAACATGTCTTAGAGCATGTCGCAACCTCCAGTACTAAATCTACTAACAGACTCTGCCAGGGAAGCAGGGGGATGGACACTGCCCAATTTTCTGAGAATAGTCAGGGCCTAATAATCTCATAATGTCTCTTCATTCACTCTAGAAAAACAAAGAATTTTCTCTGGCTGGTAGCAGAAGGAGAAATCAGAGAGTTTTGAATCATGAGGAGGATGACCTGTACCATTGTTGACTTTGAAGATAGAGGTGCCATATGTGAGACCAAGAATGTCCTCTAGAAGCTGAGAGAGACCCTTGGCTGACAGTCAGCAGAGAAGCAAAGGCCTTAATCCTAGAGCTGCAAGACACTAGGTTCTACAAACACCTTAACTAGGCTGAAAAGTAGATCCTTCCCAGAACTCCCAAATTAAAGCTCCCAGCCTGGCTATACCTTGATTTCAGCTTTATGAAACCCAGAGCAGTGAAGCCAGTTGAACCCATCTGGATTTCTGAACTTATAAAACTGTGAGCTAATAAGTGAGTGTTGTTTTGATCCACTAAGTTTGTGGTAATTTGTTACAGAGTAACACAAAATTAATATGGGGTTAACATCACAGCACCTGCCACTGGGAAAATACTTAAATTCCATGGCCCATCCAGAGGGGTCATACTTTTCTCAGAGAACTGAAGTTACCATATAGTTTAGCAGGGTCTTCTAGGAAAAAGCATCTTCTTTATTACTTTGTTTGTGGCATTTCCCTCTGGAATTTGTCAAGGCTTGGCTGTGCCTCAAGAATGAGGTAAGGTACTATTTAAACCTAAAATAGACATAATGGGATAGAGTTGTATCTGGAAGATGCTTGTATAGTATGATAGAAGAACATAATTTTAAAGAAAACCTTAGTGTGAAAAATTCTAAAGTTAAGACAAATACTATAAAAAGAAGTAAGGACATGGAGGCCACAAAAGGGAAGAGAAGAAGAAAGTGACTACAAAAAGCAATGGTTTTTATCTGGAGCTGGGTTATCTTCCTGGGCAGGTCAACAGACAGGAGGCCAAAGTCTGACCATAAAAATTTTACCTACTCCCACATATCCTACATCCAATCCATCATGAAGACTTGTCAACTGTTCCTTCTAGGTATTCCCCAAATCTCTTCACTCCTCCCCATCCCCATGGTCCCTACCCAAGTTGAGACCACCATTGTCTCTGTCCTGGATCACTTCACCAGCCTTCTAGGAGAGTTTCCTGACACCAACTCATCGTCCACACTTCAGCCTTGGAGGTCTTTCTAGAATTCAGTTCTGATCATGACATTCTTCTCTTCAAAATTTTCAGGGATTTCCTAATTCTTTCAGGAAATCTCATTTACAGTAGTTTATGTGGTCCTTCTCATCTGGTTCCTCCTATCTCCCAACCTCATTTTGACTCTTTTTTTTTTTTTGCCTCACATGGATATGGTCTGATCAGTTAGCAGATTGTGACTGACTGAAGCATGACTGTTGTGATTAGCTAAGACTCAGCTGTTCATTATAAGAATATACTCCTAGGTTAGTTCACAATTTGTATACACGATAAGTCAGGTTGCAAATCACTACATATGTAGAAAGTTTTAGGCCAAATTTTATATACAGGTGTGGAAACAGACCTAGGTCAAACTCACCAATTAAAAAAAAAAATCAGTCACCATGCTTTTAAGAAACTCAGACCTGGCTACTGTATGATGTGAGATCCTGGAGTATCAAAGTCCAGTGTGAACCTTCCAAACTGAACGTAGCAAAGCAAAAACAAAACAAAAAACTTTTAAACTAAGCCCAGTGTGCCATATTGTGGGAAATTTAAATCACTGTTATTTGAAGCCACTGAGTTTTAAGATGATTTTGTATATGACAATAGAAAAGGAAAATACACTGTGATTACCTGTTACTTCTCTCTTCCAATAAACTCTAAGTTCTAGGAAGTCAAGTTCAGGGTCTCCCTTATTCTAAGTTGGGTCTCAATGAATACTTTTGAATGACTTCTCAAATGGATTCAGGTTAGGATAGATTTAGCATTGCTGACTCAGGACTAAGTTGCATTAAACAGATGATCAAACATTTTGATTCTACTGGCCCAGATGTCTTTAAGAAAAGGAGAAGAGAGCAAACCTATGATTTTCTGTATCTCCTGCCATAAGTAAAACACCACATTAAATAGAAAAGAATTGTTGTTTTTTTAAAATTGCTACTTCTTCAAATCTTCTTGTTCTTTGAAAGTAAGTATAAGCAACTTTTCTTTAAGAGCTCTGGAAAACACCCTAACTTAACTTCCAAATACTCAAAAGATCTGCAAGGAGATGAATGGAGGATGGTGAAAGGAAGAAAAAATAGTTTGAATTTAACCCAAGCTGAAATTTTTTAATCAAGTCAGTTTCCTGCTTAACATCCCAGCATGAAGCAATCACTGTCCCTTCTGAACTCCTTGAAGGTTTTTATCTTCACCATCTGGCAATTAATCACTCACCGCCCCCTGGTATCTTTTCTCTTGTCTTCTTTGCATTTGGTCCTGCCATTTAATTTTTCACAGATTTATGTCTGGCCTCTTTATTGAGTTCCCACTGAGTCTAGCACATTGTAAGCACATAATAAATAGCTCCCATGGAATAGTTTTGCTCCAGGCAACCTTTAATGAAAAGTAGATAGGGAAGACTTTGAACCATCCTGGGTAGAACTGCAAAAATTCTGAAGAGCTGGAGCATGCTGTTGTAGCCTCCTGGGGTTGGAACCCTTTTTAGAGAAGCTAGGCCTTTTCCTGACAACCTCCTCTCTCACCTTAATTTTCTACTTTCCTCAGAGATGACCAGGATGGTCTCTGCTTCAGTTGTTCCCCAGCACCTGCAGAACTAGCCTGGTCTGGGACTTGGTCTTTGAAGAAGCCTGACCCTTAACCTGAGACTTTTATTAGTATGAAGGCTAGATGATTTACAAATCTCTGCCTCTGTGTCTTTCTCTCTTCCTTATCTATGAATCTGTGAATAATTTTGTCTGTTTTTGCTGCAGGTACAAAAAAACAAAAACTTCAGCGTGAAGGCTTTCAATCAGACGTAAGAGTCTGTCTCACCAGCGAGAGATCGTAACTAGTGCTATAGAGTCCTGAAGGAGCATGAGGGGACCCTTTCCAAGCATGTCCTCAAACAAAACATGTCTGCTGTCTAGCATGATTTCTGCACTCCTCTCTGTCAGATATACCATGTGGCTCAAAAATAGACCTAGACCAGTATTTACAGAAGCAGAGCAAAAACAACTCCTTGCCCCAATCTCTTCTTCAATACACAATCTTTTAAAATTATTAAAACATACTTGATTCTCCAAGAAATAGGAAATGGACTAGGCTGTGCCTACTCTGGCTTTGGTCCACCTCTCTTCTGAAAGTCTTCCCAACCCTAATGGTGTCTTCTAACAGCTGGAAAGGCATAAAGGCCTCATGTTAACTGGGCAGCACAGGCCCCTTTCTCTGTTCCTGGGAGTCTTCATGCTTTGCACCTGCTTCTCACAATAGGGTTTCAAAATCTAAGAATTTTAGGATGGCAACAAGATTCCAGCCCCACAAGGTACATGCCCTGTATGTCCTCCCATGAGTGTTGGGGGGAGCTGGGAGTACAAGGAGAATGGCCCTGCCTGGACTAAGCTGCATTACAGGGCAAAGTGATAGGACACTTTTCATTACATGTGTCTTCTTCATAGCAGACCAAAGGGTCTTGAAAAGAGAGTGGGTGATTGTCCTGCTGGTCCCACAAGGTGTGGGAACTCATGGTTAGGATAAGAAGGTGGCCTGAGCAGAGGACCAGATACACCATGTCCAGATTCCAGATCATAGAAACTGAGATAATATAAGTGTGTTGTTAAAGCCACAATTTGTGGCAATGTGCTGTCTAGCAGTGAAAAATGAATATGGTTTGGATATATCCCCCAAAAGTTCATGTATTGGAACTTAGTCCCCCCAGTCATATGTTCATGGAATTTGAAATTGAAGTCTTGGGGAGGTAATGAAGATTGGGTAATGTCATGAGAATAGAGCCCCCATGATGGCATTAGTGGCTTTATATGAAGAAGAAAAGGGGCCTAAGCTAGCACACTTGCTATCTCACTGTGTGATGTCTTCTGCTATGTTATGATGTAGCAAGTAGGCCCTCACATGATGTGGAGCAGATGCTGGTGACATGTTCTCCAACTTCTCAGCCTCCAGGACCATGAACCAAGAAACTTCAATTGTTTATAAATAACTCAGTCTCAGGTTCTTTGAGATAGCAGCAGAAAATGGCTTAAGACACCACATCTCCCCCTTTACCTCAGCTGTCAGCCTGTTAGGAGGAAGAAAGAATCAGTCAAAAAAGTAACCCCAACCTGGTGATTGGTATAACTGCAATATTTTTTTTTCCCCAGGGAGACCTGTTTTTGAACTAGGAAATAGCTATATTAGTCAACTTTTCATCACTATGACCAAAACACTTGACAAAAACAACTTAGAAGAAAAATATATTTTGGCTCATGGTTTCAGAGATCTTAGTCCATGGTCCTCTGGTTACAAGACAGAAACATTATGGTGGGATGACATGGTGGAAGAAAGCTGCTCACCTCATGTCAACCAGGAAGCAAGAGAGAGAGAGACCAGAGAAAACATAAACCCTTCCAGTGCACATCCCTACTAACCCCCTTCCTCCACTAGGTCCCACCTCCCAGTAGTCCATCCCCCTATTAGTGGATTAGTCCATCAAATGGATTAATTCACTGATGAAGTCAGAACACTTGTGATCCAATCACTTCCTTAAAGTCCCACCTCTGGACCTTGTTCTGCCTCCTTGCCCACACCCCAGACATTCACTGGACACCACCATATGCCAGGAACTCTCACATATGGAGTCCCATTGAACCCTCCCAATCACTCACCTGGGCACAGCTTGCTGTTGGTCACCTCCCCATTTGCCAGAGATCTTAACACCAGACAGAAAGGACCATGGAGACTGGAACTCAGGGTTTCTCCATTCAGAATTCCCTGCGTTTTCAACTCTGTTGACTTTGGAAAACATTTTTCAAACACTTGAAGTGGGATCTTAGAAAAGGGAGAATTCCTAAAATTACAAACTGGCTGACCCTGTAGTGGAACCTATGACTTCAAGATCCTTGACTGGACATAGGTGGATAGGGGTCAATGCACAAGGTGTGGCTTCTGCAGGGACAAGGAAAATTGCTTTTGCTTTGGGAGCAGGGAATTTGAGGCTTCCTGAGAATCCCTGGTCTCTGCTTTCCTTCCTGAGGTCCCTCATACAGTGCAAGGCCCAGAATAGTCAATGTCACAGTGGTGACAGTGGCTCCAGGGGGAGGGACAGGCTACTCCTCCGTGTTTGTCAAGGAACATGGTGGCCCCTTTCCTGGCACAGGGTAGCCCAGATCAGAGCCCAGAGAGTGCTTCCTAAGAATCCCAGCCTTCCCTGGTGATTCCTAAAAATGTAAATAGAAGAATGGGAAAAAGAAACATTAAGACATGGGAGTAGGAATTAAAAAGACAAAAGTATTTCTGCCCTAAGCGTGGGTAGACACTGCCTTGAGGTGGGTGAAGGAAATTGTCAGAAAGAGACTAGATCCAAATACCAGTGAGCACCATGTCTTTGTTATGAACCAAACACTGTGCAAACTGAGTACGGTTGTTTGGGTTTTCTTCCTTCTCAGAGATAAGAAGAAATAATATTCAAACAGTCAAAGTTCAAAATCTGTGGCTCTTTCCTGAGAAATACTGAAAACAAGTTAATGAAGTTTTAATTCCAGGAGAGATTAATTAGCTTCCCATCCTGGCTCAGGCGCGCTCTTTCCCCAACACTGCTGTCTACACTGATAGCACGCGCTACTCCTGCGAGGGCTTCTGGGTACATTTGTGCTTTTCTTGCAGTCTACTTTTTTTTTTTTTTCTTTTTCAGACATTTGTTCCTTTTCTTCCCTCCAAATCTAGAGCAGGGAATTTTTTTCTGTTTCCTGTTCTTGTTGTTTGTTACCATGGAAATGTTCTTGGGTATTATAACATGATCCACTGGAAGCACAGGTATGCAACCCCAGGTCTCCACTTCTTACTAAAGCCCAGAGTTTCTGAAAGGAGAACAAGGATGCCTTTTCTCTTCTGCTCTGCATAAGCATGGATTAAGCACAGAGACCATAGCTTTACCCAGAACAGTTTATTGCAAAAATGTTCAAGAACACAGTGAAGTTGAAAGACTCTTATAATGGTCCCTGCTACCCTGATTTTATAATTAACCTATTACTATACTTGCTTTATGATGTATCTATCTTTCCATATTCCTCTCCATGCACCTATCTTTCTTATTTTATATGATGGACTCTGAAGTAAATCTCAGTCATCAGTATACTTCCCCTTAAATACTCCAGCATGTTTCTCATTAATGAGAATTCATACATGTTGTTTTTTTTAATCTAAAATCTATACCCAGTGAAATGCACCATGTATTTCGAAATCTTCCATATATGTGGGCTGAGTTTGGAAACTGCATCCAGTATTGTAACCCAAACCTTAGCAATATCAAGAGCTGTGCCTTGATATTCCTGTGTGGCCCTTCCCAGGCACTTCCTGCCCATACACCACCCCAAGAAAATCTCTTTCTAAATTTTAATCCACTGCATATTATTTTTCTCTCTTCTTGAATATCATATAGATACAACAGTGCTGTTTGTACTCTTTCACACAGGCTTCTTCCTCTCAGGAGGACGGCAGCGTGGTCCACCTGAGCTGTGCTTTTCATCGCTGGATTGTATTCCCTGGCATGAATATTACTTGCCAGGGAATAACGTGACTTGTTTATCCATTCTGTGGTTTCCAATTCGGGGCTATTATTTACATATATTGAAGTGAAGACCACATTGAAATGAACAACAATAAAACTAAACAAACAAAAATGCCTGCTTAAGAGCTTTTTGTTGTTGTTGCTGCTGTGACCAAAAGACCGGACAAAATCAATTTCAGAGAAGGAAAAGTTTATTTGATGCTCACGTTTTCCAAGATTTCAGTCCATAGATACCTGGCAACATTGCTCTGTGCCTGAGGAGTGGTGGAAGAATGTGGTGGGGAAAGTGGCTCAGAATATGGCCACCAGGAAGGGGAGAAGAACGGGGGACTTAGCAGGGAAAAATTATACACCACAAAGGAAAGCCCCCAGTGACCCACCTCCTCCAGTCACACTCTACCTGCCTACGGTTACTACCCAGCTAATCCATTCAAGCGGATTTATGTGCTGATTTTGTCAAGACTCTCATAACTCAATCATTTCACATCTAAACTTTCCTGAGCTTCTGGGGGACTCTTCGTATATAAACCATAACAATACCCAACACACATGTGCACATACATATACAAACACAAAAATACACACTAATGAAATCTTTGAAGTTTAGAATTTCATTACTTCTCTTGCACATAGTTTCTTTTTTTAAATATTTTTTTTTAGTTGTGGATAGACCTTTATTTAATTTATTTATTTATATGTGGTGCTGAGAATCGAACCCAGTGCCTGACACGTGCGAGGCAAGTGCTCTACCTCTGAGCCACAACCCCAGCCCTGCATATAGTTTCTAGTAGCATATATTTATGAACACAATCTATACAATAGAAATTCTATTTGGATAGAAAAATTAGAATGAAAAGTAATTAGTGCATTAATTATTCCCTTAACATATAAATGGGCAAAAAGTGGTAGAAAACAATTTGTTCTTCCTAGGTCATCCTGGCTTTTTAAAAAATGTAGTTAATACAGATAACAGTAGTGTACTGCATAGTTTGAAAAGATAGGAGAAAAGATTTTGAAATTTTCACCATAAAGAAATAATAAATGATTGAGGAGATAGATTTGTTTAACCTGATGTAAATATTACACATGTATAGACGTATCAGAACATTATATGATTCCCTGATAATATACACAAATTCTATATTTTTATATATCGGTTAAAAATAAATTTAAAAATATTAACATCATTGATTTTTAATGATTGGGATTCAAATGGATAGGGGGGTAGAGCACTAAAAAGTAGCTGTATTCTCTCATCAAGAAAAGTCATTGCAATGTACAGGTTGAAAACTCTTAATTCTTCTCTGTTTAACAACACTTTGCTTTGTGAGAGGCAGCAGGAGGTCTTAGAGTACACGTTGGAAGAGTCTGGGCTGAATCTCAGCTGTGGGATCTGGCTACATAACTTGCCATCTCTAGGCCTCAAATCTCATCTGCAAAATGAAGAGGTTGGAATGAGTCATCTTGAGCATTATCAAATCACTTTATGAGATTTTATGGTAGGTGTTTTTGCCAATATCTATCAATTTTTCAGAAAACAAAAACCCACAAGAAAAAAAAAATAAGGAGGGGCAATTATTGTAAAGCCAAAGAGATAGACTCATGACTGCCCACTGGTAAGACCTCTGGTACAGATGGACCATCCAGGCATAAACTGGGACTCAGCAAGTCAGGTCTGAAGCATTCTACCTGTACTACCCCCTGCTTCTGCTTCTCTGTATGAATATATGAGTGTGTGTGTGTGTGTGTGTGTGTGTGTGTGTGTTTGTGTGTGTGAGTTGGAGTTTGCTCCCTTCTCACTCCTTCTCTGCAACCTGCCTCTTCCTCTGTTCACACACAGCCCATCATGCCACCTTTCACCACTCTCTTCAGTGGGAGCTTTCTGTTTCAGCTCCCACTATTAGTATTTGTTGTTCAATGAGTATATACTGTAATAAAGAAATCAAATTAACTTCATGCATATATAAATGCTAGCTGTCTTTCAAATTAGTTCTTCATTTATAGGACTGTGACTCAGAAGTCCTTTCAGAAACTTGTGTTGACTTTGGGAAACAGAACTTCACTGGGATCTTGTTTGTTGCTATGTCTTCGGGACAGTTTTGAGGATTTAATGAGATAAGGTAGGTGAAACACAGCGCATGTCTTAAAGAATCCATAAGTAGTAGCCACTCCGATTATTTTAAGAGTTACCACCATCATTATTTTAAGAGTTGAAACCTACAGAATCACCTTTGTGGTACCCATTGTAGATATTGTGAGGATCTTTGTTAGTTTGACTGATTGATTACTTTTGGTTTTGGTACTTCTTAAAAGAACAGAAAACAAAGGAAGTCAATAGTTCAAATATGCTCATTTGGAAAAGCAAAGATTTTCCCAACAGCACTGGCACACAGATTTCCAGAAGCAAATGACCCCAGCTTCCACAGGGCTCTGGAGTTAGTATGACCCTCTCTGGGAGCTCATCTGCTGGGGAGTGAACTCTTAGCCTTAGGCAACACCACATAGCACTGGAAAAAGCATCAATTTCTGCTTGGTTGGACCAGGGAGGGGACAAGAGGAATGGACAATATTGGTCCTTTCAGAGCCATGGTTACAGTTTGTCAGGTTTTATTTTCTACCGACAAGCTGCCCATAGGAGCGTAGTGTTTGGTGGACCCTACTAAGCTTGTCCCATCTACTACCAGCTCTTTACCATTCATGACTCTTTTCCTTCTCAAGATTTTTTTTTCCTGCTATCAGAATGTCATAGAAGATAGAAACAGTAACAAGAAAACTGAGAACACAGTGTACCGTAATGGTTTAGACAGGTGGTATTCAGTGTGTTCGTTTTTCACTGCTGTGACAAAATAACGGAGAAAAATAAACTTAGAGGAGAAAAACTAATTTTGGTTCATGGTTTTAGAGGTTCTGTTTGTTTTGTTTTGTTTTGTTTTCCATATGACTCCATTGTTGCTGGGCCTCTGGTGAGGCAGAACATCATGGCAAAAGGGTACAGTGGAGCAAAGCTGCTCACCTCATGGCAGACAGAAAGCAGAGCAGGAGGGTCTGGGGACAAGATACACCTTCACGGACAAGCCCCCCAATGACTTACTTCCTTGCACTAGGCCCCACTTCCCAAAGTCTCCTCTGCCTCTCAACAGCACCACGAGCTGGGGACCAACACATGAGCCTTAGGGGGACATTTCAAGTCCAAACAAAAACAGGGGATAAATAGAATGCAACATGGAAAACCCTGGACCCATGGTGTCCAGGAGAGATGACGGATGTGAGCCAAATCATGGTATTCATAGCAAATGGTTCCCATGAAAAGTCTTCCAGTGACCTGGACTCTGGCATCTGCTTCATGTAAGTCTAGCTCACATTTTTCTAATGTTTCTAACTCAATTGACTAGAGATAAATCCTTTCCAAGAGGGAAACAGGCAGGGGGATGTGACTTAGGAGAGCCTTTCTGCATGAAACAGGATTGGAGGAAGCTCTCAGGAAAACATCAGGAAGTTTTGGTAGAGAAACTTCCAATGGGAACATGTGAAGTACTGGAAATAGAGCATTATTTCAATTTTTGATATTAATTTACTGGAATATTTAATAACAGTTTTTGAAAAACAAGTGTAGGGCCACCCTTCTGTGAGCTGTTTTCATTTGGAGAGGTGTTTTTAATCCAACCTGAACAATCCAGGTGGTTTGGTTAGTTTAGGCTTGGTTTATTTTGAATACCTCCATGGGTGTTAGTGTCCTGGTTGTGGATGTTTTCCCTTTCCAACTTCAGAGAGCTCCATTTTGTTCTCATCAAAAATTTTTAATAGAATTATCTGCACTAACTTTTCGTATTTTCTCATCCTCCATTTATTCTCCAATAAAGGTTCCTTCTCCTACCACTCCACTAAACAAATCTACTTGCCAAACAGAATAGTCTCTCAGCACCATTTGACCCAACTGCCTATCCCCTTCTCACCTCCTTCCTACAGCTTCTCTGCCTCCATCCCTGAAATGTTCAAGTTCCCTCTATTAGTTTTATAGAGCGACTGTAACAAAGTACCACAAAATAGGTGGATAAGGACAAGCAGGAATTTGTCCTCATAGTTCTGGAAGCTGAAAGTCCTAAATCAGGTCACATCCTGAACTTGCTTTCTCTGAAGAACATTTTCCCAGTCCTTCCTCCAGCTTCTCATGGCTCCTGACAATACTTGGCATTTCTCAGCTTGTAGCTGCATCCCCAGATCTCTGCCTTCATCATCTCATGGCCTTCTTCCTTTCATTTCCCTTGTGCAGTGTTACTCTGGTGGATAAATGTCTCCTCTAGGTGTGTGTGTTTCAGGCTTTGTCCTCAGTCAAGGCACTGTTTGGAGGTGGAAGAACATTTAGGAGGTGTGTCCTAGTAAAAGGAAGTTAGGTCATTGTGGGTACTGTCCCTGCAGGGGACATTGGGATCCTGGCACCTCTTCTTCCTCTCTCTCTACTTCCCAGATGCTGTAAGGTGAGTGTCTTCCTCTACCACATGGCTCTGCCATGATGTACTGCTTTATATAGGACTAAAAGCAATAGGGCCAATCAACTAGGGACTGAAGCCTCTGAAACAATGAATCAAAACAAACTTTTCACCTTAATAAGTTGGTTATCTCAGGTATTTTGTCACAGTGACAGCAAGCTGATGAAAACAAATATCAATATCTGAAACTCCCTGGAGTTTCTGGTTTTAAACACCATTAATTGAATGTAGGACCCCCCTTAATCCAATATGCCCTCATCTTAATTAGATTATATCAACAAAGATCTTATTTCCAAATAAGGTCACATTTACAGATACTGAGGGTTAGGACTTAAAATATCTTTAGGAGAACAGAATTAATCTCACAACAATCCCCAAGAATTTGTCCTTAGACCTTCTCTCTTCTAATTCTGACTGACATGCCACGAAGCCTAATAATCCCCATGGCCTTACCACCTTCTCTACTGAATTTCACATAAAATACACGAGTCACTTAGAAAAATGGAAGAGACCCCATAAAGAAATTCTGGGCTGCGACCTGACCCAGCCATCTGGCCCAGTGCCTGGGTGCATCTCCAGTACTGTGGCCTGGCCCAGTGACCTGGCACAGTGACTCAGCCCAGAACCTGCACACATCTCCAGCCCTATGACCCACTCCAGCACTGCCCCCACCCATCCCATAGTCTAGCATCCAGGCCCCACACAATCTAGGGCCCACACTGCAGCTGACCATCTACCAACAGGTGGGGTCGCATCTGCCCACTATCATGGATTATTCCCAACCTGGAGGTCACCATCCCAAGTTGGGCAGCTCCCATCTTGGGATACTGCATTATCAAGTACCTCTCAGGCATCAGGTTACTGAAGACTAAGAGGTTTGAACAGTACAATATAGTTTTATTGTAGAATTTTATTAGTAGTATTATTACAATTGTTCCTATTATGCCTACTATTATTCCTACTTTTCTTTTTTTCTTTACTATTTTTCTCTATTTTCCTCTTATCTCTCTGTTTCCTGGGAGAGTCTTTCTCCCTTTTCTCATGCTAACAACCAATTTATTTTAATTCCATTTTCACTATTCCTATGATGTAGTACCTCTATAGACTCACTTCTTATCTCATCAACATTACATCCTACAACCGTCCCCATACTCTTTGTCCATCATTAGAAATTGTGGTCATTATTACAAACCTATCGTTTGTGCTGTAGGTAATAATTGAACTCATCATCTCTGTTTATTAAGACAACACTGTTAATATCTTCACAGGGACTATTTGGGTTAAGGATGCATATTGTTTGTATTGTGTGCTGCTAATATTGATCTCCCACTTTAAGGTGTGGTATTAGAAACCTGCAGGGTCACTTTAAGTCTACGGGGGGGGGGGGGACTTCCATACCTCAGATTCACACTGCTAGAGGGGAAGATACACAAGCAACATAAAAAAACAAGGGAAGAAAGTGTCCCAAGCAAACCTAGATGCTATATCAATAGAATCCAATGACAGCACAGTAGAAGAAATGTCAGAAAGGGAGTTCGGAATGTACATAATTAGAATGATCCAAGAAGCAAAGGATGAGATAAGAGAGCAAATGCAGGCAATGAATGATCACACCAATAAACAGTTAAAAGAGCAAATGCAGGAAGCAAAAGATCATTTCAAAAAGAGATAGAGATTCTGGGGAAAAAACAACAGAAATTCTTGAAAGGAGGGAAACAATAAACCAAATTAAAAACTCAATAAAAGCATCACCAACAGACTAGCTCACTTGGAAGACAGAACCTCAGTAAATGAAGACAAAATATTTAATCCTGAAAACAAAGTTGACCAAACAGAAAATATGGTAAGTAATCATGATCAGAACTTCCAAGAATTATGGGATATCATGAAAATACCAAATTTAAGAATTGTTGGGATTGAGGAAGGCATAGAGATACAAACCAAAGGAATGAACAACCTATTCAATGAAATAATCTCAGAAAATTTCCAAATCTGAAGAATGAAATTGATAATCAAATACAAGAGGCTTAAAGGACACCAAATGTACAAAATTACAACAGATCCCTACTAAGTCATATTATAATGAAAATACCTAATATACAAAATAAAGATAGAATTTTAAAGGCTGCAAGAGAAAAGCATCAGATTACATATAGGGGGAAACCAATATGGTTAGCAGCAGCTTTCTCAGCCCAGGTCCTAAGAGCTAGAACAGCCTGGAACAGCATATTTCAAGCTCTGAAAGAAAATGGATGCCAACCAAGAATCTTATACCCAGAAAAACTTACTTTCAGATTTGATGATGAAATAAAATACTTCCATGATAAACAAAAGTTAGAAGAATTTACAAATAGAAAGCCTGCATTACAGAACATTCTCAGCAAAATATTCCATGAGGAAGAAATGAAAAACAACAATGTAAACCAGCATAGAGAGGAACTACCCTAAAGGAAAAATAAATTAAAGGAGAAACCAAGTCAAAAAACAAAAATAAGCCAAAATGACTGGGAATACAAATCATGTCTCAATAATAACCCCAAATGTTAATGGCCTACACCATCAATCAAAAGACATAGAATAGCAGATTGGATTAAAAAAAGAGACCCAACAATATGCTGCCTTCAAGAGACTCATCTCATAGAAAAAGATACCCACAGACTAAAGGTGAAGGGATGGGAAAAAACATACCATGCACACGGACTCAATAACTCAGGGGTTTCCATCCTTATATCAGATAAGGCAGACTTCAAGCCAAAGTTAGTTAGAAGGGATACAGAATGACATTTCATACTGCTTAAGGGAAGCATACATCAGCAAGACATAACAATCAGAAATATTTATACCCCAAACAATGGCACATCCATGTACATCAAACAAATCCTTCTCAATTCCAAGTACCAAATAGACCACAACACAATAATACTAGGGGACTTTAACACACCTCTCTCACCATTAGACAGATATTCCAAACAAAAATTGAACAAAGAAATCATAGAGCTCAATAACACAATAATTTAAACTTAACAGACATATATAGAATATTCTATTCATCAATGAACGAATACACATTCTTCTCAGCAGCACATAGATCCTTCACTAAAATAGACTATATGTTATGCCACAAAGCTACTCTTAGCAAATACAAAAAAAATAGAGATACTACCTTGTATTTTATTAGATCAAAATGGAATGAAATTAGAACTCAATGATAAAATAAAGAACAGAAACTATTCCAACACCAGGAGACTAAATAATATGCTATTGAATGATGCATAGATAACAGAAGACATCAGGGGGAGGTAAAAAAATTCTTAGAGGTAAACAAGAACAATGATACAACATATCAAAATATCTGGGATGCTATGAAAGCAGTACTAAGAGGACAATTCATTGCATGGATCACATTCAATAAAAGAAGAAAAAGTCAACAAATAAACAACCTAACATTATATCTCAAAGCCCTAGAAAAAGAAGAACAGATCAACACCAAAAGTAGTAGAAGACAGGAAATAATTAAAATCAGAGAGGAAATCAATTAAATTGAAACAAAAGAAATAATTGAAAAAATTGACAAGACAAAAAGTTGGTTCTTTGAAAAAAATAAACAAAATTGATAAACCC
>JAJEJO010004802.1:642781-761555 GCA_020662805.1 Glaucomys volans
GACATTATTACCCTCTGTGCCTATATGTACATGACTGGTGTAATTCTACATCATGTACAACCAGAAGAATGAGAAGTTATACTCCATGTATGTACGATGTGTCAAAATACACTCTACTGTCATGTATATATAAAAAGAACAAATTTTAAAAAATCAATACAAGCTGGTCATCAGGTGTTGTGTCTGTATAGTGTTTAAAAAACAGAAGCAAAAAAGTCACTGGCAACATTTAGTATTGGAAAGATTAACAAGAAGAATTTTAGTTTTTACCTTCATTTCATAGGTCAGAAAGCTAACAGTCAACTTGTACTTCTACTTCTATGACCCGAATATTTGTGTCTCCCCAAAATTAGTAGGTTGAAATCCTACTCCCAAGGTGATGCATTAAAAGATGGGGCCTTTGAGAGGTGAACAGGTCGTGGAGGTGGTGTCCTTATAAAAAAAAAGACCTCAGAGAGTTGCCTTGTCCCTTGCACATGTGAAGACACAAAACAAGGTGCTATATATGAACCAGAAAGTGGGCCCTTACCAGATATTGAATCTGACAGCACCGTGATCTTGGATTTACCAGACTTTAAAACTGTGAGGGAAAAAAAAAATTCTGTTATTTATAAGCCACCTAGTATGTCTAATGGGACTAAGACACCTCCTGAGCAGAACCGGTTTCACCATTGTGGTAACCAATGCACAATGAAATTATAGGCATCCTTGTTCAAAAGGCAGGGGAAATACTGTTAAAGTAGTAATCTATAAAACTTTGTCCTTTCTTTTGCAGTCTCTCCAGCCCTGACAGTGCCTTTTATTTTCTATGTTGTACCCTAGTTGGGGCAGTGGGTTTCTGAGGGGCTGATGCAGCCCCCATACCCACGGGAAGTTCTGTATAAATGGGAACTCAATGAGCTTCCTCATGGAGAACAGTCCATTGCTGGAGATTCATCTGCCCCATGCACCATGTCCCAGCAGGGTATGGGAATGTCAGTGTCCCTTTCCCAGCATCCTTCAGCCCTGACCCACTGCCCATGCCACAGGGACCCTTGAGGGATATCACCCTTTGCACTGGGTCACACTCAATACTTGGATTAAGGATGGGTTAGGGGAGTGACATGCACTGAGTCACCCACTGAATGTGCTGTGACACTACCAGCATGAGGTGGGAACAGTTACGGCCATACTCCTTTCTGGGACTGTGAATATCTTTATGGGATTTGCAGACATTTGTATATATAGTCAATCTATTGCTAGCAGTGTTTCACAAATGGAGTTGGGATTTAAACTGAGACTTGTTTGAGTCTAATGGCAATGATTTAAGAACTCTATTGCCTGTGGTAGTTTAGTGACTCATGAACATACCTTTCCTTCTTAAATTTAAGGACAAGTCTGGCCTTGGCCATTTTCCACAACAGTCAGCTCTCCCTATCCACAGCTTCTACATCCAAGATTCAACCAACTGTGATGGAAAACATTTGGAAAAAAATTGCCTCTGTACTAAACATGGACAAACTCTTTTTCCTTACCATCAGTCCCTAACAATACTGTGCACCACCATTTCCATGGCATTTACTTTCTATGCAATTACAAGTGATCTGGAAATAATTTAAAATATATGGGAGGGTGTTCGTAGGTTATGCAAACACAATGCCATTTTACATAAGGGTCTTGTGCATCCCTGATAGCAAAAGCCCGAGGTCCAGGAACCAATTCGCATGGACACCAAGAGAACAGAGGATGACTGTATTCGACACCATTTTGCACTTCCCACCTGCCTGACCTCCTTGCCCACTGTTACCTACTTGTCCATACCTCCCTACCCAAACTGGACTCTGCTTCTGCTGGACTGTTCTTTTCCTCATGCCCGCATCTTCACTGAAATGACCTTACCCAGTCACATCCTCATAGGTCCTCACTAATTCCTTGTTGGTTTGACCTGAAATGTAGTCATTGATGAAGATATGTAAAACTCAGAAATATGCCCCTAAAGAAAGATATCAAAGACAAACTGATCTATAAGTTATGTCATGTTTTGAGTTCGTACATTTGGTATTGTCAAGGACATTTGAAATGACCTTGAGCTCTTAAAGAAAGAAACTTGAAATGTGTTTTCCAAAATTTGATATAATTCTAACAATTTACTCAACATTACCAATAAAGAATTGTGAAGTTGAAACAAACTTTTACAAACTATCCATAATACAAATTTAAAGATAAAAATAAAGATCGACCATGTCTGAGGAAAGTCTATATTAGTTTTCCATGTTTTTCTACAGAAAATGATATTATAAAAGTGTCATGTCTTAAAAAGGAAAGAGTTATGCTGCAAAAAAAAAAATTGGAAAAAAACATGGAGTTCAAGCAAGAACCTAATAAATAAAAAGTATTCTATTGTTTTTCTGGACTTTTTGACATTTATGCATTTGTTAGTATTTTAAAATTGATAATTAGAAATTGTTTCTTTCATCATCCTAATAGATCTTTGCTTTCTGTCCAATTTAAAACATGTCTTGAGGAGATCCCTGAATTTTATAAGCGTTAGGCCTCAGACTTTGACCTTGGTGGGTCCTGGACAGTTAGTACATGCACCTAGGGAGGGAGAGTGTGTGGAGACTGGGTTTCTGAGAAGGTGAGGAAGGGTTAGTCAAGTTGGAGGGCAATTCAGAGTCCAAGGTCAGAAGAAGAAAGGTAGGAGTGAGTATTGGGATACAGGGGGTAAAGACTTTGGGTTTGCCTTTTCATCAAGAGGTGAAAAGGAGGATTCTTAATAATAAAATCATCATCATAAAATATAACAATGGCAAAATACATATTCATTTGACATTTTGCTTTAAGTGACCACAGAAGCATCTTCCTCAGCAGGTCATGGCTGTAGGGCCAAAGTCTGCTGAGTCTGTGTTGGTTGAATGACCTTTTGTCCTTGGTTTTCTGGTATAAACCACACCCAGAAATCCTCGTCCTTAATTTGGGTTTAATACTTTTGGGGAAGCAACCTTAGTGAAGCCTCCTTCTAGAGTGTTCTGTGGTGTCTCTCTACTTACAGTTCTCTCACCAATATAAAATTCAGCAGCAAGCAGTTCCGTTGATTTGCTGTTGTTGAGTGTTCTCAGGCATTCAGCTTCATTTTCATAGAAACCGCTCTTTTCGGGAGTCATATTTCATCAGTTTATATATTATTAACTAAATTACAGAATTTTTATCACAAGTGCAATTGGCAGAAACAGATCTGGCAGCAAATACATCTGACTCTTGGTATCCACACAACTCAGCTGCTAAGAGCAGGAGGGGACAGGTCTCCTGGAGGGCTACTAACCAACCCATGTGGCCAATGAAGCATGAGTTTCAGTGTGAATGCTCTCCTGAAAAAAGGGAAGCTACAGTTCATGGACTGAGTCTGAGTGGAACTTGGTTAAAGGAACCTCTATCTTAATGGCAAATCAAGCAAAAGGCAAGTTGTGCAAAGAAAGTGCAGAAAGTAGGATTGTTGAACCTCAGCCCTTGTGCAAACAGTGGTAATTCAGTCAGAAATCCTTTTTTTCCAAACCACCCAAGCCTTGCATTAGTTGTGGAACTATTTCCATAGAGCAAGTTTTCTGAGATGGTAGGAATACTGAGGATCCCAGAAGAACCACTCTCCTGCATTCTAGTTAGCTTGGCAACATAGGCACAGTTGCATCCACTTCCTTTGCCTTGTGCTTCCTGTCTCTGCACTTGATAGACCTGGCCTAGTTTATTCCCCTGAGCTGGCATTCTGGGGGAGAGCCCATGGGATGGCATAGGCACAGAAGTTTCTGGAGTGACTTTCCTGTATTATGTTTCCCTAGCACCTTTCCTTTTAGAAGTTCACTATATCCCCCAATTTCCTGGATCTTGGTTTGAACATCAGTGTGTTCAGAACCCCCAGTTGACACCTCCTCATCCCACATACAAGTGAGAACAACAGAGACATTGAAGATTGGACATGGAGCTATGTATTACACTCCTGTCTCTTCTTCACACACTCCTCAGTCTGGAGCTGTAAGAGAACATTCGCCATCCGCAGATGCACCTGGCTCCAGTCTCTGGAGCCAGAAAGAAAAAGCCTCCCCAGGATTTACCACCCTGTGGAGCTGATGAGTGCTTCCAGAGTATGCTGCCTTTGCTGACAGTGGTGTTTCCCGAGGTCCCTGCCTCCTAACCTCTCATAACCAATACTCAGGAATCCTATTAGTTTTGCCTTCTAAATGTCACGTGATTTTGCTGGCTTCTCCTCACCTCCACTTCCACCACTTAGTTCCAGCCCTCCTCATCTGAACCATTGCAGAAGGTCCATGGCTGGTTCATTTGCATTGAGATTTTGCTTTCCCCAACCTTTTCTTTATGACACCAGATATTAATCTGATCATGTTACTTCCCTGTCTAAAATCCTTGACAATAAATCCCCGCTGCCTTCAGGATGAAGCCTAATTTCCTCAACCGGCTGCCCAGGGCCCTGTGGGAGCTGACTTTGCTTTACCTTTTCGATGTAATGCCCTGCCTTTTGAGGGACAGGCCACCTGTCTTAAATGTCTTTTCTTCCTTTCCTATATGGCTATCGCCACTTGGCCTCTGAGAGTCTACTCAGCCTTCATTTTATGAGAAGTCTTCCTTCACTGTGTCCCTTGTCACAAGCATGTGCCCTGCTCTGGGTCTCCACAGCCCCCCAAACATATCTGTTATAACCATTTGTTTACCTTTTTCTCTGAATAAACAGTGACTTTCTTAAGGGCCTGGTTAATGCCTTTAACCAGGGCACATTGTGAAAAGTATTCAGAATAAGCCTTTTATTTAGAAATCCAAGGACATGGTGATTATTGGCATTAGATCTGCCATTTTTTGCCACCATTATTCTGCTCCCCCTCCAATTTTACAACCTAGATCGTTAGCCCACGAACCTCCTTGTCAGCTATCGGTTCAATTGTTATTAGCCTGTGAAATTCCACTACTTAAGAATAGCTCCCCCACCATTTTCTCTCTCTCTCTCTCTCTCTCTCTTGCACTTCAGGGCAGATACTCTGCTCATCTGCCTAATAAAATATCTTGTGTGAGTCTTCAAGTTCAGAATGGTTTTTCTGGGTGCTTTCAGTGATTGGGACAGTCAACCATTTGAAAATACTCACTGTCCGCCCCCCCCTGCATTTTTTTAATCTAGCAAGTTTATTTCAAGAAAGACATAGATCGAATTTTTTGTTTTTAAAAAGTTTATATGTATGAGGAAGCTAGAGAGGAAAAAGGAAAGCAAAGGTGAAGTGGATCTCTTAAAACTCAAAGGCCAATCAGTAGAGAAAAGTGACAGAGAGATGGGAGGCAGGGAGGGAGGGAGAAGGGAGGGAGGAGGAAAATGCTGAGGAGTGATATTGGTCAAATTATATCATTATATTATGTACACGTAGAGATATGTAATAGCAAATCCCACAATATGTACAACTATAATATATCAATTAAAAAATTTGGAAAAAAATAAGAAGTCAGAAGGAAAATACGTTTATATGGGGAAAATGCTTTTAAAAGCACAAGAGATAAAAAGCAAGGTTTTAAGAACAAGTTTGCCCCAGTCTGTCTCACTGCCTCAGATTCTTGCCAACTGAAGCAATACAGCATTGTGAGATCTATTACTTTCTCTAAAGAGATCCAGAATATTAGTGGGATCTTTGCAAGAAATTTGTACAAGTAAAGGTGGACTAGAAGGCCTGTCAATGTGGTAGAAGAAAGTAGTGGCATCCAGAGAGGGACTGAGAAGGAGATGAGTACCCGAGATAGCATTCTCTTGCCTGGGGAGCGTGGGTGACTGTCAAGCTTTCAAGGTGGGTGACCATGAAGGGTTGGGTAGAGCTATGTTGTGCTCCTTGAACAGGGCAGCAAGAGTCCCTCTGTTTATGCACTCTGCTGAGATGAAGGGCTCTGTTGGCAGGGCACAGAATGTTCCAGCGCAGGATATCTGTGTTTCAGCACTGGTTATAAAAGGAAGGGAGTGTCCTTTATGGGGGCTGCTTAGTTCTTAACTGTAACACTAGATAAAAGGCCACCATGAAAGCAGACTATTTAGTCTGAGGTTCCACATCTCCGGTTTTCATTGCCAATGATCAGACTAAGGATTTTTCTAATGAACTAATGAGAAAGGTCCAAGGTAGATTGAGGCAAGGCAAGTTAGTCAGGGACAGGAACCGAGCTGGTTTCCAATGCAGGATTCCCAGCTCTGGGGACACCAGCTGTACATGCCCAGGAGGCGTTTGGAATGAGTCACCGGACCTACTGGGGCAGGCAGCTGGAGCCTCTGTTTCGCAAGTCTCTTTATGGGCACCTTTCCCTCACACACTCCTCTTCATGCAGCTGCAGCCTGAACAAAATCAAAGCCGTGGCTTCTGCTGGGATTTCCATGGGAAAGTATCCCTTTTCTCTGTACTGTCCTTTCAGTCCCCTACACCCTGTGGCTTTGACATGGTTTATAAACACTGAGCCGACAGCTTGCCAGAACCCCAAGGTCAGTGCTCACGGAACCTGTCACCTCCTGCAGCTGTGGGTCTTAGGATGAATGTGTATCCTTGAACAGTGGTGTGTCTGCTGGATGGAGGTAGAGGGCTTCATGCCAGAATGGCCTGGCAGACAGACATTCCCAGTTAGGGTGACCAACTCTTCCTGGTTTACCAAGGACTTTCTTAGTTTTAGGACTGAAAGAGTCACATCAGGGGAAGCCCTCAGTCCTAGGCAACAAAAGACAACTTGTTACCAAACTCTCTGGAAATAGTTCACCTGTCACTCTCTCCCTCCCCACCAACCCAAATGGCTGTGCTTGTCCTCGACTGATGATCCACGTTGTGGACACAGTAGCTTAGTGGAACAGATGACATTTTCTTTATACTGGCTATTAGGAATTTTGAAGCCTGATTTGTATCTTTCTCTAAGAAACACACACAAATCCTTAGATGCATTTAGTGTGTTCATCTTCTCTTGGCCAATCCTATTCTTAGTTATTTTCACACTTATTTTAAGATATACTTGGTCCTATTTTATCTGTGCACCTTGGTAACTGTTTTAAATTCTTTTGCAAGGATTCCCACTTGTTGGGCCTCCCCAAATCTCCTGCAGAAAATCTTCCAAAGCAGTTCCAGGCCCTTTTTTGAATGCCCCTGATCCTGGCCAGAATGCACAGATGTAATAAAAATACACCTGGATTTGGCACATGGAGAAGAATCACTTGTCCTAAGCTTTTTTGGGGGATGGGGGTGGGGGGGAGGGGGATTATATACAGAGCTATTTTTAAAAATGCTTGGAAAATGTGTTGACCTGTGCTTAAATTCTGCTCCTCTTATGAACCTGATTAACAATGTGTTCTGTCAGATTGCAAAGGTGAACAGGAGTCCAGCAGCTACCCTGAACTATCACTTTTGGGTTTTCCATACACTAATTTCTCTCCATGTGAAATATACCAGCTTTCCAAGCTCTCTAAGCATAGAACCAGCTGCTCACATGGCTTGGGCTGGGCCAAACAAAACCTGTCCCAGGCAGTCTCTGTGAAAACAAGTCCCAATGGCAGCTACTGTTGAGCTGGCTTTGATGAGGTGAGAGGAACATGGTTTCCACAGCCACGGTGTGGTTTGGAAGGTGGGGGCCTGAAATTCACAGGGTTTGTTTGCAGTTCTTTGCCCTTGGCTGTTTTGATTCGAAGCCTGAGAGGTACTCCTAGCCTAATTAACTCCTTCCTTTGGCACTCACAGAAAGAATACAGACACTAGTCGGCAAAGGAATTTGGACATTTCTCATTTAGCGGGATTTGGCTAGGGGACTGCTGAATTCTGGGACCAGTGAATCTTGGAAAAATCACTTAGAAAATGTATCCAAGGTCTGTTTGCTAAAATCATTCCCCCTTTCATTTATCTTAGCAGACATTCACTTCCTGCTTCAAACAAATTCAAATTTAGGTCTAAAAAAGTGTGGATTGTGGCCACAACGTGTTGTTATCTGAATTGTCCAAATGGTTCAAGGAAAAACTGATGCTTATTTGATTGATTTCTTTTACTACCCAGACAGATTATGATTCATTGGGAAAATGTTCTCTGTGGGTTTTAGAGTATTTTCAAGCAACAGTCATGCTGAAGAGGCCTCCAGTCTGAAGACAAGCTTCTAAATGATACATAATAAGCCTGTTGCTGGGCCAGGTCTCATCTTGAAATCTGAAAGCTCCATCTACTCCAGGTTTAAGCACAGCAAAGCACATCAGCTGGTTTCACCAAAATCTATTCCAGGCCTTCAGCCTTTGTTATAAACAATGTATTTAGCCTTTGCTCCACTTGAAAGTGTACTTTTTTTTTCTTCTATGAAACACTGTGTTTTTGTAGAAAAACTTGACCAAGGCATTGGGTTCATGTCCAGTTTAGGATAAATATGCCATATATAATACATTTGACATAATTTTATTTTACTTTATTTTTTGCCATGATGGGGATCAAACCTAGGGCCTTGTGCTGAGCCTCATCCCCTGCCCCCTCAACATAATTTGTGGTTTCCTTTTCTTGAGAAATCTCTGTGACAAGACAACACCTTCAAACCTCACTGAGTCATTGTGCAGAGCATTTGAACCAAACCAAAGTCCCTGCTGGTGCTTGGTATTGGACTCTGGTGTTTTGGGGTCTGTTTATAATTTAATAGGTACAAATTTCTATAATCCATATTAATGCCTGCCTGAATGAAAAATGACCTTATCCAAACTACAAGCAGAATCCTTTTTCAACAGTGGTTCAAGTGACTTTGTCTTCTCCAGGGAGTCCATGTAGGGCCTGAGAGGTCATCTTAACCCCATAAAGAAAAACCAGGGAAGAGAAGGTCTTATGACATGACAAACTTCTGGGGAATAGTGGTGGCCAGGAATGATCTCCCCTCAGCTCAAGACTTTATAGATACCATGAGAAAGTTCAGTGATCCATTTTCAGATTATAGCCTTAATTGAATCCAGTTGTAGCTATTTTAATTATAGCTCTACCCTTTGCCTGTCCCAATTTTAAAATTAGCTTATCATGTACATTACATCCTGCCAAGCTCCTCCAGTCGGGGCGAAAGTATAAAAGCAGGTGGACTGCCCTCCTAGGCGTGTTTGCAAGCCTGGTTCCAGGAGCACACTCTTCTGTTTGGCAGGAGTAAAAGTTTGCCTTGTCCACCCACTTTCGAGTATGTGTTTGATTTCTTGTGGCACATTGGTATTTCTAACAATTCCAGGAACCTTCTAGAAAGAATCAACAATTAGGAGGTGGTAACACACATACACATACATACACACACACATACACACACACATTTTCTTGGGAGGCTGAATGGATAGGGAAATGGAAGCATGTTTTCTGTGGAAGCACACTCAGGATTATTCTTGCAGATGTATAACAATAATAAGGGGAGTTAGAATAGATGGAAATGGAAGAATAACTTGTCAACTCAAGAAGAGCTGTTACCCACTTTTGAGGTTTTGACAGTGTCACAATAGCTGAGGATTTTTTAAAGCTCTAGGGATGGTTGATGCTAATGGGAATGTTTCAGGACCTCTTTAACACTACATCTAAAATCCTAGCGCCTCCTTGAGTTTTTTTCTAATTCATTGCCAGCTCTCAGGTTCCATTCCTTAAGGAGAATTTCGATTCCCACTATAGACCTAAGTCAGCCAGGTTCTGTGGAATTTGTTTACTTTTTGGAGCATAGACCTCTATCCTTTTAAGGCTTTCCACACTGCACATCCTTCAGCATTTATCTGGCTTGGCATATAGTTTAATTTCCTTTTCTTTTCATTCTTTCCCTTAGAAATGTGGGCCTAAAGCCATCCCTTACTGAGTACTGTCAGCAGATGAACATATTGAAAGGCGATGAATACAAAGGAACTTGGCTGCCAGCCAGTCAGTATAGGAAAAGATGAGAATTATTTTGCTGTGAACCTAAAACTGTCTATTGAAAAGTAAAATAAAAATAAATAAGTAAAATAAAAGAATGGGAATTCAAAATGCAAAAAGATTTGGACCGTATAGGATTTTCCAGTCCCTGAAGTTTTAATGCATTTGAAATGTATGGAACCAAGATCTGCCTTCCACAGCCCCCTGCTTACAGAGAGTATTCAGCTGGCTGTGCAAATGTCCTGGGGGTAGATGAGTACAGTCACCTGCTGGCAGTGGGTGTGGAAAATTCCAGAAACAGCAGCACTGTAGCTCTCCCAAAATAAACACAGGCCACCATCGGAGGGACAGCAGCCAGCTGCAGCCTCCTGAGAAGGGGACTCCTTTGCTCAGGCCTCCTTGTCTCTTCTTTTTCCATTTCATAATAACCCAGGAATGAGATGTGGTGGCCAAGATTCAAACCCAGAACGTCCAGATTCCTTTTTTGCTAACCAGGGTCCATTTTATTTAAAACGCATGCCATCTGGGAGAGAATCTAGCCCTGGTCCAACATCACCTTCCAAACAGCTATTTCCCTCCAAAATCAGGTGACAAAAGAAAAATTGCCCAACTCTGTTCGGGTTAATCAAGATTATAATATTTTTTTCTAAAGGGGATGGCCAAACACTTATTGTTGCTGTCCATGGACAGGAAAATACGAATGTTATGTTTGGCTATATGTATATAATCACTTGGATATATTCAATGTTGCTGATAAGTACAATTCAACTAATGTTGCCACCCTCGTACTGGTCTGCCTGAATCCCAAACATGATAAGATGATCAAAAATTTGGGGATGGTAGGGAGTATGGCTCAGTGGTAGAGCACTGGTCTGTCATGGTCAAGGCCCTGGGGTTTGATCCCCAGCACCCCCAAAATAAATAAATAAAATTTAGGGGAAATGAATCCAACTGAGGAATTCGTCTTGTTTTAGAATAATGCATGTAATTTTTAAGTCAATAAACACACAAAAAAATGAATTTCATATGAAATTCTAGGAATTTTTCTTAAAAAGATACCCTGGCAGAGGCAGCTGTTTGATCTTTAGTACCTCAAATCTAATAACATTGAATTCTGTAAAGCTATCATTTTCCAATCTTTCTAAGGGATTTGGAAAGACGGTGTTTCTCCTTGCACATTTTTAAGATGACATTTAAAATTTTTCTTCAATACTTCAAATAACTACAGAAGGTAGAATTTTCTGCATAATGTAAATACTGACACTTCAAATAAAAAGTTTTATTACTCTTTAAAATATACTATTAGAATATAAATATAAAAATGATTTGATACCAATTATCCATTTAAAATGCATAATGTTCTCTTCTTTAGCTGTTGGAAATTTAATACCTTTATACTGCATTTCCATTCCTCTTTGATACCTCTTTTCTTTGAAGAAATTGTATTTTTATGATTTAAAATTTTTATTGATTAGCCATTTTCTTTGTCACAGAAATGTGTATGAAAATCAAAAATATAAAAATTACTTCTCCTGGATTTGGGTATCACTTTTTAATAATTGTCCCACATTTTCATGAAAATTAAATTTTGATTAATTATCAAATATAAGCAGTAAACTTTTGTTGGAAATGTGTCTCTAATGAGATGGTTAGGGGTGTCATGGTGCCTTCACTAAGGGATGGATTGCTGCTACCAATATTTCTAGTGACCCCTTTCTTTGGATTGTCTACTATGGCAAAACAGGCTCTCAGATGGCCCCCAATTTTTCCCACATCTTGGGATCTGTGGGCTTACAAGGTGAAAGCTGTGCCTTGCTTCTAGTTAGCAGGATAGAGCAAGGACACTGGGATGTCACTTTTGTGGTTATAACATATAAGATTGTTAACTTCCATCTTCCTAGCAGACTGTCTTGATGCTCTCCCTTGCTGGCTTTGATGGGATAAACCTCTCTGCAGAAGGGCAAACAACAGGAACTCAAGGCAGCCACTAGCTGTGGTCTTCAGTCTAACAACATACAAGAAACTGAGCCTTCCTCAAACCCTATAAGCTTAGAAGTGGATCTTTTCCCAGCTGAGATATGAATGAGATGCCAACCCTGGCAGACACCAGGATGCAGCTTCCAAAGAGACCCTGAAGTGGAGGACTCAGCTAGGCCATGCCTGTACTCTGATCACGAGACAATAACCAAGGGTGATATTAGCTAAGTTTATCCATTACTCACTAGAGTGAACACACTCAGATTAATTAGCACAATAGGAATAGTTGGGATGGGAAGGCTAGGACCTCTTCTTATAAAGTAAGAGATGGGTATTTGCAAAAGATAGATATACGCCAGAGCTGGCTTGGTTTCTACCATGTGTGTTTGGCAAATATTTTACCAAAGAGTACATGCCAAGATTGAGGATCCAGAAATTGATTCCCTTCAATCTAGAGTGTCCACATACCCTTTAGAAAGTTTCAGAATCCCCAGAGGTTGGTGTAACTCAGTTTAGATGGAGGTAAAGCTTGAGCCATTATGAATTCTGCACTAAGGCATTCCTCCTCAGCTGTTGGGGAGGACCAGTCGGACTCAGTGGCTGATGGGGCATAAGCAATGCCCTCTTGACTGTGCTCTAAGCCCTGCCTCCAAGGGTCCACCCTCCCTACCATCTAATCGCACTCTGCTCCAATTGGGCCGAGACACATATCAAACACTATGTTTGACATACTAACTCAGGAGTCAGAAAAGAAGGTGTAGGTGATCATAATAGGCACCAGGACAAAGAGGACAAGAATGTGCCCTTCATGCTGGGAATCTTCTCAGTCACCTAGACCATGGCTGCCCCACACTCCTACTTCTCTGAATGTCTGAAAGGTAGGCTGTGTACTGCATGCCTCAGAACTTGAGCACACTATGACTTACACGGCTTTTCTATTTCCCTAAGGTCAGTGTTGTCTTCCTCAAGAGATTCCAACTTCAGGGAAGGATTCATGTCTTAAATGTAAAAATTAATTAATTAATTAATTAATTAAAATGAAAATAGCTATAAAATAATAATTTAAATAATTTTAGCAACAAAGTCTTTTATATTTGTTATAGAATGAGGATTTGCCAAAGAGAGAGAAAATGAAGAATAAATCATCTAAAATTCTTCTATCTATACATAATTATTGTTAGCACTTTGATATCCTTTCTTAGAGGATTATATAGTCACATTGTATATGCCCTTACTATGGTATGAATTTGTCCCCCAAAGTTCATATATTAGAAACTTAATTCCCAATGCAACAATGTTGAGAAGTGGCACCTTCAAGAGGAGTTAAGATCATGAAGATTCTGTGCTTATGAATGGATTGATGTCCTTATTATCAGAGTGGGTTTTTTATAATAGTGAGGTCAGCTCCCTCTTGCTCTCTTGAGCTTTCTTACCCTTCTGATTTCCACCATGGGATGATGCAGCATGAAGGCCTTCTCACAAGTTATGGCCCCTTCAAGTCTGGACTTCCCAGCCTCTAGAACTATAAAAAAATAAATCTCTATTTTTAAAATAAATTACCTGGCCTCAGGCATTCTGTTATAGTAGCACAAAACAAAGACAGCCTACATGGAAAATACACTACATTGCAGCAGTGGTAGCTGTAGAACTCCTCTTTACCCAGGCTTCCCATATTAAGGTTTCATTCTCACCTCCTATCATGTTCCCTGCCTTCCCTTTCTCATGGTTTCGAGGGAAAGCCTATAGATAAAGGTCCTACACACAGATCCTGGTGAGCTGCTACATCCTCCCTTTTCTTGCTATTCTTTCCAGCTGCTACCGAGACTGGAAATAAGCAGATATTTAGTCTTGAACCTGGACATGAATGCCTGGGCATATTTGGTAGCAAGAGAAACACTTTGTTCAAATTGGAGACTTCACTTTTGAATGACTTGGGATCTCTGGTATGAAGCTGCAGGAATGACAACCCATAGATTGATTTCTCTTTTTTGGCACAGTTTGGCCCCTCTGTCACAGACACTCACAAATATTTATGGAGCACCTACTACATGCAATGCTTGCCTTAATTAGGCACCATAGGAGAGAAAAGAGCTCAAATGCCCATCATAATATGAGTCTTACCATATCAGAAAGAATCATTCAGATTTGGGGTATGGTTACACTGTACCCCAAATTTCACTCAGGAAGTGCAAGTTCCTGGATTCTGTTCTCCCTGCCTAATGCCAGGGCTCCACCTGCCTGTCTGACTGCCAAGAGGCTGCCCACACTGGTTCTGCTATTCTCTGAGTAACACCCTACTTTCACTAGACCACCCCAAGGCTTCTTGTCTCAGCAGTTTGTGGCCCTGGTCCTTCCTGTCTTATTTTGACTTTTGTGTTAAAAGAGGGCCCTGAATTTAGACGATTTAATTACAAATTATATGTGCAACCCATGTTCCTAGTATGCCCACATACAAACTTCTTAATTTCCTGAGTCTTTTTGCTGTAGAAAGCCTAGCCCACAACATGATGGTGTTTGAAGTTGGGACCTTTGGGAGGCAATTCAGTCATGAGAGTGATCCCCCATGAATGGGATCAGCACCTTTATAAAAAGAACCCAAGGGAACCCATCTTACACATCAACCATGTGAGGATACAACAAAAAGATGCCATCTATGAATCAGGAAGAGGGCCTTTACCAGAGCTTGGTCATGCTGCACCCTGACTTCAGACTTCCAGACTCCCAAACAGTAAGGAATGAATTTCAGTTTTTTATAAGCCCCCAGTCCATGGTATTTGGTTATAGCAGCTTCAGCTGGCTGAAACACAGTTCCCCAAGTTGTTAAATGAGGTCTGTACTAGTCAGCTTGCCAGGAGAGTTACACAGGGAGGACTCACCAGCGATGTGTCCAGTACATCCAGAAACCCCAAGAAGAGCAATTTCCTTCCTTTTTTCTGAGCCTCCAATTTCCCTGGACAGAAAAGGCAGCTTCCCCCTTCTCATCCAGAGGTTTTGTGATATGGGAAGAATGCCTTATCTGATGATGCCTTTAACAAGCAGTCATCATTTTAAAATTTTGGATCTCAACTTCATTTTCCCCCTGGCAGGGTGATTTATGCCATATCATATTTCCTCCTGAAGCCACAGCAGCTTTTATTATGTCATCAATTATACATGGCCAAATGTCTGTGTTCTTGGGCTTTTGCAGCTGAGCATTTGGCTATCTGGAGGAGAAGATCAGTATACTCAGGGTGCAGCATATGGGGACTGGGACACATGCCTATTGCTTGGCTGGACATGTCAATGATAGAGATTTCCCATCCTGTGTTCAAAACTGCCAGAAAATCCAGCTAGCTGCATAGAGTTCAGTTTGACCCAAGGAAAAAAGCATCCTGCCTCTGTAAGTTTTGGTGTATCAGGGAAGCAGACTGATCTCTGGAAGAGCAATACAAAAGGCAACATCAACAGTTTGATGGCTGAACATACAGATGGCAGCAGCCTCCTCCACTAGCCATGCTTATGTGACAGAGATGCAAGAATGGCACAGATTCCACTTATGGATCCAATAGTGTTCACATCGAAGTCTGAAGTGCACCTCAGAGTGAGGTTGTCACTTTCCAGAAATCATCAGTAAAACCAGACCAATCTTCTGGTTCTGGAGAAGAAAATCTTTCCCTTCCTGGAAACCCAGGGCTCAGAGTCCACATAAGCCCATGCCTGACTTAAGGGCTTCAGTTTTCAGCTTCAGCTCACATGGCGAGTTGGTGGGAGTGGGGATGGAGGTGGGGTAGTGATGGAGCAAGGACAACCAGGGTCCATTTGCTCTTGTAAGTTCAAGACCTTTGGAAGCATTCATTAATTTTGTTATTAGTGGAGGTGATTTCCCTGAGAAGGTATTTCAGGGAGTATTCTGGAACACATTCTTGCCTAGTGAGGGGTATGAAGATAGCCTCATATGCATCTAGTCTAAAATGTGCCAGGGACAACTGACTCCCAGTAGATGCCAGTCCTCCACAGGCATCCTGGGACTGAAATTCTTAGGAGTGGTTTTAACCAGGTTACTCCTTCCTTCTCTGCTTGGCACAAATTAGTTGGCAAAACAAGGCACATGTGAAAAGTATCATTGCAATGTGTGTTGAGCCATGCCAGAGATGCCCCAAGGCCATGTACAATAAATTCCAGCAGGGAGAGGGAGCAGGCAGCAGCTCCTTTGGTGTTGAGGGGAGAGAAGGGCTTCTGTGACATCAGTGGTCAGTGAGGTCACTTAGGTTGAAAAGCAGTTCATAGAGCCCTATAAGGGCCTCAGGTCAATCCCAGAGAGGCAGATCTATAGAAAGACAGATCAGCTTCTGAGAAAACATTTGAAGGAAGCAGGAATTAGAAAAATGTCTCTAGTCAGAACATCATGGATCTGAGCCCACGGAGAGGAAGTCCTGGCTACCTGGGAAAGCTCCAACTTCCTCCTGAAGAGTGGGCCTATTCTGCTTTATGAAGTCATCTCTTCTCTGAGGCATGGCCCAGTAGATCACACCATGGAGTCCCTTCATGGATGGATAAGAGGCAAAATCAGGCTAACATGAACATCACAGTCAGGCTTGGAGTGGACACCAAGTGACAAAGCCTGTATCCTGTGATGGATGTGAAGGACGTTCCTAGGTGCTAGTCCAAAGTCCAGGGTTTATGAACTGACTGCACTTCTAAGCCCCTGGCAGTGACTCCTCATCAACCTGTCCAGCAGCCTTCCTTTTTCTCTGCCGGGTCCCAGATCCAGGCCAGCCCTGACAGCTCATGGGGGACTGCTAATAAAGCTGAACCCATGAAAACACATTAGATTTTGGTGGTGTTTGCAGAAGCATTAGTGAGAGGTGGTAGAAGTGATGTGCCATGACATGGTAAAATACATTCCCCAGAGAAATTCCCTTAAAAAGCCTGGGTACAGAATAGATATTATGGTAGATGTAGAGAATAAAATTCTCTATTCTTTTCCTCCTCTGCAAGTAGAATCCATTCTTATGTTTGCTTATGACTCTATTATTATGTTCACATATATATTTTTTCTCATTTTTTTTCAGTGTTCATTGACCTTTTTGGCCTTTTGAATATGATAGTACATTTTATTGGCATTTGTAAGCATTGCAATAAATTAGACATTTTAAAAGTACAAAAGTACACATCTCTAAAAATAATTACTCAAGCTTTGGCTAAAAGAGATGAATTCCCGAGAGGAACATCAATTTCTTTTGTTGGAGAAGAGGCAAACATTTTTATGAAAACAGTACTCATTCCACATAGTGGTATATGGAGGAGTATACACAAGAGACAAAAGTCCTTTTCTCCTGCAGCTGAACTGAAAAACAAGACAAATATTTTGAACAGCTCATATGTCAAAAAGACATGTGCAAGCTCCACTTATTAAAATAATAGTGGTATCCTGGTGCACTGATGTGGTGCTTTCATCTTCAAAGCAATTTATGACTGTTCATGAATGGACTTGGGACAAAAGATCAGAAATTGGCGGGAGGTCCTGGGTCTGTGATTTTGGGAAGAATGAATGAGACAGAGATCAAAGACACTTCCCCCAACCCCCATGCTTTGTTAGTGGGTCCCTTTGGAGCCTGAAAGAAAGCCTGTGATTCTTCTGGACAGTGGAAGCCAGCAATTCAATGGCAGAGGGAAAAGGGTATACTGGTTTTCACCCAGTTCATTCCTCCAGCCCTTTCTGTGATGGTCCTAGAACCAGAGTGGGCCAGAAGTTATGTGTTGCACCAGAGACCCAAGGACCACTTCATATTCAAACAAGAAAAGAAATTTCCAGATCCTAATATGACCTCTACATCCTTCCAGTCTCCTTTATGCCAAGATGACCCCACTGTCTGATGCTGATATAATAATGGTGACACCAGTTACTAAGTGCTTATAATGGCCTAGGCACTCCACTGCCATGGAGAGTGTCATTTAATCCATGCAACTATTCTTTGAGGTAGGCACTCTGATTTCCCCCAATTTGTAGGTGGAAACAATGGAGTAGAGTGTGGTTGAATCATTGTCACAAAGCCAACAGTTATAGACAGTAGAGTCAGGACACACATTGAGCCTCCAGATCTCATGATGCCAATCATACACCATGCTACTTCTGCATGTTGAAGAAGGGAAATTTGAGTTTTAAAAACTTGGTAGTTCACATACAATAAACTTCTGTAAGAATCTCTGAGTGTAGGTTTGTGTTCAATTGTTATGCCATCCAGTGGGTATTTGAACATGTTGACCAAAAGGGTGAAGAAGTCTAAACTTTTTTTGACCAACTATATATCTAGGAACACAGGGGGCTGGACAGCAGACTTTTGATTCAACATGACAGACCAGGAAATGACAAGCAGAAAGCTTTTAACTGGCCAATGATAAAATGTGTTTTTGTAGTCACTGTGAATCCAGACCCAGATGTCTGCTTCTCCATCATGAGCAGGCCTGCTTGCTCGATTCCCCTTCAGGGCTGCCCTGCTTGCTCTCTCTGCATGGACTTTGTAATACCCCTCTTCCCTTTGCACACAGTTGATCCTGTGTCCCTTTCCACATCTCTCTCCAGGATGAATGATACTCTCAGGTTTTTGGTCATCTCTACCTTCTCATGACTCTCCTTTCTATAAACAAACCTAAGACTGATGCTGATGCCTTGGGTAAGGGAACTGACTACATTGGGCATACTCATGCCTCAACTTATTTCCATGCTCCTTGGCTAAGTATTTACAGAGTACCTATTCTGTGAGAGAGTCTTTGCTAGGTGCTAGGGATATAACTTGAATATTATAGGGATTGTCACTTCCCTTGTGGAGCTTATGGTCTAAACAGGAACCAAGCACTAGACAGATGAGTGAAAAATACTTATTAACTGAAATGAGCACTAGGAATGAATATTCAGAGAGTTGAGTGAAGAGATAATAGTGGATCCTGACCACATCTGAAGGTCAGGAAAGGTTCTCTTGAGAAAGTGACAGTTGAAATGGAGGCAGAAAAATTAGTCAAGAGTAAAGAGAGGTGAGTGAGAAATTTCAGGGTGAGGGAATTACTGTGGGAAGCCTAAGGTGGCAATTAAATCAGGGAGTTAGGGAAGGCTTACATGGCTTGAGACCAGAGAGTGAGGGGCAATGGTAGGGAAGGAAGCTAGGTAGGGTCAGGCCCTGGAAGGTTCTGTGGGTCAGAGGGCATAGTTGAGATTTTGTCCTAAAAGGAACATGAAGTCATTGAAAGGTTTTAAGCAGAGGGAAGAGGTCTGTTTCAAAGCTCATTCAGGATTTAGTGTAGAGAATTAACTGACAGGACAGGAGTGGAAGAAGTAGAAGTGATGTCCAGTGAAGACTCCATCATAATTATCCAGGTGAGGGAGGATGGATCTGGATTAGAGGTGAGATAGGAGATGGAGTGGACTGGGTAGGTTAGTTTGTGCAGGCTCCAGAGAGGGTCTTTGTGTACATGCAATCAATAACAAGGTTCTATAAATGTTGGCTCCCATTATTGTTAATAGTCCTTGCATTTGGATTGGAAATACAAAGATAAACTAGTATATTCTGTAAAGAGAAACTGCACTCTAGATCAAAATTGGCAAGCCACAGCTCATCTTGTGTGCCTAAGCTGGCCCAGTGCTTGATTTTGGAAATAAAGTTTTATTGGAACACAAGTGATCGTATGTTTCCATATCATCTGTGACTGCCTTCGATGGTGAATTGAATAGTTGTAACAGAGGCCACATGGCCTGCAAAGGATGAAATACTTGTGTTTGGCTCTTTCCAGAAAAGTTTGCTGATCTCTGCTCTAGATCAGTAGGTTTCCTATTGATGACGGTTAAATTTCTTTCTCCCTGGCCTTACTGGTTCTGAGACCAGGGATCCCCCTTGCCTTGTGCCCAAGAGGCAAAGGCCATTTTCTCTCTTCCTAGCTAAAAGAAAAGCCATGGCTACATGCATGCAACTAGCTATAATTCCATGTATTCTTGTCTTACAGAATAAATAAGAATAAAGGGGGAAGGCCACAGGCATTGGTATTTTATTTTAGATTGGCATTCAGAGTCAATATACTTAGGGTATTTTAATCAGATCCCGTCAAAGTCAGAGTTGCTGGTAGTACTTAAAGGGATGCTGTCATATGGTTTCTCTCAAAAGCCTGACTTCCAGAGGAAGACAGCTGCAGCTTACAAGACATCTTTTTTATCTTGGTTCCTAATAACAGGCAGGGCAGATATTCTCAAACTGGAAATTATTTCTCAAAAAGAAAGTGGAGGGATTGGCAGCTCCCTGCAGTATAAAAATGCTTACCTTCTACAAGTAACATGCAAACCACAGAGCTATTTTATTTTATTTTTTCAGAGGTAACAATCACCAACACAGACAGGCAATAAGACAATTTGAGGGATGGAATCCTTGAATTATGTGACAACATAAGGAATAGAGAGGTTACTTGTCAGGAGAATAGGATTTAGAGTGGACTAACTTAACCACTGCCTGGATGCATAAATCTGAGCCATTTCAAAATTCCTCCAAAACAATAGATAATAAAATAAGGATAATGATGAGATTAACCTCATAGGGTTGAATTCATTCAACTAATATTTATTGAGCACCTATTAGGTATTAGGGTCTGGCCTTGTTTTGGAGAATATGAGTATGACCCAGTGTAAGTAAATCAGACAGCAACCACTCTGATGCAGAAGGCCTGAAAAGTATCCAGCAAACACAAAGCACTTCATGAATCTAAGGCCTGTGGTCTAAAGTAGATTACCCATCCCATCAACCGTTACCCTCATTTTCTATGTAACTTGGGGATTTGGGAATGTGGCCATCTAAAAATTGTTCACAAACTCCAAGCTGGATTAGGGTGAAGAGAGAGAGAGAGGCCCTAGTCCCATATGCAAAATTTAAAGGGGCACCAAAAACTCTAATTAAGATAAATAAAATATTAATGCGACATTATAAACATATGCTAAAGAATCCACAATGGACAGAACACCACCATTTTAAATGAAAACAGGCTCAGTATGACTGAATTTTTTGACAGTCACCAGAATATAAACCAAACAACTCCTGATTGTTATTGGCAGGGCCAAGGAAAGTGGAAACAAATAATTAAAATGGCTCCACATCAAGGTCTAGATTCACAGCCTCGGAGGTCTGTGGCCATGGCGGGGTGGATTCATGGACCTCACAAGTAAAGCCCAAACAAACCCTGGGTTTTCTAAAGCAACAGACCCTTTTCCTATCAGGCCCAGGGCCTTGGATAATCCTCTCCTTCACTTCCAAAACATACAGACACATCAAATATAATTATTTGTGCTTGACAGTAATGGAAATTCACCCTTTTAGACAGTTAAAACAACAGAAGTTAAAATAATTTGTACCACAACAAGGATATGGAAAGCATTTATGCAGAAGATTGAACAAATAAATTACTGTGCATATCAGGGTATGTGTACATGTATCTGTGTGTATAGATGTCAGTGTGTCTGTGTGGTCAGTGTCAATGTATGTCAGTGCATATGTGTCTATGTGTGTCCGTGTATGTCAGTATGTATGTCTCAGTGTGTATGTGCATTTGGGTGTCAGATGTGTGTGTCAGTGTATATGGATATCAGTGTGTGTCAATGTGTTGTGTGTCTGGCTGAATGAGAGTGTGTATTTGTGTATGTCAGTGTGAACATGTATGTCTGTGTGTATGACTCTGTGTGTGTGTGTGTGTGTGTGTGTATGTGTGCGCATGCAGGTGCGTGTGTGTGTTTGCTGCAAACCCTTCCAGGCACATTGCGATTCCTGATGCAATCGTCTGGTCTCAGCATTCATGTGGTGCAGATGTGGTGACTCTCAGAGTGCCGGAGCTGCTCTGGGTAGCTCCCGATGCCCTGATGACAGTGAGCAGCCTCCATATTGTTGTTGGCATGGCTAACAGCAGCAGACGTTGCTCAGCTTCATATTTAACTCAGCCTGCAGGCCCAATTCATTAAAAGGAGATTTATGGGCATTCCAGCATTTTACTATATATCTTGTTTCCAGAAGCAGAGCCTTCTGTGTGGCAGGCAGGAAGAAGGGTGTTCAATTCATCAAGTCCAAGTCGAGCTACATGACAAGGAAGAACATTCAAGCAGGTTACAGTGTGATGGAAGAAGCACTTGTCTCCTCAGTTTTCTCTGGGATTGAAAAAATACACCTTAGAAATCAATATACTGAATTGAATACTATTTATCTTGGTGAGTTTTATCTTCCTTATTAACCTGTAACCATTCATGGACCACCAGGCTGGAAGCTTTGGGTAAAAGGAGTAAAAGGCAGGATCCCTGACTTCAAGGAATTTACAGTTATAAAACAAAGACATGGTCTTGAGGAATGGTTTGTGGCATCCATTTCATGAATTGACATCACCCTTCTACCCACATTCTCATCAACAGATAGGCTGTGCTCAAAGTGAACACTGGGTTTAGTTTCTACCAGAAGACAGTTCTGGGACCTTAGGTCGACACTTCTCAAAGTGTATCCTCTGTCCAGCAGCAACACTGACGCCTGGGAGCTTGTGAGAAATGCAGATTCTCAGACCCGGACCAGACCTACTGAATCGGAAACTCTGAGAGTGAGGTCCAGGAATCTGGATTTTCACACTCTCCTGGTAATTCTGAAACACTCAAATTTGAGAACTTTAGTCAGACACAAATCTCTTCATTTCTTTGGTCTTATATCCTTCAACTCACCCCCCCCATAATAAAAATCATTTGTCACAGTCACCACTTTAAGTATGGGGATCCAATGAGTTAATCAAGGCAGTTGACAGGTAACAAAGGACAATAACAAATTATCAAGTAATAACATGTAATTATCACCAGCAAAAAACATAAAACACCTCCAAAGGAAATCAGTCACTCCCAGCAATAATTTTCTAGGGTGCTGTATTTCAGAAATGGTCTCCATCATGAACAATAGCTAAGATGTACCTTCCCCACATGACCATATTTTATTTTTTTATTTGTTCTTTTTAGATATACATGAGAGTATAGTGAATTTTGACATATTATGCATATATGGAGTATAACTTCCTATTCTTGTGGTTATAAAATGATGTGGAGTTACACTGGTCATGTACTCATATATGAACATGGGAAAGTTATGTCCGATTCATTCTACTGTCTTTCCTGTTTCTATCCCTCCTCACTTATCTTCATTCCCCTTTATTTGATCCACTGAAATTCTATTCTTCCTTCCCAACCCTTGTTGTGTGTTAATGCCCTCATATCAGAGAGGACATTCAACCTTTGGTTTTCTGGGATCGACTTATTTCACTTAGCATGATAGTCTCCAGATCCATCCATTTGCTGGCAAAAGTTATTAGTCATTCTTTTTTTCTTAATTTTTAAATTTTATTTGTTCTACTTAGTTGTACATGACAGTAGAATGCATTTATACATTTTGATAGATCATACATAAATAGAGTGAAAATCTCTAATTTTTCTGATTATACATATTGAAGGTTTACATTGGTCATGCAGTCATGCAAGTACATGAGGTAATAATGTCTGTTTCACTCTAATATCATTTCTGAATCATTCTTTTTATGGCTTAGTAATATTCCATTGTGTATATATAACACATTTTCTTTATCCATGTGGTTATCTAACCAACCTAGATTGGTTCCATAGCTTAGTTATTGTGAATTGAGCTGCTATGAACATTGATGTGGTTGTATCTCTATAGTATGCTGATTTTAAGTCCTTTTGTATATATACCAAGGAGTGGAATGACTGGGTCAAATAGCAGTTCCATTCCAAATGTTCTGAGGAATGTCCATACTGCTTTCCAGAGGGATTGCACCAATTTGCAACCCCACCAGCAATGTATGAGTGTACTTTTTCCCCACATCCTCACCAACACTTACTGTTACCTGTTTTCTTGATAAGTGCCATTCTGACTGGAGTGAGATGGAATCTCAGTGTAGTTTCAATTTGCATTTCTCCAATTGTTACATATGTTGAACATTTTTTCATTTATTTGTTGGCATTTGTATTTCTTCTTCTGTGAAGTGCCTGTTCAGTTCCTTTTCCCACTTATTGATTGGGTTATTTGGGGGTTTGGGTGCTAAGTTTTTTAAGTCCTTTATATATCTGGAGATTAATGCTCTGACTGAGGTGCAGATTTTCTCCCATTCTCTAGGCTCTCTCTTCATGCTCTTCATTGCTTCCTTTGCTGTGAAGAAGCATTTTAGTTTGATACTGTCCCATTTATTGATTCTTGACTTTATTTCTTGCACTTTAGGAGTCTTATTGAGGAAGCTGGTTCCTATGTTGACATGATAGAGTATTGAGCCTATATTTTCTTCTAGTAGGTGCAGGGTCTCTGGTCTAACACCCAGGTTCTTGGTCCACTTCAAGTTGAGTTTTGTGTAGGATGAGAGATAGGGATTAAATTTCATTCAGCCACATATGCATTTCCAGTTTTCCCAGCACCTTTTATTGAAGAGGCTATATTTTCTCCAATGTATGTTTATGGCACCTTTGTCTAGTATGAGATAACTATATTTATGTGGATTTGTCTTTGTGTTTTCAATTCTGTTCCATTGGTCTTCATTCATGATTATATTTCAAATGTCCACATCTTGATAAATCTCATCTGTATTAGGTCATTTTCCATTGCTAGAAGAAAATATCTAATCACAGTGGGTGTACATATGAAAGGGATCACATGGCAAGACAGAAAGCCAGAGAGCAGTGAAGAATTTGCTCTTCTATAACAACTTGCTCTGATGAGAATGAACTGGGGTCCCAGGAGACCTACTTATTTATTCCAAGGGGAGTGCCCCCAAAGACTTACCCACCTTCCACCAGGTTCCACCTCTTAAAGATCCCACAACCTCTCATGTCAGTACACTGGGGTTCCAACACATGCAACTTTGGGGGACAAACCACATTCATATCACAGTACCACCACACACCCTTGTGGTTGATTCATTGGGTCAGCATCTGCAGAGCCTTTAGTGAAAGAGAGTTTAGGCCACATCGATTTGGAAACTTTTACCTCAGAGGAGGTAAACTTTTACCTTTTAAGGAGGAAGTGGAAATAAATCCAGGAGATAAACATTCAAGAGAGCTTAGGAAAATTACCCTATTGCTCCAGAAGCAAATTAAATATGTACGACTGTGAATAGAAAACAGAAACTTCCTTTGTCCAAGATATTTGTATAAAGGTTTGTTAGATGTAAGTTTGCATAATTGAGAAAAAACCAACTCCACCATTATGAAACCAAAGAGCTATTCAAAAAAGGAAGCTTTCAGATGGGAATTCCCAAACTTATCAAATAAGTAAACCTCTTTGTAACATCAACTTCTCACATAACATCATGTTCATATTTTTATTGTGGCAAAAATAGATATAATGTGACTTTTAACATTTTGTTATTTTAAGGGTACAGTTCTGTGCCACTGAGTATATTCACCACAACTGAGTACAACCATCACCACCGTCCAACTTCAGAATGTTGCCATCTTCCCAAACTGAAATCTGTGTTCATTAAGTACTAACTCCATTTCCCTCTCCCCCAGACCCTGAATATCACCATTCTGCTTTCTGTCTGTATAAATTCAACTATATAGAAACCTCATATAAGAAGAATCATATACTACTTCTCCTGTTGTGACTGGTTTATTTCACTTAGCATAATATCTTCAAGGTTCATCAATGTTGTATGTAGCAAATGCCATAATTTCCTCCCTCTTTATTGTGGAAAAGCATTCTGTTATATGTATGCTGTTGTATGCCACATTCTGTGTATCCATTCATCTGCCTATGGAAATTATTTTTACTTTTAGTGTCCTATTTACCATCTCCATCAAAAGATGCTGAATAAATAAGGCTATCTTTGCAGACAATTAGCACAGTGCCCAGAATATATGATCAGTTGATAAATACTAGCTTTATTTAGTACCTGTTGAGTAAGAAAAGGCATGCTCACACAGGGATGTGCAATCTCCTGGCTTAACTGCTCAGATGCTACGTGGGAAATCATTATTCTAGCTCTTAACAAGTGACTCCATCAGAAATGTCATTGTTCCTGCCCAGCTTGAGAAAGCAAAGGAGAATGTGACCTAAATGTTAGTTCATAGAAAAACAAATATGATCAGGGCAATGTGTTTGGTAATGTTACCTCCATGTTAACGAGCTCCCCAGTGGTAGCATTTGGGGACAGCAGAGATAATTTACACTTATTTGGTAAGGGTTTGTAAGCATGCCTCTGAAGCCCATGTCCACTAATAGCAAGGACACAGATATTTGATCTTATGTTGATGACACTGTTCTCAAACTAGTGGTCTGTCTATTTAAGCAATAGCTACTATCTTTGTGAGCAGCATAAAAAGGCTTTTCATATGAAAATGTCCAATGTTAAATTTGGGAAGCAAACAATCTGCATTTTTGTTTTCTCTTTTGTTCCAAAGTCCACCTTATTAGGATCCTAATAAGGAGTTAGGTTTTTGTTCAACTGAAAGGGAAGTAACAAGGAAACAAGGATTGACTCTCAGTGGACATGAACTAGAATGTATGTATCAATCGATGAACAGTGAGCGTCATTATGGATTGATCCAAAATACTGAGCTTTATGAAACCTTCTACATACTCACTTCATAGGAAAAGAGGCAGAAAAGAGAAGCACTGAGGGCTTCTCTGGGCTCCTAGGGTGCGCCCAGCCCACCCATTCCCTCAAAAACAGTTTCTTTACCCTCTGGCACAGGTTGTAGAGTGAATCAGATGCAGGTGTGGAGTTCGTCAAGGTCTGCTTACTAAGCAGAATGAAGAGAGAGAAGAAAAGTTCAACTCCACATGTGCAAGGGAAGAAAATGTCTCCCTAGGGAAAAGAGGAAGCCCTGGCCAGAGTTATATAGGCAGAGCTTTGCTAGGAGGAATATTTCATAAAAATGAGCTGGAGAGGCAGCAAGAGGGTGATTAACATAATATTAGCATCTCATTAGCAGCCCAAGGGAACAGGCAGGCAGAGAGGTGAACCTCTATGCAGGGCTGGCAGGACCCCCAAAAGATCATGTTCTTTCCCATTGTTCTCTGTGCATGTAAGTTAGGTTTAATTAATAAATAACTGGACAAATGTAGACCTCTCAGGTGCTTTATTCATTGCATCTGGGCCAGGCAGGTGAAGCTATTAAGAGTTCTCTCTCATCCAGGAATATTTCAAGCACATAATTCATGAATGTCTACTCTGCTCAGAAACTGAGTTCGAGTATCCCCAGATGAGACACAGTGGGAAGAACATACATCCACCTATGTAGTATGTTTGCCAAAAAAAGTTTAACAAGACCTCATCATCAGAGAACATTGGACAATTCCAGAATGTGGATATTTCATAAGAAAATCAGCCTAAGCTCCCCCAAAAAATGTCATTAGAGGAGGAAGGACTTTTATTTCTTTTTAGGTTTTCTGAATGGGCCCTGTGAGTTGGACTGACAAGAGATAGATCAACAAGAAGAAAAAATATATAAATGGTATTTGATATTAATATTATATGGTATGGGGACTTCTTAGAAAAAAATGAAAAACAAAAGAGGCAGTTTGGGGAGCTTATGTACATTGTAACAAAGAGTTATAATTCTGGAGATGTGACAAGACAAAGAAATAGGGGATTTGACTGCAAAACATATAGGGGAAAGTAAGGGTTATTTTACTAAGGTTTATTCGTACAGCTTCATCTCAGGATCCTTCTCCTTGATGATAGGATATTCTCCTTTTCCAAGTATAGGTAGGGCATATTTCTTATGGGAAATCTATGCCCTGGTGTTAGGCAAAAGGAGAATGGGCAGATTGTATCTGCTGTTTCTCAACTGCCTTCAGCTCAAAATAATCCAGGGCTGGGGATGGAGCTCATTGGTAGAGCACCTGCCTAGCATGCCCAAGGCTTTGGGTTTGATCCCCAGCATTTCCACCTCCCAAAAAAATCAATATGCAAAAGTGGCCTGTTTTAGTGTCCAACAAATAAAAAAAAAAAACAACCAAACAAAAAAAGACAAGGATTGCTGCATATTAAAGAAAACGTAAAGAGAACCTCAGCCTGTAAAGGAAAGGACATTAGTTAGCTATTGGGAACTTTGAATGTGGAATTCATATTAGATGATGTTATTGAAATTAAATTTCTTGGTGGTGATTATGCTATTTTGATCACATAGAAGATGTCTTTGCTATAGTGAGACACATACTGTAAAACTGAGAAATGAATATTATGGTATTTCTGATTTGCAAATGGTATGAGGACAGAGAAAGAGAGATGAGAGACATGCACAAAATGTGAACAGTTGGTAAGAGAGTATAGTATATTCACTACATTATTCTTTCAACCTTTCTTTTTGCAATGGGACGGACATTGGGCTGGAGTGTTGCTCGTTGGTAGAACACTGGTCTAGTATGAGGAAAGTCTTGGGTTCCACTCCCAGCACTAAAAAAAAAAAAAAAAAAAAGGACATTATTCCAAATGAAAAGTTGGAGCAAGAGTAGAGGGTACAAAGTATACTCTTTTCTAAAGCACTTTTTATTTCTAAGGTTAGTATGATGGTCAGATCAGGCCTAGGCCTGTAGGACCTCAAGGAGTACCAAATCCACTGGCAATACCTTGCTAAACACCTGCCTCTCAATCCACAGAGGGAGAGACATAGGGCTTCATCTCCTGGTATGAGCACCAACTACCAGTCCACTCAACTTGAGGGAAAAGTGCCTGGGACCCCCTGTGCCACCTCAGGGTCACAACTCTAACCATAGCTGACTCAATATGGGACAAGAGATGACTGCTTTCAGTAATGTCTGTCTAATATGAGTGATGAAGTTTTTTTATTTCAGTCAATCAAAAATAAAGGACTAAATTAGGTGTTTTAAGTACCTCATATGAAGGCAGTTATTTTCTCCCAGAGTCTCTTGACTTAATTAATATAGAAGCTAAGAAATCCTTAAAGCCTTTGTTCAGCAATTATTTTTGTGATTTACATAAGCATTACAATGGAGAGATTTTATATACCATTTTGATATCAAATCTTAGAAATCCAGCACATAATTTTACCCAGTGCACATTTCCACTCACACTGGCCACATCCAAGTGTTCCATGGCTGCCCGTGGCTACTGGCTCCATGTTGCACAGCAGAGTTGTGAGTGGAATCTATAGCGACAGTGATCAGTCTTCACTCCTAGTTGGTCCAAAGAAAGCAATCCACTGGCTTGACAAGTCATGCATCCAGAATAATCAGTAGTCAAGAGTAAAGGGCTTTTGGCCATTGCAGGCTCTTTTCCTGATGATAGATGAAGACAATAACCACCAGAAGGAAGAAAGCCTGGGCTTTTTTCAGTTGAATCTAATTGATAATTATCACCACATCTGTAGTTGGAGTATTTTTTTTCCATTAAAAAAAATTGATTTTCTCTTACACATGAATTATTTGTTTCCTGCTCATACACAAGCATGAAAAAAAAGAAACCAAGGTGTAGACAATTTTACAATAAATTCAGTAATTTAAAAATAATGAAAATAAAAATATTAAAAATCACTGCACCCCATCCCAGAGTAGCACATAATTTCCAATTATTATGGAAGCAGAGCATTTCAAGAATGGAAAATAAGAACCAAAACTTGAGAAAAAAAAAAGTCAACAAGAAAATCAGCATATGAAATTTCTTGCTATGTTGCTACCCTATAGTCCTTTTTCTGTGAAATTTTATTTAAAAATTATATTTTCTTGGCAAATACATTCTCATACTTGTTCTTTACATGTCTGTTTATATTTTCTTTGGCATGTTTCTGGGCTACCTTCTTGTAAATATTTGGGCAAGCCCAGTCACTTTGGCCATCCATCCATCCAGAATAAACATTGCTCCCATGACTTGTGTTAGTAATTGGTTCTCATCCTTTGGAACTGACAATTGACCAGGAACAACCAGCCTTAAAGCAAATATTCACAGTTGGATCTTGCACAGCCCTTGGGTCCTTTTCACTAGGCTAATTATAGTCATGAAGAAATTCAAAGTGATTGAGAGCTAGCTATGCCCTCCACCTCCCTGTCAGGTTAAAATAAAAGCAAGCCTTACACCAAAATTGGCCCCACACTGAGGCACTTATTAACAAATATTTTTATTTTTTCTCACAGGCCCAAAATAGTTTAGATAACTGATTTAAAATTTGACGAAGGACCAGTTTGTGGTTTAAGTATCCAAGTAACCCCTTTGCATGAAAAGTTTATGCCAGATAAGAATAAATTCCTTAAATAGAATTCTGTTGGCATCAAGCAACAAAAATCCTCTTCAAAAAAAGTCACAAACAAGACCACTGGGGTCAAGCCTGGAAGCATTAAGTGCTGCAGGCCTCCCTTATACAGGGTGAGAATATTTTCTGTCCATACATTTTGACCTCTTCTAATTCCCTCTAATGAGGACTTATTGCTCCCATTCAACTGTTTTCCACCTTGAAAACACAATTTCAGATCTTTATATGCTCATTGGAAGGGTGGAGAGTTGATCAAGAATAGGCAAGAGAAGCACTTGTAGTGGCCACCTTCGGATCAGGCCTTTCTGCTGGTGAGCTGATCCTACCTACCCAAGTGGCCACCTTTAAACTAACTGGCATCAGTAATTTTGCACTGTCTCTGCAGAAGAACTCTGCAGTAAATTGTAGATAGTTCAACCTGCTCTGCATTAGGGAACAGGGACAAGGGTACCGTGAGAGAGCTGAGCAAAGGAATTCAACCTAGTCTGGGAGGTCAAAGAATCCCTCTCTGAGTTGACCTGAAGACTGGAAGGATGAGTAGGAATTAGCCTCCAGAGGGAGGAAGGCATATGGGATGTGGGGAGGCCTGGGGGCCCAGAGATTGGACATGGTAGATAAATGGCCACAGGGCACAAGGAGCCATGGGGGCTCCCTGGTTTCAGAGGAAAGAGTCTAACCTGATCCTCTCCTCTACTAATGCCACTGCTATTTGTCTCCTCCAAATCCTAGGACAATGACATAGATTTCTGTCTGCAAAAAGAGGCCTTAATTAATCTCAAGGTTTCATTTCTGGATCCAAGAATTCCTCCCTATTTACTTATGACAATGGACTTGGACTGTAATACCAAGGTGAAAAGTAAGTTTTGAAATACATTTACACTGAAACTCTGCTGTTTATATAATTAAAGAGTTGAGCTAGTTTTTAAATGCTCACTCTCCATTCATCTCTGGAATTGTTGGAAGGACATATGTTTTTGAAACTATTTTTTTTGCACAGAAAATTTGGTTCTGAATCTGATATTTCTTTCCCTCAGAACATTCAGCCTGATGATCATTTTGCCACCACATGGGGTGAGTTCTGCATGGGAAGGAGGGCCTATAATTATCTGGAAGACAGAATAGCCTGCTATTTAGGCAAAGGGAGCTGGATTCACACAATGGACTGAAATTGCTCCTTATCCTCTCAAATCAATGATTAGATGTAGGAAACCCTTCTCTGCATTCTAATACCAAAGAACCAAAAGTCTACCTGAGGTATTATGATCTGCCAGTTCAATAGTCATTCATAATTCGTGTATCTTGCATTTTGTTTTCCAAGTCAATAAATTCATGGGACAGATGGGAATCAATATACCAATTGTGGCAATTTAAGAGAGCTGGTGACTTCATGTGAAATGGCCTATCTCGTACAGAGAGGCATTCCATACACAGCCACTCCTGAATGGCAGGGAAGAATTTTCTTGTTAATGTGCAGGCTGCTAGCCCTCCCCTGAGCTGCTGATTTGACAGGACTGGACTGGGGCCTGAAAATCTGCAGTACTCATAAAGTCCCCAAAGAGGTCGATGCTGTGGATATAGAGACCTCTGCAAAGAGAAGTATAAAGGGAAGGAAGGAAGGAAATAGGGCAGGAAGAAAGGAGTAAGAAAGGGAGGGAGGATAGAAGAGAAGAAGGAAGGGAGAAAGAAAAGATCAAAACAAATACTCCTGAAACATGAAATAATAGACCTGTTTTCTCCTGTAATAATTCTTGGCTATTTTTCTTGCCAGTTCACCAACCATGTGGGTCTTGACAGGTAGATAATCAGAGAAATGCTGGTGATAATGAGGTTGGTGGCACAGAGACGAATGTCCAGAGACCCAGGACAAGCCTGGAAGATGGCAATGAAGCCTACAGGCATGCAAAGCAAAGCTGAAAAAGAAAGGCAGGTGAGGCTGGCAGGTGCAGGGGAGATCACGGAGCTCTACAATGCAAACGAATCACCCGGAGATCTTATGAGAATACAGGTCTCTTAGGTGGGTGGGGCCTGAGATTCTGAGTTTCTAAGAAGTTCTCAAGTGACATTGATGTTACTGGCCACTAGACCACATTGGAGTAGCAAGAGTCTAGATGGCACAGGTGAGAGATCCTGGCATTAAACAGCAGGATACCTGTAGCAAGAGAATTATAGTCACTGCCACCCTCACTGACAACCTCACGTGCCCATGGCATCACTGTGCACTGGCAACCCAAAGCCTGGGGAGGAGAAGGCTGAATGAACAGTAGGCAAATCCACCCAGAGGAAGAAGCTTGAGTGACAAGGGAGGGTAGATCCTATGGCTGTTAACTCAGAGTAATTTTAGGCAAATCTTTTGTTCACTCAATTTCCTCATCTAAAAATTGAAGAAATCTGTTTGAAATAGCACACTGTTTGCAAGTATTTTCAGGGGTTCAAGTGCAGGATCCTTGCCTTTGAGGTGACTTCTCCACTACTCCACTAGCAAAGTCCAAGAATCCTAAGTTGGGAACACCTTAAGAACCCCAAGACCAGAAATTCTGAATCGAGTCTGGTCCTAGGAAACAACTGGAATTATTTAAGAAAAACACAGGCTCCAAGTCCTAATCCCTAGAGAATCTATATTTATTGACAGTTCTCCAGATTGTTCTTATGTCTATTGCAAGCCCCATTTCAATGCTGTATTTCAAAGACTTGCCAACCTCACTCCCAAGCACCAGCATTACCTGCTCCCACTGTGCTTCCTGTCTCCAAACTCTGCCGTTTTGCCTCACCCAATCTGACTCATACATATATTTTTAAGTGCTTTTTTGATGACCCAGTATTGATACATTTTATTAAGTCCATAGTTTACATTTGGGTTCACTCTTTGTATTGTACATTCTATGAGTTTGGACAAATGTACTGAAGGAAATCAAAAGTATTTCTCCCAAAATATGAAGAAGGATTGATGTGCTAAAGACAATCAATATGTGGAGACCTCTCTGCCTTCTCCCTGTTTGCCTAGAAACAAGACAGAGATTCACAAATACCTTTGCCCCTTTTCCCCACCTAAAGATAGGATGTAAACGCTTGTTCATAACACTTCCTTATCAGCTGAAGGACAGCAGTGCTAGGGGAATCTGGGAACAACTTCTCTCCTTTTCAGTTGTCTTGCTTTTGGTAGCCTGGGCCTGATGTAGTTTGGTGTCTGGAATGTTCTCCATGGGTTAGAGCTTTGGTCCCCAGTCCATGGAGGTATGGACAGGCAGCAGAACCTTTAAGAGATGGGGCTGAAATTTTAGGTCACTGGGGGCACGCACTTGAAGGAGACTGTGGGACCCTGGTCTATTCCCCACTCTTTTGCTTCCTGGGTGCCATGAGGTGAGCATCTTGTCCCACTATACACTCCTGCCATGATACACTGCCTCACGACTGGCCTAAGGACCCCAGGCTGACCCCAGGCTGTAGCCTCCAAAACTGTGAGTCAAAATAAATTTTCTCATATTAAATTGATTTATCTCAAATATTTGTTCCAAAAATGGAAAGCTGACTAACACTAGTTTCTTCTTTGACCTGTTGCTTTTCCAAAATGTATTGCTTTTTCTTAAAGATTCTATATAAGCCAGGACATTAAGCCATCTCATCAAGTTACTTTTTTTTTGGTACTGGGTATTAAACCCCGGGGTGCTTAACCACTGAGCCACATCCCCAGCCTTCTTTATAATTTATTTAGAGACAGGGTCTCACTGAATTGCTTAGGACCTCACTAAATTGCTGAGGCTGACTTCGAATTCGTGATCCTCCTGCCTCAGCCTCCCAAGCAGCTTGGATTACAGGTGTGCACCACTCAGGTTACTTTTGAATAAGGTTTCTCCATGTAATGTGCACTGCACATGTTAATAAACTTGCTTGGTTTTCTCTTATTACTCTATCTTTTAATATAGGAGACTGTCTTAACTGTGAATTTACAAAAGGTAAGAAAATTATATTTCTCCCCATTAGTAATGTGAGTATCCTATTTTGAATTCCCACCAGTTGTTATGGTTTGGATGTGAGGTGTCCCCCAAAAGCTCACGTGTGAGATAATGGAAGAAGGTTCAGAGGAGAAATGATTGGGTTGTGAGAGCCTTAACCAAAACAGTGACTGATTCCCCTGATAGGGATTAACTGAGTGGTAACTGAAGTGGTAGGATGTGGCTGGAGGAGGTGGGAATTGGGGTGTGGCTTTGGGGTATATGTTTGTATCTGGCAAGTATCTCTCTCTCTGCTTCTGATCACCATGTGAGCTGCTTCCCTCTGCTACACTCTCCTGCCATGATGTTCAGCCTCACCTCAACCCGGTGGAATGGAGCTGGCCTTCTATAGACTAAGACCTCTGAAACTGTGAGCCCCCAAAGAAACTTTTCCTCCTTTAAAATTGTTCTGGACAGATCTTTAGTCACAGTAGTGAAAAAGCTGACTAAAACATAAGCATTCCTGTTGCTCAACTCATTTTTTAAAATGTCACATTGATCTAGATATTCATTCATTTGAAAACCTTCCATGGATATTTTTCTCTGACGGTCCAAAACCTATTATATTGGTACTGGGGATTGAACCTTGGAGTGCCCTACCACTGTGCTTCACCCCCAGCCCTTTTTCTGTTTTTTATTTTGAGACAGGGTCTCACTAAGTTTCCCAGGCTAGCCTCAAAAATAGTGATCCTCTTGCCTCAGATTTCAGAGTAGCTGAAATTACAAAAGTGTATCACCATGATCTTCTGAATATTTAAAAATTGTAATTGGCATATAATTTATACATACTTATGGGGTAAAGTGTGATGTTTCAATACATGTATATAATATGTAATGATTAGATAAGGATAATGGGCACATCATCATCTTTAAACATTTATCATATCTTTGTGTTGGGAACATTCAAAATCCTCTAGACTGCCTATTTTGAAATATGCAATCAATTATGTCAACCACAGTCACCTACTGTGCTACGGAATATTAGAACTTGTTCTTCCTGTCCAACTGCACCCCTGCTTCCATCAACTGTCCTTTCTCCCACCTCCTCCCACCCTTCCCAGACTCTGGTGGCCACTGTTTTGCTCTCTACTTTTATGACACCAGTTTTTTAAACCTCCACATATGAGAACTTGTGAATTGATCAGCACCTGATCAATTTCACAGAACACAATGGCCTTTCCTCACATTGCATAACAATTTTTTGTTCACCTAATGTTATCCATCTTATAAGACAAAGTTAAAAGTGCTTGATCTTTTTATAAGGATCTTTGCACACGTACACAGACTCTTAGAACTGTAATTGTGGAATCAAAATTGATGCATGGTAGACTCTGATTGATGATTGCCAACTTGTTCCCCAATTCACACTCTCACCAACAGGGTATCAGAATATCCATTTCCCCAGAATAACTCTGAATATGAGTAGTATTTTTGGTGAGCAGAGCTATTTTAAGTGGTCATAAGTCTCTTTTTCTTCTTTCTCCCAAGGAAGTAATAGAGGAGGTATAAGTGCTTCAAATCTGGTCACATGCCCTTAATCTCTTGCTTCTGTGCCCTTGTCCCACTCCGCCAAAACCACCTGAACAGAGAATAAATTAAAGGAGCATATTTTAAAGCCTATAAATTTACTTAATGGATTAATTATTAAAATTGAGGTACTACATACTAACAGTAAAGTATGTCAAGTGCTACTGATTACATGGACAACAGGATGATTTTTACTGCGTACCACTCTTTTCTTGTTTCTTTTTTGTTTTTTTGTGGTGCTGGGAATTGAACCCAGGGCCTTGAGTTTGCAAGGCAAGCACTCTATGATCTAAGTTATTTCCTTAGCCCATACTGTGTACCTCTCTCTATAACTGAGATCTAGACATAGGACATGTCCAGAATCCCAGAAGCGTCCACACTTACTACCTCCTTCCAAATGAAATCCACCTTCTGGACTTTTTTCACTATAGATTTCACTATAGATTTGCTTTGCCTACTTTTGACCTTTATATAAGTGGAATTCATAAAATAACCTATTCCTTTGTGGCTATTTTTTCAGTCAGCATTATTTTTGAGATTCATCAACATTGTTGCAAGACATTGCAGTGTGTTCCTTTTCCCTATTGTGTATATTTCATTTCATAGATATACCTTTGTCACAGTAGGTAGGTATACCTGAATAGGGGTTGGGTAAAGGGAGAATAGGGCTCACTCCATTTCAAGTGTCAAAAGACCACTTCATCACCTGATGGAGAACCCCACCCATAAACTGCCTCCCCCTGCCATGAGCTTTACTTAGGGGCTGATGGGAAATTTTCCAACATGGTGAAATCAGCACAAGTACCTTGAGCTGTGGTGGGAAACAGCAGTAATGGCCCCAAGTACAAAATATATGATTCCAGACCAAATATAAAATCCTACTATGTGTAAAACTCCGATTTGTTTCCTCTCTTGTGGTGACCCGTCCCTTGTTCTCTGTGGAGCATACCTCCACTTCACTAAACTTTTTTAAACTTATTCTATCTATGCCTCTTGACTAAAGTCTTTCAAGAGGACAAGAACCGAGAAGTAGTATCACCCCGTAGCACCTTCACTTAAAATTATCCATTTGTGATGTTTTCAGTTTGGGGCCATTCTTGCACATGTCTTTTGGTGAACAGATTGATATATAGTGAAGAATGGAATTACTGGATCATAGGATTCATGTGTGCTAAATATTAATAGATACTTAACAATTCTTGAAAGTGGTTGTACCAATTTGTACTCCCAGAGTCAGTGGAAGTATTTCTCAATGCTCCATAGTTCACCAACTGTATACTCAGTTTTCTTCAGAGAAATAGAGCCAATAGGATGAACTTGTGTTTAAATATACACATATATGTACATATATATACAAATAACCTATTCCTATACACACACATACATACACACATATATGTGTATATACATGTCCATATATATAAACAGATTAATGTAAGAGAGATTCATTATGATTCATATGATTATGTAGGATAAGAAATCATATGATAAGCCATAAAATATAAACTAATTCCAAACTGAGTCCAAATCCAAAAGTCTAAGAACCAGGGGAGCCCATGGTATGAATCCTGGTCCAAGGACAGGAGAGGGCTGAAACACCACCTCAAGCAGGCAGACAGGAAGCAAAAAGGGTGAATTTATCCATTCTCTGCCCTTTTGTTCTATTTAGGCCCTCAGTGTATTCATAATGTCCATCCACCTTGGGAAAGACCACATACTTAATGAGTCCACTGATTAAAATGATAATCTCATCCAGAAACACCCTTACAGACACACCTATAAATAATGTGGCACCCACTGACCCAGTCTACCTATTGCATAAAATTCATCATCAGTGCTTTCTGTTGTTAATTATTTTTAAGAGTTTGAACCATTTTGATGTGTGCAGATATCTCATGGTGGTTTTACTTGGATTTCCTTGACGACTGCTGAGGATGAACATTTTTATATGCTAATGGCCATCTGGATGTTGTTTTCTAATACACACCTCTTCAAGATTTCATAATGTTTCTTTTGTGTTGTCTACCTTTTTCTTATTGATTTGTAGGAATTCTGAATATATTTTAGATATGAATCTTTTGTTGGGAGATGTATTATAAATATCTTTTCCCACTTTTCATTTTCTTACTGGTATCTTTAGATTAACAGAAGTTTTTTAACTTTAATGGAGTACAATTTATTTATTTTTAAGTCAGTTTGTGTGTGTATATAGGAACACTGTGTACCCAAATCTATGAAGATATTCTCCATATTAGCTTTTAGAGCTTGACAAGTTCCCTATCACATTTAGATATAAAATCCAACTGGAACTGATTTTATTAATAGTACAATGAAGGGATAAAAATTCATTTCTTCTTCACATAAATATTCAATACCTCCAGGCACCACTAAGTGAAAAGAATATCCTTTCCAACTGCACTGCCATAAATCAAAGACCATATATGTGGTGACCTCATTCTCAACTCCTCATTCTTTTCTTTAGGTCTAATTTTGTCTTTTTGGGCCAATGGCACATTTTTAAAATTTCAGTACGTTGTAATAAACTTGATATCTGATAGAGTATATGTTTTGGCTTCGTGTCCCCTCCAGATTGTCTTTGCTATTCTTGGTCTTTTGCACAATCATATAAAACTTCATGTCATCTGATTTCCACAACCAGAGTTGCTGGTGGTGCTAATGTAATTGCATTAAACTGAAGAATCAAAATCTATATGACACTTAGTCTTCTAATATACTATGAGGTATCCCTCCATTTATTTAGATTTTCTTTACTCAATATTTGTAGTCAATATAGAACTCCTGAAAATCTTTAGTCCCAAGGTATTTGACATCTTAATGCTGTTTTGCACAGCATTTCAATTTTTAATTGTTGCTATGAACACAATAGAATTGTTTAAAATTCACCTTGGATACCGTAACCTTGAGAAATTCACTTTAAAAAAGTAGTTTGTTCTCCATGTTCAAAATCATAGCACCTGGCTATGATGATGATGATTATTATAAGTACTATTTCTTATAAACTTTGTTATTTACATATCAATTTATTTTTCTTACCTTATTGTGCTAGCTAGGACCTCTAGTACCAGAGTGAACAGAATTGGTTTTTTCCTCAGTCAGGAGGAAAACTTTCAATAATTGGTCATTGTATGGGATGTTTACTGGAGTTTTTAAAAGATTTACCCTTTAGTATATTAAGACAATTCTATTTTATTCTGAATATGCTATTTATCACAGGTGGGTGCTGCATTAAAACACTACATATTTTATTTATTGCGTCTATCTCCCCACTAGAAGGCAGCCTTTCCCAGAGGAGGGATTTTTGTCTGCCTTGTTCTCTGTTGTTTCCCCAGTGCCTATGGTGAGGTTCACAGTGTTGTGAGGGATAAATGAGATCATGCATAGCAGCTAGTACAGCACCCAGGACTCAAGAGAACCTCAGTACTGTAGTGGGTTTTCCCACCATTGTTCTGACCATGTCATGGAGGTAGGAGGCTTCTCAGTGTCTCACAGCCTGTCCAGGGACTCCTGGGGTGTCCACTACCAATAGCATCCACAAGCAGAATGTAATGAGGTGCCACGTTGAGCCCTTCAGACACTAAAGCTTTCTGAAGCTTCTCTTCTTGCCCCTATGCTGGCTATTGTCCTAGACACCCTTTGAAAAAGCTAGAAAGCTCCCAGAGGGTCACAGTAGACGCCATCCAGTCATGACCAGCACCTCATTACCATCATGACGTAGGCCCACTGGAGGGAGTTCAGAGGAGAGCAACAGCTCCAAAGGGGACAGCTGGTGGGTTGATTTATGAGGCAAGGCTAGAGGGAAGGTCATGGAGAGCAACTCTATAATGTGGCTGGTGCGAGGTGGTTGTTCCCTGAAACACTCCAGGATGAAACTGAGTGGAGCTTTGAGACTGGCTGTTGAGGAAAGTGTCCCTGACAAGGAAAACAGCATGCCTGTCAAAGGAGCATTCTCTCCACAGGAGAGTGGGACCACACACCACTTAAAGAGCAAATGATGTGCACAGCTCCACTGGATAAGATAAAGTCGTGTTCACTGCTGCGGATGGAACTTCCAGCACCAGTCTGGGATGGAGCCAAACAGGGCAGCTTGGGCCTCTAGGACACTAGGATATCAAGAAGTTGCCAAGAACAGAAGATCTTGTCCTCCTTATCTTGCCTGGCTTAAACAAATAGCACCAGCAGCATATTTAACTTACTCAAATTGAAATAAACATGTGTAAGAGACTGGGGAGAGTTTGAGAAACTACACCCACAACTTGCCTTATGCTTTTAAGCAGGGTTTTTCAACATCAGAACTATTGACATTTTGAGCCAGATCTTTCTTTGTCATGGAGGCTGTCCTGGGCACTGTAGGATGTTTAGTGGCATCTTCATCTCTACCCATCAGCGGCCAATAACACTCCACCAGTTGTAAAAAGTTTTTTTTTAAGTTTCTAGAAATTGTCAAATGTCCCCCTGGAGGCACAATTGCCTTGGGCTGAGGACCACGGCCCCAAGGTGAGCTGAGCATGAGAATCGCTCTCTGTTCTGCTCAGAAACCTCAACATGGTGTGAGCATGTTTCCATGCTGAACATGACTGAAAGCCTTTTCTTCTACTCTGTAGCTCGTGGTGCAGCCTCCCTTACAATGCCAGGATACGGCTGAAGGTGTGTGTGGCTTGCATGGCAGGTTATGCCACGGTGGGTCACCCAACAATCTTCCACCTCCGTGAAGAATTTCTGTGCTGAAGGTGTTCTACCTTCCGAACCTCTACCTGTGGGGTGGAACTGACTGTGCATGACCAAAAGGCTCATGGGAAATAGTGAAAAAGAGTAAAATCACCTCCTCTTGCCCTCCAGTTTAGTTTGGCACCTGGGCAAGGTCCTGAGACCCTGGCCTGGGTAAGGCTGGAGAAGGGAACAGAGTGAGCCTCTCTACTTACCACTTGCCCACATCCTGGGCAACCTCCAAAAGTGTTAGCTAAAGGAAGGGGACAGTGATGGGACAAAGGACAAGTCAGTGTGAGGCAGAGGGAGTAGGGAACTTAACCTAAACACCCAAAGAGTAGCTGAGCATGCACAGTCTGGGCCTGAGGCTTATATTTTCTGTGAAGAAAGTTGATCCCAGTCCAACCAATCCAGGATTTTCTGGACCCAGTTTAATAAGATGTTAGTCACCTTTATAGTGTCTTCACAAAACCAGTCCCACACCCCCACCACCTGCTGTTGGAAGTATTCATGAACGAATGAGGGATGTGCCAATCATGTGGTACTTGACAGGAGCCCAGGGTTGGGGAAAAGGATGGATTAATCCCAGGAAGCCTGGCATGGCCAGAGCATCCCTGAATCTTCTTTCTGTGAAGAGGTTTTGGTTACAACATGCAAAAGTCATGAAGAGTTTCTTATGCTGTGGAGTTTGCCATGATTCTAGGAGTGTGCTACAGTTTGGATCTTGGATATTCCCCAAAGGCCTATGAGTCTCCATCCCCAGGGAGATGCTACTGAGTGACGGTGGAACCTCTAAGAGGTGGGCCTAGTGAGAGGCCTTTAGATCATTAGGACATAGCCTTGATGGGGATCATGGGACTTAAACCTTTGATCTCTCTGCTTTGCTTCCTATCCATGAGGTAAGCAGTTTTGCTCCACCATGTCTCCCACCATGATGTGCTGCTTCGCCATAGGCCCCAAAGCAATGGGGCTGATCCATCATGGATTGGAACCTCCAAAACTGTCAACCAAAGCAAACCTTTTTTTTTTTATAATTTGATTAACACAGGTATTTGTTATAGTGATAGAAACCTGACTAGCATGTTGTGGCTGCACCTTAGAATCACCTGGGAGAGTATTTATAAAATCACTTTTGCTTAATGCAAACCCAAATATTCTATTTTAATGGGTGCGGATGGGAACCTAGGCAGTGGTCTTTCTAAATGTGCAACTGGGGCTGAGACATATCACATCTTAAGTAGCCTTACCTTGTCCCATTGAGAAAAGTGGGCCATCTTATGAATAAAGAAATAGTATCGGAAAGTGACATGCTTTGCTTAAGATCATCTGCAGACTAGTCATTAGATTCTTATCTAGAAACCACACCTTAATTGCTCCTTGGAAAACAAAGATAGCTTCTTAGAACAGCTTTATAGGTTGTCAGTGTGGTTTCTAGTAAATGTGATTTTATTTCACTCTTGCAAAGTTTAATAGAGGAGAGCCAGAGTTCCAACAGGTCCCTTCCTGCATTCTCCCTGTGTATCACTCTGGTGACCCTTCAGGCAGCCATGTAAGGACTCTTCAGTCAATGATTTACACATGTTTCCAATGCATGAACATTTGTGCCACGTCTTTGCATTCTCCAGGACACTCAGCCTCAGACGTTCATGTCTTGGTTTTTTCTTGTCTGGCAAAAGGGTTCCCTCCACTTTGGAGAATCCAACTCTTCCCAGCTTCTCTCAGTCACTCACCACTGCCTTCCCAAAGAAAATCTCTCCCCAGGGCCTAAAAGCAAGGTGTTTATCACAGAGCATGGGCATGTGAGCCACAAGAGCAGACTTGAATTAGAATTTCCAACTTGAGACTTTTTTTCCCATTTAAAAAAAAATTTGTTCTAATTACATGACAGTAGAATACATTTTGACACACCATACATAAACGGAGTATAACTTCTCATTCGTTTGGTTGTCCATGATGTAGAGTTACACAGGTCATGTAATCATATATGCACATAGGGTAATAATGTCTGATTCATTCTACTATCATTCTTACCCTCATGAGCCCTTCCCTCCCTTCGCTCCCCTCTGCCTAGTTCAAAATACCTCTAATTCTTCTCCCACACTTATTGTGAATTAGCATTTGTGTATCAGAGAAAACATTTGACCTTTAGTTCTTTGGGATTGGCTTGTTTTGCTTAGCATAATATTCTCCAGATCCATCCATGTACCAGGAAATGCCATAATTTCATTCTTCTTTAAGGCTGAGTAATATTCCATTGTGTATATACACCACAGTTTCTTTATCTATTAATCTGTTGAAGGACACCTAGGTTGGTTTCATAGTTTCAGCTATTGTGAATTGAGCTGCTATAAACATTGATGTGGCTACGTCACTGGAGTATGCTGATTTTTAAGTCCTTTGGGTATAAACCTAGCAGTGGGATGACTGGGTCAGATGGTGGCTCCATTCCACAACTTGAAACCTCTTGAGGCCCACAGAGGACATTTTGTGTACTGTTGCAGGAATCATTTTGTCTTAAAGAAAGAAGGCCCAGCACTGGAACAAGACCCTGATGGAGTTTGGAGACCCTGATGAGTGAACACAGTGATACTCCCACAACTGCCTGAGGATGCTCGACTGGGCATCCGGTACCACTAGGATGGGGGGAGAGAGCTGTGCTAAGGGGCGTGATCACCTTTGCAGTGTGAAAGCATGTGCAAGAGCAAATGAACACACACTACACCTACATGTACAACACCCAGTACACATGTGCAACATGCACAACACACAACACGGGTGTGCTCAACACAAGCTCTGGCTGCACACAGTGTGTGCACATACAATACACAATGCAACGCAGGGTACATGTGAATGCGACACGAGCATAGGTAAGTAATACACAGAACCAAACAAGCTTGAGGAACCTCACCAAGCACTTCCAGTACCAGCCAGCAGGGGACAGCAATGCAAAAGCTTTCTGGGATGAGTATGTCACCATCCAGAGGCAACAAGCAGGAAGGTCTGATAGACTCTGCGGCCTGTATTCAGTGCTTCCTGTGTGCCAAGCATTGTGCCACTGCTTCCAGCAATGAAGAAAACATATACCTTTTGTTTTTCAAAACTAAGTTCCCTTCAAAAACTTCAAAGAATTGGAAGGAGAAGGCTTTATTCAGACTTGCATGCTGCTTCCTGCTGCTAAAAGCTGGCATGGGTAGGGGAGTCACTGCCTTCCATCCAGCTCTGTCACTAACTAGGGTTGTAACTAGGCGAGTCACTTAAGCTCTGGCCCTTTTCTTAACATGAAATGGAGTGGCATTGTCCAATAGAAATATAGCATGATTGGCAAATGCCAACCACGTGCGTAACTAATCTCCCTAGTAGCACGAGGGGGGGGGGGGGGGGAGGCAGAAAGCCAGGTGCAGTGGCACATGCCTGTAATTCCAGTGGCTTGAGAGGCTGAGGTAGGAGGATCGCAAGTTCAAAGCCAGCCTCAGCAACTTGGCAAGGTCCTAAGCAACTTAGCAAGACCCTGTCTCTAAATAAAACATAAAAAAGGACTGGGGATGTAGCTCAGTGGTTGAATGCCCCTGTAAGCGCCCCTTAGTTCAGTCCCCAGTACCAAAAATAAAATTAAAAAATCAAAAATAACATTTCAATGTGCAGTATAAAAATATTAAAATATTGAGTTAACTTACATTCATGTTTCATATGAAGTCATCAAATCTGGGGACATTTTGTACTTAGAGCACTAATCTCCAAAATTTATAAAGAACAAAAAACTTTACACCAAAAACACAAAGAACCCAATCAATAAATGGGCTAAGGAGCTGGACAGACAGTTTACAGAAGAAAATATATAGGCAATTAACAAATACATGAAAAAGTGCTCATCATCTCTAGTAATTAAAGAAATGCAAATTAAAACTACCCTAAGGTTTCATCTTACTCCAATTAGAATGGCTATTATCAATGAGAACACAAGCAACAATAGGTGTTGATGAGGATGTGGGGGAAAAGGCACACTCATACATTGCTGGTGGAGTTGCAAATTGGTGCAGGCAGTCTGGAAAGCAGTATGGAGATTCCTCAGAAAACTTGGAATAAACCCACAATTTGACTCAGCTATCCCACTCCTTGGTTTATAACCAAAGGTCTTAAAATCAGTACATTACAGTGATACAGCCACATCAATGTTTATAGCATCTCAATTTACAATAGCTAAACTATGGAACCAACCTAGATGCCCTTCAATTGATGAATGGATAATGAAACTGTGGTGTATATATACATAGTGGAATATTATTCAACCATAAAGAAGAATAAAATTATGGCATTTTCTGGTAAATGGATAGAATTGGAGAATATCATTCTAAGTGAAATAAGCCAATCCCAAATAACCAAAGGCCAAATGTTTTCTCTGATAAGTGGATGATGATACATAATGGGGGTGGGCGGTGGGATAAGAGAAGAATGGAGGGACTTTGGATTACATAGAGGGGTATGAGAATGCGGAGGGGGCAGGGGCATGAAAAATGGTGGAATGAGACAGACATCATTACCCTATGTACATGTATGATTACACGAATGGTATGAATCTACATCATGTACAACCATAGAAACAAAAAGTTGAACCCTATTTGTGTATAATGAATCAAAATGCAGTCTGTAAAAATTTTTAAAAAATTTAAAAAGCATTTAGGATTTTAAAAAAATAACCAAAAAACCCCCCAAAAAACTGCCTTTGAACCACCACACTTTAAGTGCTCAAGAGTCATATGTAGCCAGTGGTTACCATATTGGATAGTGCAGAACTAGAGTGGAACTAGAGTGCTAAACTCTCAGGCCTGGCATTCTGCTAGTATCACATGCTGACTATTCACACACACACACACACACACACACACACACACAACAATGAAACCAAAAAGCAACAGTTACAGTCCTCAGATCCCACAATATTAATTCTGCTCTGAAAGCCTGAGATTACTGCCAAAATACCAAACACCAGCCTAGCTGCTTCTCCACTTCTCTTCCCTTTTTTAGTATATAATCCCATCCTTCTTTGCATACACAAGCACTCTCTCACTCTCTCTCTCTCTCTCTCTGTTTGGAATCTGAAGAATTTCCACAAGGAGTCCTTTTTATCACAAAACACAAAATGAAGAGATAGATATGGAACAATCAAATTCTTCTACATCTCTTCTACTCTGTGAATCCATGACATTTGGTGACTTTCCCTCAGGAGAAGCTCCATCACTTTGTTCTCCTGTCCCCAGCAGATGCCAAGCCCAGGAAGGGCCCCTCCTCTTACTGCTGTCCCTCCAGGCCTGTCCTTTGTGGATGAGGATGTTGTCATCTGAGCAACCGTAGCCCTTTTCTCCCTGAGCAGAGTGTGGAGCTCAGTCTCTGGGCCTCACTGTCCCTCTATACCCACTGGACTCAGGTCCTGGTGGGCTGGGGGCTCTCAGGGCTCCTTGCCTACAGTGTTTTTGGTTAGTGGAAGAGCCCTGCTGATAGGTGGACTGACAGTTTTCCTGAGGGGGACATTGGAAGCCACTGGCTGTCTGGGCCTGTGACTGTTACAGGTCCAGCAGCTGCTTGCCTCCCTGAGGGAAATCACCCAGTAAAAATCTCCTGCTCACTGGGCCCCTTGGACAAGAGGATAATAGAGCAAATCCCTCTGATGTCACTGTAGGGAACCAAAAATTAATTTCAAAGACAAAGGAACTCCTAGTTATCTCATCCAGGTCAGGGAAGAAAATAGAGGTTTGATATGATTAAAATATGTTATATGAAAATGTCACAAAGAAATCCATTATTTAGTACAATTAATGCATATTTATAATTCTAATTTTAAAAAGAGAGATGTGGAGAAAATATTGCCTATAATTATGTAGCACTTATTTATTTTGTAGACATAAGCGTCTTGCCTGCCACAATATTCTTTGGCCTTGGAAACATCCCCAACCTTCCTTGGCCTCTGCTTGTCTTGTCTGAGAAAATGGGGACAAAAATATCTGCTGGACCTGGCGTGCAGGGTTGCTGTGAATACTGGATAAGAAAACTTCAACTGAATGTTGCCAAGCTCTGAGATGTACCTGTGGGTTTTTTTACCCACAGGTTTTTTTACCCACTTGTAAAAGTGACCAGCTTCTGGTGTCATGGGTGTTGGAAACAGACTCCTAGGTCAGAGCTAGGAGTATTACCCAGAGCAATAGGAGTCGCCAGAGTCTCAACATTTGCTTGCACTGGATCTCTAGGCCCCAGTTCCCACCAGGTGATGTGAGTTTTACCAGGTGAGACCTACACGCAGGCAGGACTGCTGAACTGAGGAAACTCACATGTTTTACAATGGGAAATAAGCCCTACTGACCTTTGCCCTGGAAGGAAACAGTTTGTTTTTTATTGGGGAGTAAATAAATCTTCCCTTTCCTCTGGAGGCAGATGCTGTCTCTGTCTTCCCAGGATGCTCACTCTAAACATCCTTGGAAAGAATCCTTGGGAAGTAGGTAACAGCAGCCATCAGAGTCTCTGTTGGAACAACAGGCAGAGAGGCAAGTGACCCATGGAATATTGCCTCCCCACTACAGCATTAATTGAGTGTAAGGACTATGCAGGCATAAAGTATTTGTATCTCATTTATTCAATAACTGACCTGTGAGGAGGGAAGGATCAAAAACTCCACCATCATACCAAGTGGATAAGGAGTCTGAGGCTTGAGGCTGTTACATCTATGCCCAAAGCCACCTGTTCTTTGTTGAATCACCAGGTTGAATATTGAGAAATCTAGACTCCAAGTCCTGCATTATTTCTCCCAAGCCACTGGCAAAAGGATCTCACCATCCCCATCATCAGCAATAAACTGTAACATCACAAATGGTCAGCAGGCACTGCCCCTAGGAACTTCTATACCTTCCAAAGCTGAGCTCATTTGAAAACAGGTGATGTGGTGCTATGTAACGAGGCTTTGTTCCAGGTTATTAAACTTGTTCCATGGTCTGCTCCGACATGCCAACTTGAGCTTCAGGGGATTATGAAGGCGGTCAGAGGCACCAGAATCCTGTGGGTAGAACCAGGCATAGATTAGTGAGTCACTGGTCCCTACTTCTGCATTGTCATTGCTGCCTTGTCCTTTGCAGGATCTATACCTGTGGGGTTCCTTCTGTGCAAGGAAAGTAACTAGGATCAATTGTTATGTGGCCTGAGACCTGAGGTCGTTATGTGGTTTACCAAGTGTCAAGTATGGTCTCTGGCCCTGGAGGAGATCTTACTGCAATCCTGCAGGGAATATGGGTTTCTGTGGGAGCTCCTGTCCTATACTGGGTCCTTGTGGGACTTGTAGTGAGTGGGCCTTGTGTTACTTTGCAGATAATGAAATATCTGAAATGATTAACTTACAAAAAGAAAACATTTGGGTTCATAATTCTGTAGGTTCCAGTCCAAGGTTGGGTGACCCTATTGCCCTGGGCCTCTGTGAGGGCAACAAGCATATCGTAGTGGGAACATGTGGTAGATAGCACGAGGTCCTTTGGAGAGACATTCACCCAAGTCTCTTTGCCAGTCCACCAATACCACCACTGATGAACACTCACTGAACACCTGCTGCATATTAGGTGCTGCACTGGGCTCTTCCCATGCACCACGTGGTTAATCCTCGCAACAATCCTATTGGTGACAGGCCTGCATCACCCAATAAGCAACAGAGCTCCAACCTGTTGCAGACCCCATCTGACTCTAAGACCAGATATGCTTCAACAAAACTTGTATGTTATCTGTACATGTTCACACACAAAGTCGGGGGCCAAGAACAGGACCCTATAAAGACTTTCTTTTGCACCAACCTGTTACAACAAAGTTTCTTAAAGTAGATTGATAGACAAGCAGTTCTGTGGGTTCTGTTTATAACAAAAAAAAGCAAGCAATTGCCACCACCAGGTTGGATTGTGACATTGTCTGAACAATTCCTTCCTTGGCATGAGCATAGGCTGCCCTCTAGTGTTGAAATGCCAGCAAGCAGCCTCCTCTGCTCTGAATGCTCAAGGTTGGCAGTTCCTCAACTTCCCATGAAGGGTAGAACAGGACGCAGAATTTTCATACTCTGAAGAATGAGTTATTTCCCACTGACCTCACCTACATGGCAAGGAGCCCTGCGTGAAAATATCCTGGCATCAGTGTGTTGTGCAGGACGCTGGTCACCCTCAGTGCACTGCACTCCATGAGAGGGAATTCTTTTTCTCTCTCTCAAGATGGTTTTTGTACCAGATTGTTCTCCATCTGTCATCTCTAAAGCCATTTATCCCAATGGCTGCTGATGTTTTTATATGTAACTGGATTGTCAACTTGAATTCCTCAACCTCAAATATATTTCCTATTCTCTCCCATGTCATGATCCCTTTAGAAATCCAATCTATTTCAAAAGAAATACATCAGATCCCAGACCTCCTTTTTTGAAGGAGTTGACCACCAGAGATAGTGAGGCCATAAGCAAGGCATATCAGAGAAACCTGCCCTGGGAAACCACCATTTATTTTCACAAGATGATTTTTCCTCCATTTTAGGTGATACCAGAATATATAGGCAATTATTCTGTGACTTGAAACTTCTCTGGATTAACAGGAAAACTGAAACCTTGATAGGCACCATCCATTGGAAGTACCCAAACTTCATTAAAGATGATCTATTGTAAATGAAAGAAAAAAAATCCAGTAACTTTTCTATATTATGTATGTATATTATGTATGTCTTATATGTGTGGGATGGATCTAAACCAGAGAAGTTATGGATGCAAGTACAAATCTGACAAGGAATCCTCTGAAAGTAACATATCTTTGTAATAAAAATAGTTACTTAAAAACTTTGGTATAAACTGTACAACGTAATATTGGCATGACTCAAACATAGTTTCTAATTTCATGCACGTAGAGCTTCTTCCCAAAGCCAGAAATAACTTCTTCTTCCATAGTTGAAGACAAAAAGAGGAGATACCATAGCAAAATTAGGGACCTAAAATTCATCCTCCGTTAGTATGACTAGGGGTATAGCTTGTTGGTAGAACACTTACCTGGTATGTGTGAGTCCCTGTGTTCCATCCCCAGCAGGGCGGGGGAGGGAGAGAGAGAGAGGAATAAGAAAGAAAAAATGCCTCCCCCAAAGGTCCCAGCCTTTTATTTCTTCTTTTCTCAATAGCAATCACTTTTTCCTTTTGCTTTTTAACTTTCTCAGGTTCAAAATGAAACCTCCTAAATAAGTATTCTATTTCTGCAAAACACATGACCCCCACATTTAGCTGTTTAAAAGGAAAATAAACATTTATTATCTCACATTGCTCCTGTGAGTCTTGTTGGTTTACAGGTTCCATTCAAGATGTTGGCTGTGATTGTTTGAAGGCTCCATCAGGGCGGGAACATCCACATGTGAAGTGGATCATAATCGTGGAAGGCAAGCTAGTGTTGGCTGTTGGTTGGAGGCCTCAGTGTCTCATCCTGTCGATCCCTCCACAGGGCTTTTGAGTGTCTTCATGATGTGGCAGCTGCCTTTCCTCCACATGAAGTATTGAAGACAGCAATTGTAAGCAACAGTGTTATTTATGATCTAGCTTCAGAATCCATGCACCATAATTCTTGTGATATGTTAGTTGATTATAAAATTCTGCTTTGTCTAATGTGAGAGAGATCATACAAGGATCTTAAAGAAAGGATCACTGTGCCCATTTTGAAGGCTTACTACATACTGCCAGCTCAAAAATCAGGGGATTTTAAAGAACAACAACAGTGAAACAAACAACACACAAATAAAAAATAACCACAACCCTCTTCTACCCTATTGAAACTGAGAATATTCTAATAAACAATTATTTACACCAGCTTATTAAGTTGGATTACAAAATGAGTTCCTGTCAAACTTATGTCAATCAGTGTTGGATTTTTATCTCTAATTGGAATAAAAGGTATTGTTCCATACTGGCCATTGCAAATAGGAATGGGGACCCCAGAAGCCACCTTCTGGTGACTCACAGAGGTGGTCAGATTTGAGGGTGAAACTGGATTGGAAGTGAAAGGGTTAAAAAAAGGTTATGGGCACTCTTCTGGCTTTCTCCAGTTGTGGGAGCCTTCTTTGACCAATCCTCATGGCCTACATTTGCGTCAAGATGGTGAGGGGTCCAGCCAGCTAAGAGTCTGAGGAGCAACCTCAGCAGCCCTGTGATGCTGGATGTGCAAACCTGCCCACCTCTTGCCACACCTCCCTGGTGCTGAACTCTGTCCATCCCCCACAGTCCCCTTTTTGCACTGAAAATCCCAACTACCCCATTTTCACCCAGAATGCTTTTTCCCCATCAATCCCCTTCAGGATCCAGTTCAATTTCCTGTCCTTTTTTATTTCCTTCTCTCTTTTTTTTTTTTTTTAAACTTTTCATCTTCTTTTTAATTGCAGTAACTATTTCTTATAGAAAATACAGACAAACCTACATATCCATAGTCCCAGCTCCAGAGATAGCTTTCATAATTTGACTGTACTCTCCCAAATTCACATGGGAAACTTAATTCCCAATGTAATGATGTTGTGAGGTGGGCCCTTCAAGAGGGGCTTAGGTCATGAGGGCTCTGCTTTCAGAACTGCACTACTATTGTTACTGTGGGAGTGGGTTAGTTATAGCAGAGGTGGGTTCCTGACAAAAGGGTGAGTTCAGCCCCTGATCTCTCTTATGCATACAGTCTTTTGTGCTCTGATTCACACATATCTTCTTCCAACGAGAAGGCCCTTGCCAGATGTTGCCCCTTTGACCTTGAACTTCCCAGACTCAAGAACTTTAAAAAATAAATCTCCGTTCTTTACAAATTACAAGTTCAGGGATTCTGTTATAGGAGCACAAAACACACCATAGTTAACATTTTGCAGAAAATACTTCCAGCCTTGTTCTCTGTTTTTGTTGTACTCCGGTGTTGACTTCCTGTTCTACCAAAATAAACAGAGGACCTAGTGTACTCTGCCTCCCTCTTTTGTTTAAAATCTGAACATGTGTTCTGGCTTCAAAACAAATATTCGTTGATGGCTTATGTTATCAATATGTGCCTGAAACTCTGGTTGGCCTGGTGGATTTGGAGAGATAGCTACAACCCAAACCCTCATGATGCTGTTTGTTGCCTAAGAGGAGGGAACAGTGACCTTCATCACTTCAAGCACACTCCACTACAGTGCCATGAAAGAGAAGCCTGACCCAGAGCTACCCAACCTCACTTGGTTGAGTTGGGGGAGCTCCCTAGGAACCTGAGGCCCAAGCTGACACCTGAAGGACAAATGGACATCATCAGGGGAAGAGAACTCAGAGGCCAACTAGCATAAGCAAACAGAATACATAGGAAAAATATTGGTGTCTGATCTTTTCAACCATTTCTGAAGAGTCTGAAAATTTCCTTGGGTGTTTATGGGACTGCTTGCATCAAAGTCACATATGCAAATAGTTAAAAATGAAGTGTCCTGGTCCCCACCTCAGACACACAAAATCAGTCTTCATCTCTTTTAACAAGTTCCAGGTGTTGGGTTACACAGAGTTCCCATTTATAGGGGTCACTGGGCAGCTCCTGGATGCAAGTCCTACAGGGTCGTTCCAGAACTGGCCCACCAGGGGCCCCTGGGGAGAGGTGCATGTGTGACATGTGGAAGCCTGAAAAAGTGAGGGAACTATGGTTAGTTACCATATTTCATTGACTGTACAGGCACATTTCTTTTTCACACTCTAAAGTCTCTGAAATGGGGATGCACGAAGAATCAAAGGCAAGTAATAAAAGCAATTTTTTTTAATGTAAGGAAAATTAATAATGGAATGTTTTCCAGATGTGCAGAAATGTGGTAGCTATCTTCCCTCATTATCCTCTTCTCCATTGTTCTGATGGCCCACCCTGTCCTCTCATCTAGAAGATGCACTGGGGGGATGCACTATACCCTTCGGAATATATGATGCTGTGTTTATTTATATTGCATGAACATTGTCACCTGCCACAGCTTTTCCCAACTTCTTTAAAAGCTTTCTTGTAGTTTCTAGTTCATTTTTGCTTTTAGTTATGAAGTCTGAAAAAATAAAGTATTCCTGGGGCACATCTTCAGAGAGACACTTCTACACATAATCTCAATAACCGGGTTGGGAATGTGGTACAGTGGTAGAGTGCTTGCCTGGCATGCATATAAGGTCCTGGGTTTGATTTTTGGTATCACACATACACACAAATCTCAATAACTAGGAGAGAGGGTTCAGAACCTCTGCCCTGCTGCCACCGAAACCTGCTAGAATGATGAAATAGAAAGGCAGGGTATTCCATGGTAACACCTGATATCTGGACAGGGAGGTCTGGTCTGGATCCACTACCATAAGGGCAGTGGCAGGACTTCCAAGGCTGTGGATTCATCCAGGGGGAAGGGAAGGAAGGCAGTGACATCAACTCTCCTGATGCAGGAGATTGTGTTGCTCCATCCATCTCTGTAGCCCCTGGCCCCAGCCCTTCCCTGCACCAGTCTCACCTCAACTGTCCCTCCCCCATCCACCCCAGGGCATTTTTCTGAGATTTGTTGGGACCCTCTAAGTAGATAGCCCAGGGTCTGCAGCTTCTGCCTCTGCAAAGGGTGCCAAGAATCTCCACAGAAGCAAGGACAAGGATGGATGAGGTCCATGGTTCCATCCAGAAACCTGGCACCTAGACCACTGCATTTACCATTCACCACTCCTCACATCCCTATTGTGAACAGCAAGGGATACTGACAGGACAAAGCCACTTCTTTCCTGTGAGGATGCATCTCCTAGGAATGGGAGGGTTTGCATCTGACTGCAATGACAGCTGCTTACAGCGTCCACTTAGCCTATGGTTGCTGCCTGGTTGGACTAAAACAGTACTGAAAGCTCATACTTTCTTTGGGGCAACATGTGCAGTCTTTCCTGAGAAAAATCTCTAGTGCTTCCTACAAGGGTCCCATCACACCAGCTTTCCACAGAGACCTAGGGCACATGAGCTGCTCTGTACTGTGGCTGGTGAGCATATGCATGCTGTGCCAATGCCTGTAGGTAGTGCCCCTGTAGCAGAGGCTGCTGCATAACAGCCAATATCTGTTGTCACTCTCTTTATTAGTAATAGAACACTGATTTTATGCAGAGCCATAATGGTGTCCAAGTTAAAAAGACAACCATTCCCAGTCTTTCTTGCAACAAGTTTAACCGTGTGATTTAGTTCTTACAAATGGAATATGGGCAGAAGAATGTAGGAGTTTCTGGAAGTCTCTTTACAGGAAGCTAACTTAAGAGAATTTTGTCTTAACAGCTTCCTAGAAGGAGTCCATGATAGCTGGCACTCTAACCACCATCCTGGGCCATGAGGTTACCTTTAGAATGGAAGCCACTCTTGAGAAGACGCAGGAACAGAAAGTCACAAGGAGCCCGGCTCCCCAGTGGCCATGGAGCTGACATGCTAGCTGTGGACTGCCTGCCTCCAGACTTCTTTAAGAGTAAGAGAAATACACCTCCATCTTAACATCTCCAACAATGTTATAGCCATTGTTGTTTCCAGTTTTCTGTCATAGGCAGCTGAACCTGATCCTAACAAATATATTCAGTATAAGCCTGTCACCTTTGGATTTCATGATTAAACAGAAGGATCATCCTCTGATCCTCTTGGGATGCAACAAACATAAGATGAATAGCATGAACTTCGGAGTTAATAGTTTTGAATCCCTGCTCTGCTGCTAGCTGTTTGCTGCAAGCCATGACTCAGCCTCTCTGAAGGATTTTCTACTACGAATTGTTGCCTGCACTAGATGAGTTAACACCTACAACATATCTGGTACACAGTTAAGCAAGCAACAGTATTGGTTTCTTTTTCTTCTCTTTGTTCTCATGTTGGGCATTTTATTTTAAATACTCAAGAGAAATCCTGGGTAAATAAATGCACATTTGGAGGTACTTCTACACAAGTCAACCTGCTATCTTAACCTTGGAAATGTACTGGGGTGGGGGTATATAAAAATACCCACGATTAATGCAGCAGAAGTACAGGACAGAGGGAGGCAGTCAAGAAAAGAAAGAGCAAATGGAGTCCATGAACAAACCTCCCCTGACTCAAAGTCAGACTCTGAAGCCAAAACCAATGCAGAGGCCCAATGGACCTGAGGGCCAGCACTGTTTCCCATGGCACTGTAGCCCCAACAACCCTGAGCATTGGGGTGACTGACAGCATTTCCAGCCTGTGTCCTGTAGGCTGATCTCCTGGGGGGAGATCTATGTGTGGCGTAGAAGCAGAAAACCTGATTCAGTTGGTACCACACCAACATCTCTGAACCTAAGTGTATATAAAGGACCTGGAACAGCTAAACTGTGAGAAAAGCAGTCTATATAGGCCACTGTCAATTAATATGTTGGGCCACCTGCCAGGCTCATAAACACCCCATGCCCTGCCCTAACATGAGAAAAGTATGCTGAGAGAATTGAATATTGTCAGTCCCTTGGCTGGTCCATAGCTATGGTGAAGGGAGAGAAGCATGGTAAGTCATTGGAATGGGTAAGTAGACCACCCTGGTGTAAGAAATGATGGCAGGATTCCCATCCTGGCGGGGACCCAGCCCTCAGTCATGCACAGCCATACTTTTCAAATTGTCTTACTCTTGGACACTTCTGGCAGGGCAGAAGACCCTATGGAATTCCAGGTTTGCCAAAAAATAAGTTACATAACCTTAAGAGTTGGAAGGAACCAGAAAAATTAGTTCAACCCCCTTTTCCACTTATGGACTAACGTGTCTCAGAGTGGGTGGCCAGGGTGACAGTTAATTAATGGCACAGCCAGGCCCAAAGTAGGCCCCCAATTCCTAGGGTGTGAGTTTCAACTTACAACATTGATTTGGTCCAGGGACATCTTTTTTCAGTTCTTAATATGTGGATTCAATTATCAAACAACTGGGGGATAGTCTTTACTTTAAAAACCCACAACTTAATAGGATCTGAAATTTCAGATGACCTAGAGGGTCCTGGAACAATCAAGTTTTGAGCCCCACACACATGTAGCCAAGGCAGAAATGAGGAAAACAGCCTACAAAAGCTAATGAGATGGGGAGGAAGCTTAACTTGGAAAGGAGGGCCCCATTTTTTAAACCTCATAAAGAGTAGCTTCGTTTATTGGCCCGACTACTAGCAGTAACAAATCAAGAGCATTGTGCTTCCAGAAATGCCAAACTGGCAACAAGGAGGTAAATTCCTGAGAAGACCAGAGTCTGGGTTTTAAAACCTACAAGATGCCACACAAGCACTCCTCCCATAAGGTAAAGGTCTAGCTTTGCTCTCCATGCTTAGGACACCCACAAATGCTTGGGGTAGGGAGGGGCAAGTTCTACATATTTGCTTATGTTCAAGTGGGAGAGACTGAAGAAGAATGGGAAGCCAAGAAGTAACATGTGCAAGGCCATGTGGTCAGCAGTAGAGTTGATTTTTACCGTCCCTGAATTGACTTTAGGCTTCTTTCCACCCTGTTGGCAAGGCTTTGGCAGAGATGCAGCAGGGCCTTCAACTCCTAGGAAACATTTGTGGAGACCAACAGTGCTGGAATTCTGTGGGCCACCTGTCCCTGTGTTACCCATGCCACCTGTGATGCTTCCCCTGCAGCCTGCTGCCCTCTGGGAAGCAGTCTTTAGGACATCCTGGCCAGCTCTTGCCCCCACAGCCAGACAGTGGACATAGGTATTTACATGCAAAATCTTTATTTGGAACATGTGTATGGACTAGGCCAGCCGTCCTGAAACAGTAAGGGTATTTACATTGTGCCAAGAAATACAAGAGCTCCGTGCAGGCATTCATCGGTGCTTTGATGGCATTTTATCTGCTACTTTGCTCTGCTTCTGCCTTCCCTGTGCTCATCATCCTCATCCTCCTTCACCTCTCATCACCCAGAGTCTCCTGTACTGCCTCATTGGAAGTGATGACCTCAGATGGTAAACAGCCATTACTGACTGTCTTCCCAGGACCCTCTCCACCTGCCTTAGGTAGTAAAGGTGCCTTAGGGGTTGCAGGGCCTTGTCTTCATCTAATTTTATTTTAATATACTTACTTCATTTATTTTGAGATGCTTCTGCTTAGTGTGTTGAGTGTCAGGGTAGGCGGAGAGTCCTTCACTGATTTTTATAATCTATGGATTACTGCCTTTCTCCTGATTTGGATAAACGGTTTTCATTTCTAACTTCTGTTTCTCAATTTGAATTTGCCTCTGTCTCCCTCTTGCTCCATGACAGTGAACATCACACATCTGGGCTTTGCCACAGGGCTTGGCTGCAGGGAGGTAGAAGTAAGTGCTGCTCCTTTGGCTCAGCTGTCAGCCCCAGCAGGGCTCGGCTTCCATGTGGAAGAGGCTTTCTCCTTGTCCCCAGTCATGGCATGGGGTTGAGTGGCCAGACAATCTGGCTTGCCTTTGGGTTAAGCTCGTCAGTAGCCAGAGACCACAGAAGGAGCACCTCCCTGGCCTCCACTGTATTAGTAAACACAGTTGTGACAGGGACTCTCAAAAGTCAAGGCCAGGAACGCACAGGAGCTTCAGCTACCACCTCACTCATTAATGAACTCAAGGACTGTTTCAACAGGCAGGTGGCTAGTCCATAGGGATCTTTTCAAGAGGCCTCTATCTGAATTTATAGTTTTAACCACTGCCTTTGTTTTCAAAAAAACATGCAGGCTGGGGCTGCTCTTCCTTTAATGTTGTTTTATCTCCCTTCTTTGCCTGGTGGGACCCAGAGTGGAACAACCCTTGCTTAGGAAAAGACCTCCCACCATGCTGACTCTTAAAGGTCATTTGGAATGTGTCTCCTAAATTCTGTCCTGAGTAGCAACTTTCCTCCCACAAACAGATGTACAGAATGTGCAATCAAATACAAAACAAAGAAAATGCAAAAATCCCCCAGGCCTGCAATAACTTCAATTTAAGAAGCACTCCCACTCCTACCCTTCCTCTTAAGCCTAGTTCTCCCCTGCACAGCTGGATCTGGCAGAACAGTGCTCCCAAACACTAATGCGACCGTCACTAATGCACTCATTCATAAGAACTTAAGAAATTGCAAGTGTTTCTCTAAGTTCAAATCTTTATAGACAGATAATTGGGCTGCAACGGTTACTTTGTAAGAGATGTTAACCTGACAATAGTGTATTATTTCCTCATTTTAAACAAAGAATGAAAAAGCCCAAACACACAAACATAACCTTTGGGGAGCCACAGGATGAAACAGTAGGTTAATGCTATCTTCTGTTGGTCCCTTCTGCTCAGATCTGGGGTGTAGTTGGCTCAACAGCAGATCAGCTTCATCAGATTTCCTCAGATGCCCCAAACCAGGATGCTCAGAGTAAGTCATTCTGCTGCTAGGAAAAGTGATCAGGATCTAGGTTCAGAGTCATTTGAGTTTAAATACTTGAATTTCCATGAACAACAACCCTGTACCAACAGCCAAGTGGATGAGAAAAGTTCTACTTAGAATTTCCACACGAATCAAAACATAGACCTACAATTCTAGTAAGGTAACCAGGGCATCAAAGAATAGATCCATGTCCTAGGGTCTTTAAAAAAGAAATCCAAGTAGTTATGAATGATATGCAAATATTTCTTAAGAGTCAGTCAGGGACTGGTTGCATCTTTAGGGAGGAGTTTTCTGTGATTTGCAAAACATAAGGTTGAAAATGATAATAAAGAATGATTTGCAATCATTCCTAAATTTTCTTCAAAGAAAAGCAACTAGAACTAAATTACTATAATTTCTCTCCTTTTGCAAATCCAGAAATACAAAGGCATTTCATACATAATTCTTCATACAATTTTTACTTTAAATGGTCAAAATTAGAACTTTTAATTTTACAAGTTCCAAATTATTAAACACAACAGAAAATCATGTGTGAGAATAATGACACACAAAACACAAACACTTTTTTTCTAGCCACAGGCATGTCTATATGAAAAGTAGAAGTAATGGAAGTATTAGTATTAATTTCAAAACCTCTGGGAAATCTATTTTTGATTAGAAACTGTTATTTACCTCAGAATATGAAAGTTTAAAAGTCAAATTTTCAAGTTAATAATTTTAAAATCACTCCCTCAAAAGATTTACATAAGGCTTGAATCCTGAAAAATTAAGGTAAAAAATATAAATACTACAATGTTCACTAAATGCAGAATGGTTCCAGAAAAATATGATACAGCAATTTAGAACAAAACAAAAACAGAAGAGCATTGAGACATACATAAGGTACTTTTTTTTTCTTTCCTTGAGGATCCTTCTCTTTTCTCTTGAGGTATAAGCTAAAAATTTATTTTTGTTAAAAGAAGTTTTGAGTTGGTATCAATGAAATTTAAGAAGTCAGAACAAAGCTCATATGTATATGAAATGCATATGTATGATGCATACATTGGTGTGTGCCTGTAGGTATATGTGCATGTACCTTCTTTCAAAATGCTCTTAATGAGGGAAGTACAGAGACCTCCAGGTTGCTCAGCCCTCATTTAGTTCTATCAGATGACTTGAATGATTCACAAATCATACAAAGTGACAGACCTCTTTCCCACCAGATTTTTCCTGGGAAGAAACTGGGCCTCTTTGATGGCTGCTGTGAAAACTGGAGTCTACTCCAACTTCTCATAAGCACCAAGCTCTGGAAAGAGATGACTATGTGGAATAGGTGGGAACCAAGACTGCAGGTACGTGTATTTAGACTGTCTTAGATTCTGTTTTGCCTGCTATGGTCCAAATACATGAGGTTCTTATCAAATAAAATCATATGGTACAGATACGAGCAGGCTACAAAACCCAGTCTATCACTTTAGGGTCAAAGGACAGACCAGCCAATAGTTCACATTTTAGGAATTTAAAAGTCTAAAAAATAGATGAGGCGGTTTCTCAACAACAACAACAAAAAAACAATAGAGAGAATGAAAAATCATAAAAGGGGAAAGAAGGGAAAAAAATATGAAACCACCTAGAAAATGTTAGCTAACAAGAATACCTTACTTAGAAGGAACAAATGCATAAAAATGCATAAATTTTGTGCAGGTTAATGCAATATTAAACACAGTAGAATATATAGGCCTTGTAATACTTTTATAATGTCTCCAAGCACTTTTTAAAAATGTGAGAATAGTTCATTATCATTCTAAATAAAAATACATACTTTTTAAAGAGGCAGGGGAAGAGGAGGAACGTATGTTGTCAGGACAGAGCCCCACAGACACACAAAGATGAAAATATGTTTTCTGGTAATTTTAATTGCTATGGCAGCAAAAATTGTTGCAAAGATGTAGGCTGGTTTGATTCAGAGGGATATTTTCAAATATAACCTTATAGCTACATTTGCAAAAGAAGTTTTGTGAAAGTTTATTATCCCTGTGATATGCTTATATTGACATTTTTTAAAATAAAATAGAAGAAGAGCTAAGAATGGGTCAGGGATATACTCTTTAAAGCAAAAGCAGACCCTCTCTGGGTTCCTCTCACACAAAGGGATAGACTCTTAAATAAAATAATACTTCCTTAAAAATCTGCCACCTAACAACTGTTTACATCATAGAAAAATAGCAATTTTGTAAAAAGAAATATAGTTACTTTGTTAAAATGGTCTATTTTAAACCATCAATTATTTTTCATATAAAGAATTTCTAAACATCCATACAGAAAATAAAAATAGATAATACTGAGTGCAAAGCAGACCATGGCATGTTTGCAAACAACCAAAGTATTTCATTGCCAGATAAATAATGCTCTTTATATATTACAGTACAAATGTTATCTTTTAGAAACTTAAAAGATATTGCTTTTATCCTCTGATGGCAAGTTACTTACAAGTAAAGCTACTTCCAGCAGCAGAAGACCAAATTGATTAGAAATGGATCATATATATTCATTCACATTACCCACTACTGGAAGTGCCCAAACACTGGGCAAAAGCCTATATCCCTTATCATGAGCATGGACCACAGGCTGTGGAGATTCAGAGGAGAAATGACATTCATGGTCCTTTCAAAAAAATTCATTACATCTTCCATGTCTCCATTTTCACATAGAACCAGATTAACACCAAACTATTTACCAGCTTGGCCAAATGCATCAGGAAGGAAATTTTGTGTGAAAACTCTTTTCTACGTAGAGGCATTAGTTCTTCATGTTATAAAAACAGATGGTTTCAACAGACTACTGCTTTATTTCCACAAGCAATCTATGCGAATGACAAACTTCCTACTGACAGTGGTGAAGGAGGAATCAGTACACTAAAACCAGCAGGTGCCAGCTTCTGCTTGGGCAAGATGGGCGGATGGACTAAATCAGAGAATAATCAATCAGCAAATGAAGGTGGTCCCAGGCTTCACCGGAAATTCATCACACCCTCTCTACTCTGCTAGGGTCATACGAATCTGCAAAAGAAAAAGGAAGATGAAATACAATTAGTGGTAGGTTTAAGTAGGGCGTTTCTTGAGGATTAAAAATCCTCAGCCCATAATTAAATTTGTTGAGAACAAAATCCACAAGAGTATCAAATTCATTTTTAGATACTTCAACAATCTTGTTTTCATTAAGAAATCAAAATCTATTGTTTTAAGGAACACGTAGGATCACTACTCAAACAGATGGGAAAATGTGAGTTGCTTAATATTTCGATGACCCCTTCCTGTTTTTCATAGTGGAAGAGAATCAATGATATGAGCAGTTTCTTAACCAGCAGTAATGCCCTTGGCTGATGCTACAGAGGATGTCTTTGCTTTTCTAATACTTTTAAAAATTTTTTGTAAGTTACAGCTATATGAAATCTTGCTTTAGAATATACATCTTTGTGATCAAATGCTATCCCATCAAGGCCTAGGGATCCTAAAATCCTGACTGTGTGGCCAGCAATGAGTGTATAGTTATTAAAACATTACAGAGATTCCTCAAAAAATTAATAATAGAACTACATATGATCCAGCATTCTCACTACTGGATACAGACACAAAGAAAACGAAATCAGAATGTCAGAGATACCTGCACACCTGCGTTCAGCACTATGCAAAAGAGCCAAGACGTGGAAACAAGCTAAGTGTCCATCAAAAGATGTGTGGATAAAAAAAAAACTTTCTCATATACACAACAGAGCATTATTGTCTTAAAAAGGAGGGAATCCTATCATTAACGACATGGATGAACCTTTAGGTTATCATGGTAAGGGAAAAAAAACCTGACACAGAAAGAAAAATACTGCCTGATCTCAATTTTAAATTAAGGTTAAACTCCTAGTACTCCTATAACAGAGAACAGAATGGTGGTAACCAGGAGCTGGGGTCAGGGAAAATGTGAGGCTGGTCAAAGAGTGTGACCAGTGCAGCTACAGTTAATAATGCTGTTTTGTATGCTGGAAATCCACAATCGTGTAGATCTCTACTGTTTTCACCATACACTAAAAATTCCTAACCAGATAAGGTGACAGATGTTACCTGGCTAGAATGTAGTACTTGTTTTACAGTGTGCATGTGTGCATGTGAATGGGTGTCTGTGTGTATAAATACTGTATACCTTAAGTATATACAATTTTTATTTGTCAGTCATACCTCAACAAAGCCAGAAAAAAAGGAAAAAAGAAAAAAGCAAGGCTCTACACAGTACAAAAGGTAATTAATTTGAAAAAGAAGTCTGGAAGGATGATACAGTTATCACTTAGGAAAACAATCACAAAACAATCTTTCCGAAATTCATCTGGAGAACTGTGTGCTATGCAGGCCACAGAGATTCCAACCTCTCTAGCAGCAAAATGTTTCACCATGTCCTTCTCACACCTTTTCCACTTGGTACCACATATTTATGATATGCTAAGTACCACAATGGTGACAACTAAGACAGCACTGGGAGCACTCAGAGCAGATGTTATAAACCGGAAGGGACAGTCTTTGCACTTAGGGACAGAAGGCTACTCCTGCTCAGATGTGATTAACTGCCCCAGGGCTAACCTGGCTAAAAGGAAGTGGAGTCCACACCAGTTAGCACCATCTGACATTTTACACTTAGCAATACCCTTGTGCCCACAGAAGCCGGTCGCAGCTGAGCGTTAAATTTTTGTGCTCAATCAGCCTCAAGGTGTGCCAATTCTGAAAGGGGCCTAGAAGCAGAGAGTCCACTGAGAATGAGGCAGGTGGTCATTAGTGGGTGATAATGAGGAAAGGGCACACTTCTGGCTATGGGAGGTCTGGGGGAGGCTGGGCATCCATGAAACCTCAAATCATACCTGCAGCCCACAGCCCCAAAAGTGAAGCTAAGGGCCCAGACATGGGAGCCATGAAAAGAACTCTGTAAAACAATGGGCTCTTTCTTCAATTCATGGACAGTCTAGGTTCAACAAAAATTATGGTGTGAGTCACATAATGTAGTTTTAAATGTTCTAGTAGCTACGTTCAAACAAATAAAAGTAAACAGGCAAAATAAACTTTAATAATACTTTATTTTGCCAAATATATCCAAAATATCATCATTATAACAAGTAAATTAAATATGTTAAGATATTCTTTTTTTGTACTAAGTCTTGAAGTCCTGGTGTATATTTTACATGTACAGCACACATTTCAATTTGAATGAGCCACATTTTATGTGCTTAGTCACCCAACAGGACAAGGGGCTACTACTACACTGGACAGTCTGGATCTTGAAGATAGGGTGGTTACCTGGTACTATTTTTTTTTTTTCAGGTTATATAGAAAGGTTTATTTTGGTTCATGATTCAGGAGGTGCAAGATTGAGGGGGCACATCTGGTCATGACTTTTGTGCTGGCAAAGTCTGGAAGCAGTATAGGGCATTCACATAGCAAGACAGAGAGGAAAGTGAGTGAGAGTGTGTGTGTGTGTGTGTGTGAAAGAGAGAGAGAGAGACAGAGACAGAGACAGAGAGACAGAGACACAGCGAGCATGCACATGCCCTGGTACTATGATTTTAAAAAAAGTGTCCCCCAAAGGCCTATGTGTTAAAGGCTTGGTGGCTAGACTCTGGTACTACTGGAAGGTGATGTCACCTTTACAAGGTGGAGCCTAGTAAAAGGAAAATAGGTCATTGGAAACGAGCCCTTGAAGGGGGTATTGGGACTCCAGTCCCTCCTCTTCCTGTCTTTAAACGCTTTGCTATGTGATAACAGCTGTGATGTTCTGTCTCACTAGAGTCCCCAAAGCAACAGAACCAACCCACCATGGACTGAAATATCTGAAACTGTGAGCAAAAGTAAATCTCTCCTTTTCTAAAGTTGATTATTGCAGTGATGAAAGTCAAAACACAGAGTATTTAGAATCCTGCTTCTCTGGGCTCTAATTTCAGCTGATGACAATTGGCAAAGATACGCCCTAGTAAGTGTTCCATGCATTAAAGGCCTGAAAGCTATCGCCCTTGAAGAGGTGCTAACGTCTAGCCTCCTAATGGTGTTATCTGGCTTCATCAAACCTTCCCTGATTTCCCCCACTTTGGGTCTAAAGCAGATAGCCCCTCCTGGCCTTCTCTTGTACTCGTGGTAACATGGCATGTCACAGAGGCTGATGGAACCAGCAGGTTCTGTGATTATACTTCTGAGTTGGAACATAAGCCATCAAGAAGAGACAGGATTCTGTGTCCTCAATTAGTTTTAAGTTGATTTCTCAGTCAGAGCCCAAAAGATACTGGAAAGACCATCCTTAATCTGAAACAAAGATACTTTATGATACAACAGGTAATACAACACAACACAGATAAATAAGGTTCAAGAAGCATGTGTGTGTGGAGGGTACACATGGTGTAATCTTATTTTACAGTTCCAGAACAGAATCTGAATTTTCATGTGCTGTGGATTTAGGACCAAAGTAGAACCACTGGGAGGGGTTCTAGCACACTGGGGTGTTAGGGGCAGGGTGGGGTAGTGATAGAGATGAGGATTCTTCTGTTTACAATGGTAAGATACATCAAAAGGAAAACAACTTCCAAGAGCTTCTTAGTAGCATAGCCACACAGATCTATTCTAATCTGTGAAGCACCAGGGAGTGGTGTCATGTGTGCCAAAAAAGTTTTACTTCAATGATATGATTCCTGTTCCCCTCAAAATGACTGGTTTGGAACACTGAGGCTGGGTCACCCTCACATGAAAGGCCCTCAGAGGGCCACTTGAACAGCAACAAACACGACAGACCATTCTGAAGCACACCTGCTCTCCAGGGACTCAAGACTGCCAGAGGCAGCCGTCAAGATGAGTGACTCTCTGCCTGAGGGGTTTTTCCTATCTGATGGAGAAAAGAAAAAGATACTTAAAATTTCTATTTTTTTAGGAACTATGATTTAAAAACAAAAGCAAGGGCTGGGTGTGTATCTCAGCAGTACAGCACAAGTGTACCACACCCGAGACTCTAGGTGTGATCCCTAGCACCACAGAAAAATTAAAAAGAATAAAGAAAGCAATGTCATGAGAAGGTGTTTTTAACAGCTGGCGACAGGTAAAATCTGCCTCACTTGCATGTTTTCAGATGCACCCTAGACCTTACTCACATGGCAAACTGCCAAGCTGAAAATTAAAGGAGTATTAATTTATTGAACTGAGAATTTGTTATAAAATATGTGTCCATAAACAAACAAACATTTGCACACTGGTGTTTTGTTATAATAGGATTTGTCTTACTTTAAAATCCTTACAATTGGAGTGCCAGAAAATGATGGTGGAACAGAGGAGGTGCTTTCCCAGCTGCTCTGTGGCAAGAAACCAGGAAGCAGATACGTAGCATCTCAGTAAAGTGGGTGGAAAAAATAGAATGGGAACTTTACTTGGAATTAGTACTGGATATTCAAAGCAGATCAGGACTCAGAGGATTGGATATAATAAAATAAGGAAGAAGTCCCCAGCACCACTGCTGCCGCCAGCAGAGGTGCCAGTCGGACCTGTCCCTCCACAAGCAAAATGAAAGGATAAGGAAATTGAAGGAACTGCATTTTTTAGGAGACCTCAGACATGTTTGGGTATGAAGAGTTCAGAGATTAAAGACTCTGCTGGAATAATCTGAAAGGTGTGCTGCACAATATCTTTTGTGGGAAAGAAGTCTCATCTTTCTTGGCTGCCCATAGAGGAGAGCAAAGAACCATTTTGCAGCCACAGAGTGGGGGGCCGGCAGCTAGGGGAGCCAATGTATGGTAAACCTGAGTTTGGCCCAAAATACAGGCCTGGCAAACCCACACTGCACGACATAGAATGTTCCTAAGTGATCAGGAAAAAATTAAATGTGGATATAGGGGTTTAAAGGTTGTGGAGACCCACCCAGCTCACCACATCCACTTTCAGTCTGGCCACTTACAGGACCAGCTGGGAGAGACATGCCCTACCAAGAATTTGAAAAGGTGGGGGCTGGATAGATTGAGTTTGCAGACTGAACAGGAGAGACCAAAAAACACAGGTGCGTGGTGACAGAGGGGACTGAGGCTTGCCTCCTCCACCACATGAATGCTACCCGGTGGAGATCCCTGAGTGTGGTCTCCCAGTGTGGACCAGCACTGATTTAAAATCTTCAGACCAATGACCATTCAATGAAGAACCTGGAGTCTACCTAAACCTAAACTCCACCTCCAGCAGCTCTACCTCCAGGATTTCCTCTCACAGAACACTCCAGTGACCCCCACCCTGAGGGTGGAGCAGACACCCCACCCCACCTAACACTGCTGAGATGGAAAGCCAAGAATCTTTTGGATTCCAATGGAAACAATTCTTTAACTTTACATTGAGTTTTAAATTTCTATTTTTTATTTATTTCTTTTCTCTGTTTAATTGCAACCTGAATGGAACATGGACAATTATACATATTCATATTTGTTACTTTTTTCTCATTTCTAGCATGTTTTGAAGATAGTTATATTTCATGGATTAGTAATTTGAGGACTAGATGCTTTGGTTTTGTTTAGCATTCTTTTTTAAAATTTTATATGTATTTTTCTTTCACTTATCTGTTTCCTTTGATTATCTTTCTAACAGCCAATTTCTATTGTTCTTTCACTCTTCCTTTAACATTTTACTTTTCTCTCCTCCTCCCTCCTAATCATCACATCCTACATCATTTCTGTTCTCTCCCTGTTCACCATTTGAAATTGTAAACCCTTTTGCAAACACTATTTTTACTGCAGTCCATAACTGATCACATAATTTCTGTTTATTGTAGATGTGGAACTATTTGGGTTTGCATTGGTTGTTGTTAGTTGTCTTCCCCTAAATGGTGAGGTGTTAGAAACATTCAGGGACACTACAGGTCCACAGGGTAGAAAGTCTACTGCCTCAGATCCATACTGTTAGACGTACACAAACAACATGAAAAAGGAAGGGAACGAACTGCCTCAAACAAACCAAAATGCTTCAATAATAGAATCCATTGACACCATAGTTAAAAAAAAAAGAAAGAAAAAGAAAAAGAAAATGCCAGAGAAAGAGTTTAGAATGTTTGTAGTTAAACTAATCTGTGAGGTAAAGGATGATCTAGGAGTAAAATCAGTTAAAGATTCTGACCAAAAAATAAGGCAGAAATCCCCCAAAAGAAGGAATCAATAAACCAAATAAAAATTAAATGAAAAGCATCACCAGTAGACTAGATCACTTGGAAGACAAGAGTTTCAGGCAATGAAGGGCAAATACATAATCTTAAAAATAAAGTTGACTACGGAAAATAGAAGTTAAGAGAGTATGAGCAGAACTTCCAAAAAATATGGAATAACATGAAAAGACCAAATATAAGATTTATCAGGATAGATGAAGGCTCAAAGGAATGCACAATTTTTTCAATGAAATTATGTCAGAAAATTTCCCAAATCTTAAGAATGAAATGTAAAATCAAATACAGGAAGCTTATAGGACCTCGAATGTACAAAATTACAACAGACCCACACCAAGGCACATTATTATGAAAATGCCTAATATAGAGAATAAGGATAAAATTTAAAGGCTGCCAGAAAAAAATGACAGGTCACATTTAGTGGGAAACCAGATCTCAGCTGATTTTTCAACCCAAACTCGCAAAGCTAGGAGGTCTTGCAAAAACATATACCAAGCTCTGAAAGAAAATGGATACCCATGGAGAATACTATACCCAGCAAAATGAAGCTTCAGAATTGACAATGAAATAAAACAACAAAAGTTAAAAGAATTCAGAAACTGGAAAGCCCGCACACAAAACATACTTAATAAAATATTTCATGAAGAAGAAATAAAAAATAAAATTGAAAACCAGCAAAAGGAGAAACTACACTAAAAAAATAATTGATCAAAAGAGAATCTAATTCAAATTAAAAACCAGAAGTAAATAAAAAAGGAAATAAAAATTATTTCTCAATAACAACACTGAATGTAAATGGCCTAAACTCACCAATCAAAAGAGCCAGACTGGCAGAGTGGATTAAAAAACAAGACCCAACAATATGCTGTCTTTAAAGGCAAAGACTTCCACAGACTAAAGGTAAAAGGATGGGAAAAAAACATTACCATTCACATGGATCTTATAAACAAGCAGGGGTTTCCACCCTCATATAAGATAAATTGAAGTGAACTTCAAGCCAAAGTTAATCAGAAGAGACAAAGAAGGACATTTCATACTGCTTAAGGGAATTATATATCAACAAGACATAACAATTGTAAATACTTAGGCCCCAAACAATGGAGCATCTACATACATCAAACAAACCCTTATCAATTTCAAGAATCAAATAGACCACAATACAATAACAATGAATGACATTAACATGCTCTCTCATCACTGAATAGATCCTCAGGGGAAAAAAAAAACTGAATAAAGATACTACAGAACTAAAAAATACAATTAATAATTTAGACAACAGACAATATACAGAATCTTCACACGTCAATAACTGAATATACTTTCTTCTCAGCAGATTCTTATCTAAAATAGACCATATCTTCTATAAAGAACTCAAAAAACTTAACGCCAAAAAGACAAATACCCAATCAATAAATGGGTAAAGAACTGAATAGACACTTTATAGATAAAGAAATACAATCGATCAACAAATGTATGGAAAAATGTTCAACATCGATAGCAAGTAAAAAAATGCAAATCAAAACTACACTAAGATTCATCTCATTCCAGTCAGAATGGCAATGATCAAGAATACAAGCAACAATAAATGTGGGGGAAAAGGTACATTCATACATTGCTGGTTGGACTGCAAATTGGTGCAACCACTATGGAAAACAGTATGGAAATTCCTCAGAAATCTTGGAATGGAACCACCATTTGACTCTCTTATTCCATGCCTCAGTTTATACCCAAGAAATTAAAATAAGCATACTATAATAATGGGGTCACATCAATGTTCATAACAGCTCAACTCACAATACCTAAGTTCTATAACCAACCTAGATGCTCTTCAACAGGTGAATGGATAAGGAAATTGTGGTATATATACACAGTGGAATATTATTCAGCCTTAAATAAAAATTAAATTATGATATTTGTCAGTAAAAGGATGGAACTTGAGAATATCATGCTAAGTGAAATAAGCGAATCCTAAAGAACCAAAGGCCAAATGTTTTCTCTGATGTGCAGATGCTAATTCACAATAAAGGAGTGGGGGCTAGGAAAGAATAGAGGTACTTTGGATTAGACAGAGGGGAGTGAAGGGAGGGGATGACATACAGGGGTAGAAATGATAGTAGAATGAATCAGACATTATTACCCTATGAGCATATATGATTACATGAGCTGTGTAACTCTACTTCATCTACAACCAGAAGAATGAGAAGTTATATTCCATTTACATATGATGAGTCAAAATACACTCTACTATAATGTATAACTTATTAGAACAAATTAAAAAATTTTTAAAAATAAAATAAAATGGATCATGTTTTAGGCCACAAAGCAACTTTTAGCAAATACAAACAAGAGATAATACCTTGCATTCTATTAGATCATGATGAAATGACATTAGAAAGCAATGATAAAATAAAAAATAGAAGCTACTCTAACACCTGGAAATGAAATACACTATTGAATGACCAATAGCATAAATTAGAGATGAAATTAAAAAATAGAGATAAGTAAGAATAGTGACACAACATATTGAAATCTCTGGAATAGTATGAGATCAGTTCTATGAGGAAATTTCATTGCATTGAGCTCATTCATTAAAAGAATAGAAAGTCACCAAATAAATAACCTAACATTATTACATCTCAAAGCCCTAGAAAAAAAAGAACAAAACAAAACCAAAAGCAAAAGACAGGAAATAATTAAAGTCAGAGCTAAATCAATGAAATCGAAACAAAAACAAAAAATTAAAAAAACTGATGAAACAAAAAGTTGGTTCTTTGAAAAAAATGAATAAAATTGATAGACTCTTAGCCAAGCTAATGTAGAGAGAGAAACACAAATTACTAAAATTCATGATGAAAAAGGAAATATCACCATGCCACTACTAAAATATAGGTGATAATCAGAAAGTATTTTGGAAATTTATACTCTAATAAAATAGAAAATATTGAAGACATCAACAAATTTCTAGAGACATAAGACCTACCCAAATTGAATCAGGAAGACAAAGAAATTTAAACAGATCTATTTCATGCAATGAAACTGAAGACACCATCAAAAGCCTACCAAGATAGAAAAGCCCAGGAGGACCATACGGATTTTCAGCCAAGTTCTACCAGATCTTCAAAGAAGAACTAACACAAATCCTCCTCAAATTATTCTATGAAATAGAAAAATAAAAGGCCTTCCAAATTCATACTATGAAGCTGGTATCACCCTGATACCAGAGCCAGACAAGGAAACATTGAGGAAAGAAAACTTCAGACTAATATCCCTGATGAATATAGATGCAAAGATTCTTAATAAAATACTAGCAGGGCTGGGGATATAGCTCAGTTGGTAGAGTGCTTGCCTCGCAAGCACAAGGCCCTGGGTTCAATCCCCAGCACTGAAAAAAAAAAAAATACTAGCAAATTACATACAAAAACATGATGAAAAAGAGTGTACCATGAGCAAGTGGGGTTCATCCCAGGGATGCAAAATTGGTTCAACATACAGAAATCAATAAACATAATTCCCCACATCAGTAGACTTAAAGACAAGAATCATGATTATCTCAATAGATGCAGAAAAAGCATTTGACAAAGTATAGCATCCATTCACATTCAAAACACTAGAAAAACTAGGAATAGTGCAAATATACCTCAACATTGTAAAAGCTATATACATTAAGCCCAAGGCCAACATTATTCTAACTGCAGAAAAATTGAAAGTATTCCCTCTAAAAACTGGAACAAGACAGGGATGCACTCTTTCACCACTTCTATTCAACATAGTCCTTCAAACTCTAGCCAGAGCAATTAGTTAGAAAAAAGAAATAAGAATAGGAAAAGAAGAACTCAAACTATTCCTATTTGCAAATGACATGATTCTATATTTAAGACACCAAAAAACTCCACCAGAAAATTTCTAGAATTCATAAGTGAATTCAGCAAAGTAGCAAGATGTAAAATTAACATCCACAAATCAATTGTGTTCCTATACATGTGATGAATCAACTGAGAGAGAAATAAGAAAACTATCCCATTCACAACAGTCTCAAACAACAACAACTTGGGAATCAATCTAACAAAAGAAGTGAAAGACCTCTACAATGAAAACTACAGAACACTAAAGAAAGAAATTGAAGAAGACCTTAGAAGATGGAAAGATCTCCTATGTTCTTGGATAGGCAGAATTAAGATTGTTAAAATGGCCATAATACCAAAAACATTACACAGATTCAACGTAATTCCTGTTAAAATTCCAATGAAGTTCTTTATAGAAATAGAAAAAGCAGTCATGAAATTTATTTGGAAAAATAAAAGGCCTAGAATAGCCAAAGAAATCCTTAGTGAGAAAAATGAAGCAGGAGGCATCACAATACCAGACCTTAAATTATAACTACAGAGATACAGTAACAAAAACAGCATGGCATTGGCACTGAAACAGACGTGAAAACCAATGGAACAGAATAGAAGACACGGAGACAAACCTACATAAACATATATTGGAGAACAGATAGCCTCTTCAACAAATGGTGCTGGGAAATCAATATGGAGCAGAATGAAATTTAACCCCTATCTCTTACCCTGAACAAAACTCAAACTCAAAATGGACCCAGGACCTAGGAATTAGACCAGAGACCCTGCACCCAACTTTCCATCATGTCAGCTTACAAACCGAATTCCTCTACAAGATTCCTAAAGAGAAAGGGGTAAAATAAAAAATTAACAAATGGGATGGTATCAAACTAAAAAGCTTCTTCACAGCAAAGGAACCAATCAAGAATGTGAAGAGACAGCCTACAGAATGGGAGAAAATCCTTGCCACCTGCACCTCAGACAGAGCATTAATCACCAGGATATATGAAGAACTCAAAAAACTTAACACCAAAAAGACAAATAACCCAATCAATAAATGGGTAAAGAAACTGAACAGGCATTTCACAAAAGAAATATGAATGGTCAACAAATATATGAAAAAATGTTCAACATCTCTAGCAAGTAGAGAAATGCAAATTGAAACTACACTAAGATTCCATCTCACCCCAGTCAGAATGGCAATTATCAAGAATACAAGCAACAATAAATGTGGAAAAAGGTATATTCTTACATTGCTGATGGACTGCAAATTGGTGCAACCACTATGGAAAGCAATATGGAGATTCCTCAGCAAACATGGAATGGATCCACCATTTGACCCAGTTATCCCACTCCTCAGTTCATACCCAAAGGACTTAAAATCAGCAAACTACAGTGATGCAGCCACATCAATGTTTATAGCACCTCAATTCACAATAGCTGAAACTATGTAACAAACCTAGGTGCCCTTCAACAGATGAATGGATAAAGAAAATCTGGTATAAATACATAAGGGAATATTACTGAGTCATAAAAGAGAATGAGTTTATGACTTTTGCCAATCAACGGATGAATCTGGAAATGATCATCCTAAATGAAATGTCTCAGAAAATCAAAGGCTGAATATTCTCTCTAATATGCAGATGCTAACCCACAATAAGGGAGGCAGAGGTAAGAATAGGATTTCAGAGGATTAGACAAAAGGGAACAAAGGAAAGGGAAGGAAGGGAGAAGGGATGGGAATAGGAAAGACTGTAGAATGTCAGAGATAACTTTCCTATGTTCATATATGAATACACACCAGTGAAATTCCACATCATGTACAACCACAAGAATGGGATCCTAATTAGAATGTTAAACTCTATGTATGTATAATATGTCAAAATACACTCTACTGTCATGTATATGTAAAAAGAACAAATAAAAAACCCTAAAAATAAAACTTCTTATAATTCTTAGGAAGAAGTAGGACTGAAAATCATCCGAGTTTTATAAATGAGGAATCTTGCTTTCGAAGTCTATATCAAGTTTTAACTAGCACTTGAAATCAAACGGAGGACTTTATGTTTTTTGTTTTTGTAGTTTTTTTTGGGTGGGGAGGCACTGGAAAAGAATCACACTGAAACCACAACAAACCCCAGAAGCCTGATCAATGAAATGAACAGTTGTTTTTTTAAAAAAGATAAACAAACTGACAACCTTTAGCTAGACTAGGAAAAAAGTGGAATAGACACAAATAAATAAAATCAGAGATGAAAAAGGAGACATTACAACTTTGACCACAGAAATACAAAGGATCAGAAGACTATTGTAACAATTACACACCAAGAAGCTGAACAACCTATAAGAGATGAGCAAATTCCTGGACACAAACAATATTCAAAATTGAATTATGAGGAAATAGAAACTGTGAACAGAATAATGAGTAAGGAAATTGAATCAATAATGAAATGTCTCTCATCAAGGAAACATTCAGGACCCAATGATGAAACCACTGAGTCATACAAAACATTTAAAAACCACTACCAATTCTTCTCAAATCATTTCAAACACTTAAAGAGGAGGAACTACATCCAAATCCATTCTCTTGGGCCAGCATTACCCTGCTACCCAAATCAGACAAGGACACAACAATAAAAAAGGAAACTACAGTGAGTTTCCCTGATGAAAACAGATGCAAAAATCCTCCACAAGATACTAGCAAACAAACTCAACAGCAGACAGAAAAGGCTAGTCACAATTGAGGGATGCAAGGATGTTCAATAATCTATCACATATATCACAGGAACAAAATGAAGGATAAGGAACATGTGATCATTTCAATAGATGCAGAACAAGCCCTTGAGAAAATTCAACATTGTTTCATGATAAAAATCCTGAACAAATTAAGTAAATAAGGTCTGTACTATAGCACAACAAAGTCATACATGACAAACCCCCAGCTAATCCCACAGAATGGTGAAAAGTCAAACTTTTTCCCCTAAGATCTGAAATATACAAGGATGCCCACTTTTACCACTTCTATTCAGCACAGTACTAGGAATCCTGGCCAGAGCAATTAGGCAAGAGGAAGAAATAAAAGGCACCCAAACTGAAAAGGAAGAAACCATACCTGTTTGAAGATAGCATGATCACACATAGACAAAATTTGAAAGACTCTATCAAAAACAGTTATGAACTCATAAATGAATTTGATAATGTTGCAGGATATATCAACATACAAAAATCAGTAGTGTTTCTATACATTGGTAGCAAACTATCTGAAAAAGAAATTAAGGAAACAATCTCATAATAGCTACAAAAGAAGCTCTTACAAATAAATTGAACCAAGGAAGTGAAAGACATCAACACTGAAAACTGCAGAACAGTGATGAAAGAAACTGAAGACACAAATAAATGGAAAGATATCTTGTAAATGTGGATTAGAAGAACAGGCATTGTCAAAATGTTCACGTTACCCAGAGCAATCTACAGATTCACTGCAATCTCTGATCAAAATACCCACATATTTCTTCATAGAAATAGTAAAAAAACACTCTTAATTTGTATGGACCCTCAAAAAACCCTGAATAGCCAAAGCAATCTTGAAGCTAGAGGCATCACACAATCGGGCTTCAAAAAATATTAACATGTTATAGTAACCAAAACAGTATGGTAGGGGTACAGAAACAGACACATAGACAAATGGAACAGATTAGAGAGCCCGGAAATAAATCCACACATTTATAGGCAACTAATTTTTTTAACAAAAGTGTTAAGAGCAAACAAAGGGGGAAGGACGGTCTCTTAGATAAATGGTACTGGAAACAATTGGATATCAACATACAGGAAAATGAAATGTATAAATATACAAAAATCAGTTTAAATGGATTAAAAACTTACATGTAAGACCCCAAAGCATGAAACCAGTGGGAGAAAACAGGGACAATGATGTTGGTTTGGGCAATGATCTTTTTGGATATGACCTCAAAAGCACAGGCAACAAAAGCAAAAATAGATGAATGAGATTCTAACAGATTAAAAAGCTTCTACACAGCCAAGGAAATGACAAAGTAAGGAGACAACCTGCAGAATGAAACAAAGCATTTGCAAACAATATGCCTGATAAGGGGCAAATATACAAAATTGAGGACTCAAACAACTCAATAGCAAGAAATGAATCTGATTTTTAAAAAGAACCTGAATAGATATTTCTCAAAATATGACACACAAATAGTTTGTTTGTATATGAAAAAATGCTCAACATCACTAACCATCAGGAAAATGCAAATCAAAACCACAATGAAATATCACTTCACTCCTGTTCTCAAATAGACAAATATTACCAAATGTTAGTGAGGATGTGGAGAAAAGGGAACCCATAAATGCTGCTGGTAGGAATATAGATTAGTGTAACTGTAACAGAAAAGAGTAAGCAAGGTCCTTACAGGATTAAAAGCAGAACTATGCTAAGATCCAGCACTCACACTACTGGGCATATATCCAAAGGAAAGGAAATCAGCATGTTGAAGAGCCATCCACACTCCCATGTTCAATTACAACATTATGTGCACAACAACCAAGGTATGAAATCAATCTAAGTGGCTGTCAATGGATAAAAAAAATGTGGTACACATACACAATGAAATACTATTTAGCCATAAAAAAGCAACGGAATCCTGTCATTTGTAGCAACATGGGTGAATCTGGAGGACATTATGTTTAAGTGAACTAAGCCAGGCACAGAAAGGCAAATACTGAGTAACTTCACTCACATATAATAAGAAGTTCATCTCACAGAAGAGAAAAGTAGAATACTCATTACCAGAGACTGGGGTGTTTGAAGGGGAATAAGAAAATGTTGGTCAAAGTATGCAAAAGTATAGCTAGGTAGCAGGTCAAGAGGTCTGTTATACAGCCTGGTGATTATGGTTAGTAACAGTAAGTTGCATTATTGAAAAATGCAAAATGAGTGGATTTAATACTTATTTGTGTGTTATCACCACAAAAATGGTAACTATGTGAGGTAACACATTGGCTAATTAGCTAGATTTAGTGATTCTAGAATGTATATATACTTCAAAACATTCCATTGTACAAGATGAACACAATTTTTCCTGTCAATTTAAAATCAATCAATCCCAATAGCTTAAAATATGGGGCATGTAATGCCTTTTCCACTTAAATGACAAAGACTCTACATTCTTAGTACTGTCTTCTTCAGCAAAAGCCCTGCCAGCCTGCCAAGTCAGAGGCTCTAGCAGAGCCATGATGAACAGATTATACCAACAATGCATTCTGCAAAAGGAACAGAGCAACACTGGCTAAAAATCATACTGCATTTCTGGAAAGATTTTTAAAGTGCTCCACACATATTTTTTAAAATAAAAATTTCTCGATTCCTCTAGTTGAAATAATTGCCCTTTCCCATCTACTTCTAAATTCTTAGCTTTCAAACAAAATAAAAGTAGGGGTGGAAGAGAGCAGAACCACTTGTGCACAGCTCAGGAAGATGGACTGGCTCAGGAAGTGGCAGCTCCCCCACTCTCGACTCATGGGCAGTTTCCCCTCACTCTAAAAGGGTCTGGACTAAATGATTTGAAGGCCCTTCCACACTGTGCTTTATGATGTGGACCTTATGATATTTATTTCAACTGCTCGTCTAGTCATTTCTAGGATTAATTCCCAGTTTCTAAAGATAATACCCAGAGACCCCAAGAATTTGCTGGGTCTGTTTTTGTCACAGATGAGAAGATGAAGTCAAGTTTAGGTTAAAAAAAAAAAAATCACTGTTATCTTCAATGGGAAGTTGCCCTGAAACACAGGTGGCTGCAAAAACACATTAAGGTAAGACAACAGAGGGTTCAAACACCTACCTGCATGACACCTCACATGAGATTTAGCAATGAAACCTTTGGGGAATTTAAGAAAAAGAGCTGGTGGGTGGCTGTGGTGGGAATATGGTTTGTCCCCATCAAAACTCATGTTGGAGTCCGATACCAACTGAAAAGTAAAATACTGAAAAGCAGGGGGGCCTTTAAAAGGTGACTTTTCTTTAAAGGAGTAATAAAGAGAGTGGGTCAGCTGCTTCCAGAACATGCTGTTACAGGTGAGCCTGGAACCTCCTCACTCTCTGGCATATGTGCACCTCTTCTGCAGGTGTCTGCTTGGCCTGCTTTTTTTCTACCATGTTATGAAGTAGGACCGAGGTCCTTATCAGCAGCAGGATGAGGCTGCTCAATCTCGAACTTCTCAGCCTTCAGAATTGAGCCAAAATAAAACTTTTTTCTTTATAAATAACCTGGTCTCTGGTATTGTTACAGCAACAGAAAATGAACTGAGACAAGGAATGAATTTTAGGGGGGTGGGGTGCTGAGAAAGTGAAAACTGTTCATTTAGCCTACTAAATCTTTTAAAGTTTCATATATGGTGAAAAGGGGGGAAGCAAAGAGTATCAGAAGGTGCAAAGGTAGGACACAACATAAAGGGACCGATGGCAATGTCAACCTGGTGTGTCTTCTCTTAATAAAGAGCCGTGAAGTCGCCTGGGTGAATGCCTGTTATTTTAGGAGGAGATAAGATGCTATGGTCTCCAAGGAGACTTATGAAGTTGCCGGGGCCAATGCTGGATGCTTTGTTGTTTCACCTCGTTATGTTAAGAGGCCCAGAAAATTGGTTACATAGATAATTTCTATAAAGATATAATCATTTATAATATACTAAAAGATCCTGATTTCTAAGGAAAGCTTCTGGATAATTCTTTGAAATTGAAGAATCTTTTGATGAATATGCAGATTTACAATATTGACCAACCTGTTTTTTTGGTTTTTTGGGGGATTTTTTTGTTTGTTTTTCATCAACTTAGGATTCCAAATTAATAGCATACACTGGCCCTGTTGCCTAACTCCTCACCTGGGCACCAGAAGCCTTGATCCATATTCTTCCTCTCCCCCTGAGCTGCCAGATGCCCATTTTCTTCCTGATAGATGATGTCCTTGGAAGCGGAGGGCAGGTGCTCCACTCTCCATGCTTGGTCCCCACTGCTCAGGGACACAGGGTCTTCTGGCTGCCAGGCCTGGCTCCTTGGGACCTTCAGCTCCTCGGCCTCCTCTGTAGAGTCTGTGCTCCTGAAGCTCAGGCACCTCATCCGGGACATAGAACTCACCTCTTTCATTCTCATCAAGCGGTCAGGGTCTGCCCTCCTCTGGGGGGATACCAGTTTCTCTTGTAAACTTTCAATTGCTTTGGAAGGGCTTCTGAGCCTCTTTTCTGAGCCTGCCACATTTGGGGTCCTTTCTATAAAATGAAACAAAGTGGACCTGAAGGGTGGTTTTGCCCCCACATCCTTTGGCTCGAAGGACTTGGATTCCAAGTGGTTGGGCTGAGGCTCAGGGCTGGTGGGTTGGCTGGTGCGGACCCTGTCCATGTTCAAGTGCTCAGAAGTCTGGGGAGCCCTTTCCCCTACAAAGAGGGGACTTTCAGTCCAGCCACACTTTCTCCTGCCATAGAAGGCATCAGTGATCACCGGGGGTGCATCTGATGGCACTGAGCTGGGTAGTGACTTTTCCCTGGGGGACTCTGGGCTGCAGGCACTTGTATCAGGCATGGGTGGCTGGCTGTGTCCTGCTCTGGTGTCTGGCAGGAGCGACTCCACAGCCACCTCAATGCCCAGAATCCTTTCTGCCCTCGCTTGCAGGGACTCATCTTGGGGGATTTCTATTGCTCTTCCTTTGCCCAAAGATCCATCTAACTTATTGACACTCTGCTCTTGCCCCATTGTGAGCCCCACAGACCGTAGGTCCGGTGCTGAGAGGCCTCGGTTTTTGACAGAAAAGGACAGTGGGACCATTGTGCCCTTCTCTTCACCATCATCCTTCAGAGGGACCCCTTTGTTCAGCTGCACAGAACTTAGAGCACTGGTGAGTTTCAGACTTTCTGGTGGCTCTTCCGGTTCAGTCAGATAGGACAGAGGTGCTGGTTTTGTGTCACTTGGTCTTGAAGTCATCATTCTTTTCACAGGACCTGGGCTGACTGGTAGCTCATTTATTCCATTCACAACCTCTTGGCTTTGTTTCTCTGTAACCAGGCTTCCATCTGCCAACTGATAAGGGTCAATTCTACTGTCTTCTACCTGCAAGGGACCTGGGAATTGCAGATGGGCATAGAGGTGCCCAGGCTTTGGCTCCTCATTCCAGTTCTCAAATTTACTTTTAACTCTTCCCAGCTGAAACCCTGGGTCCTCTGGCACCAACACCCTTGGGTGCTGCTGGCTGCTTTCATGGAAGCCCTGGTTCCTGGGTCTGGAGTCAGCACAGTCTTCCTGCTGCTCTTCAGTCTCGCTTTCCTCACTGCTACTGTTGTGGCTTTCTTCCTCTTCTTGAAGCTCCTTGTTGAAACTTTCTAACTGACTTATCAGATCCCAAGGTCGTCGACTAACAGGTTTCAAGAGAAACTGACCAAATGGCTGTCTACTGTTGCAGGGGCCCGCCGTTGGTTCCCCCTTCACCACCTCAGTTTTGGGTGTGGGGTGGGCTCCATGTCCATGGACAACCACGCAGGGCTGACTCTGACCATCTTTGGGGACAGGTGCCTGATTTACAGATGAGGAAGTCCTTGAGAAAGCGCTGTTGCTGGATGGGCTGAGGGACATTTGACCTTTTAGGTTATGAGCATCTGGCTTCTGTTTTTGGTCACCAGACACTAACAGTGTGTTCATGTGAGATTTGGAACCAAGGGGGTCTAAGGATTTTGGGGTGGATGCTATGTTACTTGTCCCTCCCAGGTTTTCATCAGGAAGGAGCTGGGATCTTTGGGATTCTTCAGAGAAACTGGTTTGAGTTTGCTGATCTCTGTATTGATGCCCTGGCCAGGAGCCAGAATACTTGAACTCTCTGTGTTTTGCAAGGTGGATGAATCTGAGGTCATTTGTTTGTTTGTCTTCTTCTGGTTCCCCCAGATCTTGTTTTGTGAACTCTGTTCTCCCAACCATGCTTCCTGTGAGAGCTTGCAGCTCCAGGTCAGTGGAAGACGTGCTCAGCAGACTTTGTTCCTGCAGAGCTGCGCTCTTATCAACCCTGTGCTTTTTGTCAGCACTCTGTTTTAAGTCATTGTTGTTCGTATCTATATCTGGCAGATGTGATTCTGATTTAACTGGGATGGAAACCAAACAAAATATGGTCTCACTCGTTTTTTTCTTTGAAGTTTTCTTGGTCTGAATCCCAGTTTCAAACTTTCTGAGCTTGGTTTGGATTTCCCAGGTACTTTCGCCCTGTGGGTCTGGGGAGGAAACCTGGCCTTCCTCACGTCCATGTTGGCCACCTCTTATGCTAGTCCACTGTTCTCTTATAATACCATGATCTCTTTGGTCAGGAAAGCTTCCATCTTCTCCTCCCCCAGGGTGCTTGCCCCATAGCCACCGGGGGCTAGGATCGGCAAAGGCCAGGCTCCTCTCATTCTCTGACAGGGGTACTGGGCCCTGTGCATTCAGAAGGGCACCATCACATTTCATTTTCCTATGAGCTGGCTCTTGGGCAGTAATGGGAGCAGAGTTATATGGTCTGTCATCAAGCTTCATTTCTTCACAGAAACCCATGGGATGAGCCAGTTTAATATGTCGTATTCGTGGATCATCAAAGGGGATGTACTGAACAGAGCCTTCATAGGCAGTGACAGGACTGGGATATTGAGGGAGTCCTCGGGGAGAGCCTGGGCTCATGCTGTACTCTTTCCCGGTTCCTAGGACACCAGGTGGATGTGGACAACTGGGCCCAGCCTTTTCGGACAGATGCTGCTGTTGACTATGTCCACCACTCACGTGTTTGGGTGCTGTATCTTCCAGGTAGGGGTTTGGGATGTGCTGGGGGGGTGACCTGTACGAAGGCGGAGGCACATAAACTGGAGGCTCCAAGCCAGAGTCTGACCCGCTGAGCTCATGCCTGGAGTCATTAGTTTTGGTCAAGTAGGAACTGTGGGGGTCAGTTTGCTGGCTGCCCTGAAAGTCACTGTTCTCTCCTCTGGTCTGTTGGTGTGAGCCATATGATGGAGGCTTGAGGGGTCTCCCAAACTTAGGTCGGGGAAAAGGGGCCAGGGAGCCACCCTTCTCAGGGTTCCTTGTGGACGCCAAATGTGGTGCACAATTTGGAGGATATGGTGATGATGTAGGAATATCTGATAAATGTATATCATTTAATGGAACGGGAATTTCCATGCGGCTCAGGCTTTCAGGGGAAAGACCGCGAGGCAATGACCGGGATTTCTTTTTGTTCTGAGAAGTCAGCACATGTTCACCTTGAATGAATGGGTACAGCTCTTGAAACAATTTCTCCCCATCACCGTCAGACATCTGCTTCCCTAATTTCCTTGGCTGGTTCCAGCTTTCCAGGCTTACGTTCTGCCACTTGGCAGGACCCGACATCCTCAACTCTTCTTCCCAAACTGCCTTCTTCATCACGTCCTCTGTCCTTCCTCCAACTTCCCATGAACCCTCCCTCACGTGGATGGGCATACTGTGGGCTTGGGCCATTCCTCTGACCTCCAGGTCTTGCTGGTCCCGTGGACCCAGCAAGCTGCTGACCTGTCCTCCTCTTCTCCAACAGGCCTGGTTGTTACCGATCTGGGGCTGAGAGGACCATGCTAAGGTGGGTTGATTATAAAACCTACAAAACAAACAAAAGAGGCATAGATGTTACACCCAGAAGAAACATGCACTTCTCTGCTTCTGTGGCTGGTGTTTAAAATCAAATTCAAGTTACTGCCTTTGAAAAATTGGTCCTTAATTTTACCATGGTGTTTGTCAATTTTAAGGAAAACAAGTCCCACTGATCAGAGTTGGAAGATAGTCACCAATGATCAGAGTTGAAAGATAGTCACCGTTTTGCCACTGAGGGCTGTGGAATGATAGCGGCAGGCTGCCCACAAGAACACAAAGGATGCTGAGTATACGAGACTTCGAGGCCTTTATGTTAAAACCCCCAAGGAAACAAGGGCATGCCCTGGAATAGCTCTTCAAGGTGTGGCCTTGGACCATCTGAACACATTCCTGGCTCAGTCCAGACCTACTGAGCAATCCCTGGGAACCCGCTTTCAATGATGCCACTCTATAGCAGTGATTCTTAAACTTCAGGGAGGGTGGGAATCACAGAAGGGTTGCTAAAACATTGGCTGCTGACTCCCTTCCCATTCCTGATTCAAAGTAACTGGACAGGGTCTGTAGGCATGTCTAACAAGGTTTGGGCAGGGGATGCTGCTGGTCCTAGGACCTTACTTGGCTGGTAAGTCATGGTGTCAATATGACTGCATGTCTGAATCAGGAGGGATTTTAAAACTCCCAGTGCCCATGCAGCATCCTAGATGCATTACAATGTAATCTGGCACAACAGGGGTGATCAGGTATTAGAGTTCTTCCAGGTTTCCCCAGATGTTCTTGGTATGCAGCTGAGATTGAAAACCACAGGTCATACTTCTCCAATGATGAGGATTACCCAGAGGGCTTGTTAAATATAGTCATCTACCACCTAATGATGTTTTAGTACATTCTGCATAAGTGACAGTGTTTCCATAAGATTGTAAGTGGAACTGAAAAATCCCTACTACCTAGTAACACTTTAGCCACTATAACAATGTAGTACGACACATTACTCATGTGCATGGGGGGCGGCTGGTGTAAACGTGCCTGCTGCATTGCCAACCATATAAAATACAGCATATGTAATTATGTAGTCATAATATTTGACAATAATAAATGACTATGCTATTGATTTATATATTTAGTATGCAATTTTTTGTCATTTATTTAATTGTACTTCTACTTATTAAAAAAAATCTATTGTGAAACAGTAGCAGCCTCATTCATTAAACCTCTCTTTTGACTGCAACAAGAGGCCACATTGAATGTTTTACTTATACCACTGAGATTTGTACAAGGACAAAGTCACCTAAGTACAATTTCTCAGAATGTGACTGACTGTACATATTTACCAAATCTCAACCCATGGAAATTCAAGTTCAGTAGGTCTGGGTCTAGCCCAGTATCTGTACTTTGAACAAACATTCCAGGGAATTCTTATCCTTGAGCAATTTGGGAAATACTGCCATGGCTGACTTGAGATTGATCAGAGGAAGAGCAGGAGCGATGGAGAGTGGGCTCTGTTTGTGGGGTGGAACTCTATGAAGCAGGAAATGGTAGTATCAAACACAGGCTTCTCTTCATTATCTGACTATACATTAGAATTTCCTTGTGAGCCTCAAAAAACACAGATGCCAGGACCTAATCCCAGAAATTTGGATTTAATTGGTCTCATAAGGACACCACTCTATTTCAAAATCCCTCCGAATGATTCTAGAGGCATCCAGGGGCTTAGAATCATGGTTCTAATGCAACCAAAAAAATTATGTGTATAAAACTATTACACTGTGGCCAAATATGATGATACCGAGTACAAATGACCAGGTAATAGAAACATGACCCAGAAAAACCATTAACTAGAAGAAAGCTTCGGGGGGCGGGGGGAGTTCTTAACTATTTTGACTAACCATGGGCTAAGCAGATGAAAGTTTCAAATCATTGTTTTTGTAGATTATTAAAGTATTTTATATTCATGGTTGAAAAATGAATGTTCAAAAAACACAAAAAGTACAGAAGAAAACATTACTTGTAATCCTCCTCCTCTCAGAGATAGTCACGTTACTGTGTCTTCTAGTCCATGTGTGTATGAAAACATGGATTTTCAAACAGCCTCAGTATTCTCCCAGGCATCTGGGCTCATGGGAACATCTCCCATAACCATAGTACATACAACAGCTAACAGCGGCTGCTTCATACCAGCCCCACACTAAATGCTTTCGGTTCATTTACTCACTTAAACATTACCAGAATCCCTCTCTGGTAGGAACAATTGTTATTCCCATTTTACAGAGGAGGAAACTCAGGCAGGGAAGTTAAGTGATTTGCTGAACCCTAACTTTCATGGGTACTTATGCTAAGCTGTGCATTGTGCTAAGCCTGTCAAATGAGTTATTACAATTAAACTGTACAACCACCATTACTTCCCCTGTGACAGGTAAGGAAACTGAGGCATAGATATGTTAAACAACTTTCCTAAATTACCTAGTTTGTATAAAGCTGGGAAAGAATTTTAATCTGAGAAGTGTGAATGGAAAGCCCATTCAGTTAACCACTGTCTCTACTTTTTCCAATGTAATGAAAAATTCAAGTGCTTAATTATCACAGGTGAACAGTATTCCATCATGCACAGGTGGTTTATCCAAGCACTGTACCAATGTGGACATTTACATAAATTCCCTTCAAACATACTTTGAGAAACACTACTGCCCACAAACATTAATGCAAGCCTCATATTACTTAGCATAAATCCTTAGTTTTTAAAAGGACTGAGTAGTCAAGGAGCACACTGCTGAGTTGACCTTACATAAACCATTTCAATGTACAGCCTCACCTGTCAAGTAGAGGACAGCTGGCTTTGTTGAACCTTCTTGTCCCTACATAGTATAATTGTATATTTTTTTCCTTTTAAGATAAGTGGAAATAACTTCTCATTATTTTAATTTGCACTTCTTTGATTACTGGAAGGTCAATTTTTTCATGTGCTTAAGTGTCATTAAAACACATTTTATGGTTTCAAATGATTTCTACAACATAGCCCACTTCTCAGCTGATAGAAGGTCAAATGAAGACTACAAGCAACAGGCAGGTACTCAAAACCATGCAGCAATTGCACATAAAGGTCCAAGAACTGACTGGGCTCATGGGGCAACATTCTCAACATACAGACAGAAGGTTACTGCTCTGCAAGGAGCCCCTGATAAAAACTTACGTTACTATTAACGTGATTCTTATTTTGGAATTACTTGTTTGCATTAAAAGGTGAGGAGAGCCCCTGAATCACTTCATCCACTTATAGCAAGGCTTAATGAGAGGTAGAAAATATCTGGAATTGTTTGGAAGTAAAGCATGTGGCCCTGGACAGCACAGATGCTTCTGTGTTTACTACTCACACACAGTGCAGGCTGTCAACATCGGGATGGGAGGCGGTCATGATTTCTTTGTTGATTTTGTTGCCATCAAAATCATGTTTTGAAAACTATGGGTTCAGAATGTTTAGCAGAGCACTTCTGGGGTCAGGTTCTATCAGAATTCATCATTTTGGAAGCCACTGCTCCGTGCATACCTACCCACCTAGGTGAACCAGTCCTGCAGCTCTGGAAGCTTCAGTCTCTTTTCCGAGAGACTCCTGCATGACTGCCCATCCATAGTATGAGAAAGATGATCCACTTACAAGTCTTCAGTACCAGGCTGGAGGTGTTGCTCAATGGTAGAGAGCTTGACTACCATGTAAAAGGCCCTGGGTTCCATCCCCAGCACAGGGGTGGGGCAGGGGGAGTCTTCAGTACCCACTGGCTATAGAGCATCAGACTCTATAGAAAGTTTAGGAACAAGACTTAAAATTGCAACTTAATAAGACATTGCAATTGTTACAGATTCAACTGTGAGAGTGCATAATAATCCATGGGGTATATCGTGAATGTCTGGCAGCAAAACTATCTACTTTCTTCTATTGGTAAGCTGATTATAAGTGGGCTTCATACACTAAAAGGCATCATTAAGCATCATTCTTGTTCTTTACCCTTATAAACATTTTGGGAAGTGCTCAAATTTATAATCTGGCTCATTTCCTCAATTGATATTCTGGTTTCATGTGTTGTGCTCAGATAGGTAGCTGAAATCTCAAGGTGCTATTGGTGTATATACATGCCACAGGCACAATCAGATGACATATAAAATACGACATAAATGGGACAAGAGTACAAACCTCCTACAGATGTTAATGTGGTCAAATTTCTTCTCCACACAAATGTTATCGCCTTCACTTTGTCAAAACTAATCAAAATGGCTAAGTATTCTGGGTTAAACTTTTTCCTATTTGTACAATACACCAAAATCATAATTTAAGGAAAAAAGAAATCATCTGGGAATTTTTAAATAACCTATCTGAAAACACAGTTCATATGCATAGAAAACTGTAAAGCATTTATTGAACAAACATCTGTTTTGTACCTGGTCTGAGCCAGGCTCTGACAGGCACAAGTGGACCCCACATGGTAAGAGTCCTGGTAAATTTCTCTTTCAGACCAGTTATCACATGTGGGTATTCTACCAGCTTTGATAAACAGGGCCCCTTACCACACGAAACATGTACTTCCCTATACAACTTCAAAGCCAAGAATGTTTTCTAATACCTTTAAGAAGATAAGGTGAAATCAAACTCCTTTTTTAAAAAAATTATTTACATTTAGCAAATGCTAACAATAGGACTCTTCACATAAACATGCTGAACACATTGATGCAGGGTGGGAAAAAGATAAGGCAGCAAAGCAGAACATGAAAGCCCAAATGAATTGTGCTGACAAGCTCAATGGGACAAGCAGGGTCTTTCGACAGAATTCCCTGGAGAATGTGAGAGGGATGGGGGAAGCTCTACATCTTATCCCAGAAGAGAGTGATGAAGTCAACAAAATAAGTGATAAAAAACAAAACAAAACAAAAAAAAACTGGAGAATATTTGAAATATGAATATGTAAAAAAATGCCGTATCTAAAGAAAAATTAACAAAGCTACCCACTGAATATATGAGCTAATTAAAAGAAAAATTAGAAAGTACTGTTAATTCATATAACTAATTTCCAGCCACCGTGAAAAATACGACCCTTCTTTGTTTGTCTTGTCTTTTTTGCAGTGCTGGGGATTGAACCTAGGACCTTGTAGGAGCTAAGCAAGTGCTCTTTCACTTGCTTGAGCCACACCTCAGCCTTGCCCTGCTTTAGAACGGCAATATTTGAGATGACTTTTAACAACTATTTCCATGCTTTAGAAAGATTATCTTCTCAGCAGACTCCAAGGTCCTTAAGAGCTGCACCAACTTGTGACCTCTGGGCATGTGACAAGCCCAGAGCTGTGTCAGGGAGACAGGGGGCAGGGGTTGAAGTGAAGAGGCTTGCTGCCCACCTACTGAACTAGGAATTTTGTGGGAAATGAAACACAGACACTGCAATTACTTTTCCTACCTCCAGGAACACAATCCTGATCCTCCTGTGGGTAGACTTCAAAGTCCAGCTGGGGTAAAGGACAAAGAGACCCCATTTAAGTCATGTAGGTCCTGGTCCAATGATTTCTTTCTGATATCTCAGTCTGCAATCAAGCAGACACCTGTGACACAGATCATCTTCTAACTCTGAGGTCACATCCTGGACCAGTGGACTGCTGCTGCACTTTGCCCAAGGGGTTTCAAAAGTCACTCCCCTTCCAGTGGGTCAGTTTTTCTTTCCCGACTAAACAAGGATAAAGGTAATGCATCCTCCTCTAAGGAGAGGGCTTCCTCTCTAGATTGTCATGGCAGAAGGAACTGTAGGCATCTCTTTAGAGTGACTCCTTCTCACCAGCCCAGGTTAGATGCTCAACATGCTTCCATGTTGGGGTCTGCCATCTCTCCCTATAAAATGCTCTCCAGTTGCTCTTTGGGCCTAGAAGCCTGTAATTCCATTTCTCACTATGCAGTGGGATATTCAATATACCATAATATACAAATCACCCTCTGACACAAGGGTAGCAAATAAGCTAATTTTGGAAAGGGGAAACGGGAGGTCAGGAGAAGATTAAGAATGAAGTGTAGAGGTTAGCATAAATTACAGATCAGTAAGAAAAGAGAAAGCTGCTCAGAAAAAACATAATGGGGGAACATTACCACTCAGCCAGCTCAGCTGGAACAAGAATTGTAGGTTGCACTGGCAGAGTTGTAACTAGAAATCCACAAATGCCTGGTCAGACTGCTAACATGCTGCTGTACCTGATTTTTACAATGTCACAATAAATGACTGTAGATGACAAATAGTATAGATTAGCTGAAATAAAGTACTTGCAGATGATTTCAGGGGGATATTTTTTGGTTATTTAAAAAAAAAACAAACTTGATAATAGGTCTGGAAGAAACAGTGAAATTAATTTTTGGACTTATAGTGTTAAATTTAGACATCTGAATGAGGGGCATAGAAACCAATTCAAAGGCAGTCAGGCTGTAAGTGTGGACAGTGGTAAATAAGTGGGATGTGTCTTAGCAAAGCACCTGCTCATACATTGGCCCCTGAAATCACAATTACAAGACAGGCTTTGAATTCCTGAGCTTGGATCTCGGTTTCACAAAGATTAGCTCAGAATGGGGGAAAAAAGACATTTTGGAAGGCATCCCTGCTGTGGTGCCAACTGGCTCTCTCACAGGACCATAGTATTTCAAAAATTCTGATGGGTTAGAAATGAACATGAATTGCTCTTTTGAGGGTGCCAACAGTTTTGGGAAGCACTGCTGCACTAGGATCTTAAAAACTTTTGATATTGCAAGCTCTCATAAAGATCTTTTAGACATGGAAGGTGGGTCACAGACCCCAGTCAAAAAGCCCTGCTGCCTCAGGGAGTGTGTCTGGGTTTGCTGCTTGCTTTTAATACATGAGTAAATATACAACTTGTGCTGATATGAAAGTCTGAGCCATCTTAGAAACTGTGGTGATAATTCTAGAAGTACTGGTTGAGTATCTCTAATCTGAAAATCAGAAATGTTCCAAAGTCTGAAATTTTATGAGCAAACTTTGGATTTTCAGATTAAGATGCTCAGTCAAAAGCTTAGACAAATATTCCAAAATCCAAAAACATCTGAAATCTGAAACACTGTTGGTACCAAGTATTTTGGGTAACATCTTTTTAATGTATATAACAAAATCAGGGATTGGAAAAACTACTCATTGAAAGGGGTTTTCTTTTTTTTTTCTTCTTTTTTTTTCCTTCTTCTTCCTTCTCTCTCTCTCTCTCTCCCTCTCTCTCTCTCTCTCAGCAATGCTGGAGATGTAATTCAGTGAATTCAGTGTCTCTACATGCTAAGTAATTGTTCTATCACTGAGCTACACTTCCATCCCTCAAGCGGGTGCATCTGAAGCTAACTCTCATTCAGTGGGCTACTAACAAATCTATGCATAGGAAAGAAAAAGAAGAGAGAGGCAGGAGGAAGGATAGAAATACAAATGAAAAAAGTGCCTAAGATCTGCATGGAAGAAGAAAAATAATATGGAGACAAGGTGGATGGGACTTGGTGAACTGCCACCCTGGGTGGGCCACTGACTGCCCTGTCATCCTTGATGGAGAGTGCTGCTAGCATCTGCTTGTAAATCATATCATCTTTGAGCAACATCCTCCCTATAAGTGCACTTAGAAGAGAGGAAAGCATGTTTCACAAATCCCCTGTCTTTGACTCATGTCAGTTATTTAAATGAGCCCACTTGTTTCACTGACTAAAATGGCAAGGACATGCTGATGACTTTGAATTTAAAAGCAAGAAGACACCAGAGTCCTCCATAATCCAGAAGAAGCCTCTCCACAAGGCATGCCAACATTCCTATCCACACAAAGATTCCAATGATAGATCACCCTCTCCTTCTACACAAAAAAATAATCCCATATACCATCATGATGGAGGGCATCCTTGAGCCCATAAGGAAAGCACTCTCCATGTGTCTTCTCAGGGAGGGCATAAAACACTAGAGAAATGGTTCGCCTGGGCTAAGCCCCAGTAACAAAATGTAGGGGCAGGTGCCGACTCTTCTTGAGATATGACCCTTTGCATCTGAGTACTTGGTGGCTGTACCTGTATTTAACAGAGGTTACTAATCACTTTCTGATTTATTTTCTAGGAATAAAGTGTTTAGATGGAGATAAGTGAGACAAGGAGATGGTATCTGCAGTCGGGCCTAAGGCAGCCAAAGAGGGCTGCTCCAGGGCAACAGAACAGCCATGGCTTGTGACACCTGCATTGGGCGAAAGGATCATCCAGCATCTTCTGGCTTCTTACCACAGCGATGGGGAGCAGTGTAGCAATGCTGCCAGGAGCATGAGCTGGCCCTGAGAGGATGGCATGGTTTTAAATATCAGCAGCACAGCTTTCTAACTGCAGATCTTCTGCCCTGCCTTAACTTCTCTCTGCCTCTGATGTCTCATGTGGATTAAGGGATGGATGGTAATAATCTTGCCTTTTGGAGTTTGCTGGGAGGCAGTAAATGAGATAATACATTTGAAGAGTTCAGCACAGTGACTAACACATGGAAAAAAACTCTTGTTTTTAGATATTATTGCTATTAATCCAATTAAAATAAGTTCTCAGTGGTTAGGTAATAGTGGAACTGTTCCCCTTCATTGTCAGGGGAAGGAGGTGCAGGTGAACACAAAGGAAAGGAAAAGAGAACTGCGTGTCTCTTAATGTGATGATTACTTTAGATCAGTATTGTCTTTCTCTAAGTCATAATCAATAGGCCATCACAATAGCAGGAAATAATGACACAGCTAACTGTCATAACAAGATGCTCATCCCAGGGACGGCTGGTCTCTAAGGAAGAAGTTACACCCGTTTCCACAAAGATGATGCAGAACAAACCAATATTTAGTTTATTAAAGCAAAACAGGAGGAACAAGCTCTAATCCACTTGCTGTCATGTAAATCTAGTAGGTAAGGCAGACTATTTCAGTATTTTCACACTTGCTCTTTAACATGGATAGAACATATTTTTACCAAGTTAAACTATCTTTACTAGTGTGGTCCATTCAGTAGCCACTACAATAGCCACTGTAGACATGAAAGAAAACACCCTTGGTTCTAACCTCCATTCCATATTTTTATCACCACACTTACTTTCATTCATTGGTTCATTTATTCAGTGAATATTTATGGACTGCTCTCTGTGCCTCTGATCCACTGTTCTTTGGAAGCTAAGTTCCGAGTAGGAAGGAACAGAGAAGGCAGCCACTAGTGATACACATGTCAGAGAGCCTGTGGAGCTGTAGAGAAGACCCTCTTGTCCATGCTCTTCCCCTACACTGCAGGAAAGCTACCTAAAGGTCCATGGCTAGACATGGCAGTGTGTGAAACTAGACTTCTAGTCTAGGCTCTTTGTCCTTCCATCATGAACTTGGAGAGCCAATCATCTTGGAAGCAAAGCAATGGGCCCTAGACCCACTCAGGTCTTGTTTGGCCCCATCTCTACTGTTGTTACCATCCAGTGCCTCTTGGATGGGTATTTCCTAGCTCCCAACCTCATTCAATTCTCTAGCTAAAGAAGAACCTCCCCATGAGTCACGCTCCCTCCAGGCTGCTGAAGTCTTCCCACTAACTCTAGAAGTGCTTCCTTATCAGTGTGCTTCTGGAAGTCTGTTCAAAGGATCCAAAGTGCTTCTTGTTGGGAAAAACTGACAATGGCAGAGCAACATGAGAGCATGTGCTAGACAGGGGGGTACCCAGGCACTTCTGGAAAGTCATGCTGCTCCTGAACAAGAAAAAAGCATCCCCAGAGAAAGGTGTCCAAAGGGATCAGAGGAAACAGGAGGTTTCAATCTTCACATGGCTCAGACCAGCGCAGCTCAGGAATCTACACTTTCCCCTGTGAAGAGGTCAAGAGAGCCACGCCTGATGCTCATGGTATGAAACAAGCGTTAAAAGATAAATAATGTGTGTTGGTTTATAATTTTGTAAAAAGAAAGAGCTACATAGAAACAGATGTTAAACTTCAAGATCCCTTTTTTGGAAAACCATTATAAGCGGGTTATGATTTGAGAGGAGCTTAAAAAGCCCCTGAAAATTAACTGTTTACCATATCCAGTAGCACCATCTAGAATGGGTGTTTACTGATCAGATAGAAACCTCCCAAGATGAGGGCCCCATGCCACCACATCAGAGACTCTCCCAGTTTGCTGAGTTTCTAATTAGTCACAACTGCCGCTGATGGCAGAAAACAATTACAAGTTATTGCCATGGTTAACTAACAAAATTTTTTTTTACTAGAATTCCTGGGGCAAAGCAGAAAAGAGTCTATTGTGGTGTGACTTTCAGATTCAAACCTCAGCTAAGTCAAGTCATTTTACAGCTTCCTCTGATTATAATATTTCACAGGAAACACATTAAGGAAACCAAGAATGCCTGATAACAGTCTTTTACATATTTTACGGCAGCTAAGTATTATTCAGTTATGGCTACTGGCATTTGAAGCATGCGGTTTCCTCCACATACAGATAATACACAGCTTTCCCTGGTCCCTAGTCCACCCTCCCTTGACCATCATGTGCATGTGCACGTGCATGTTAGTTAGGAAGCAAGGCCTGTGGGCTCTTCTGTACCATGGAAGTGACTTTCATGCAAAGCCTAAAGGCAGGTTCACTCTGTTAACCAAGACCATCCAGGAGTGGGTTAGCCTCTAGGCCAGAAGGCTCTTCAGGATGTAAATGGCTTAAACGGGGGAAAATGCCAAGTCTTTAGAGCCACTCAATGAGCAATCTGTGAAGAGAGAACAGAACATATTTGGGGCACATGGTCAGTGCCCCTGGCCTGGAAACTGTCCTCATTCATAGCCCCTGATGTGGGCAGAGTCCCAGCATCCATGTCTGGCCATTTTCTCTCCAGTCTACCCCTCTCTTGTGCCCTTACCCTCACCAAGGCTGAAGTGCCACTGGCTGCCCAACAACACTGATTCTTTTTCACAAAAACTTAAATAAAGACACAGATGGTAGTCAGCAGTAAGCTTAGAGGCTAAACCATCACAGAGGATAAGGAAGAATAAAAGTCACCCTGAGCCCATTACTAGGAAATAGTCACTGTTGGGGAAGAGGCTGCCTAGCAGAAGGGGATGCCTAAAGACAGACAGATGCCAAGAGATAAAGAGGGATAAAGACTGAATGGGTCCCCCCCTCCGGGGACTGTCTAGAGAGACATCAATGAGCAGACCAGTCAGGGTTTCCAGCATTATCACCCCCACATCTGATGAGATCCAGCCAGTCTTCCTTCATTTCTTGCCCATGGATGGTTCCTGAGATTTTCTGTCCTACCTACAACCCCTGCCTTTTCATTTAGGTGGGTACCCGTTTCTGGCACCCCCAGAATCTACAAAGGAGGAAAACTTCTCTACTACGAACTGTTCAGCCCACCAAAGGTTTTGCTGGGTCTGTGGCTATTACTCTCTCCTCCCTTGTTCCCTACTTGCCCTCAAGTGTTGGTGCACAAAGGCAGAAGCCACTGCCACTGCCACCTTGCCTGCCCAGCAAGGAAGCCAATGCTCTCCCTCTTCATGACAGAATCTTCCCACACCAATCCCATAAGGTAAAACCTCCTCTTCTAAGGTTCTGAAAGACTCATCACTTGTACACATTGCCTAGGCTTATGAGTACAAGGATTGATACAGAGAATTTATTTAAGGAATGAACATTCACTAAATGCAAAATGCTTTAATAGGAATTAGTCAAGTCAGGGATGACTTAGATATGGTATCAGCCTTCAGGAAGCTGACAATTTGAAGGCCAAGAGAAAATGTTGTAAGAATTCAAAGGAGAAAGTGACTTCCATGACAGGAACCTGAAGCTGTTGAACTGATAAGATGGGGTTTCTAGTATAAGATTGGGTGGAAAGGGAGTGGGGCATGCATGGTGGCCCCGTGTGCCCAGCACACCAGCAATGGGAGGCACAGAAGAGGCAGGGTGGCTGGGTTTGAAGTAGGGGCCTGCAGGGCCTGCTACAGCGCTGGGCGATGCAGAGAGAAGAGCCAGGGAAGGCCCTGTGCTAGGCAGCAATAACACCATGGGGGTTCAGAGCCCAGCTTCTGTGCCTTCCAGCCATAAGAAGGATGGTCCCACACATTAATACTTTGCTGACAGAAACAGTTCCCTCTACTTATTAATTTGGATAAATGGTGAACAGAGGAGAATCAACTCTTGGTCCCGTCTATGCTACTTGAACCTAAGAACTTTTTAGAAAGTTCACACATTCCTTCACCTCTCTTCACATCAGAATTGTCGCTTCTTTACCATCGTGGATGCTCACTATTACTTGATCTAAATAATAGCAAAATTTCCCAAGCACGGTGTTTTCAGCAAGTTTGCTAACAAATACTCTGCATGTTTAAAAATCCAGTCAAAAGAAGCCCCAGATAGTGGACACCACCTTCCATTTATACAGCCCTTAACAATGTCCACAGAAAAGCAGTACTATATACGTCATCTAATGCAGGTATGACAGGATGCACTCCTGCTACAACTCCCCAGACAGGAAGGGACACTTCCATGCCTGCCAGGGACAAGGAAATGAGGAAACAGTCCAGCAGCACAGGGCGGCTATAAAAGGGGCTCACAGACTTGAGGCCCCTTTCAAACTTGGCCAGGTCATCACCAGACATATGGCAGCCCAGAGCATGTGGCTAAGCTGGGCTCCCTCCACTGCTGCCATCAGTGGCCCTAGACAAGCCATTGACATTCTCTGGGCTTCATGTCCTTCAGCTGTAAAACAACATTACCAACATGCCTATGCCTCTACCACCTGCCAGCATAAAACAAACTGATCTCTTCCATCCACCCCCTGTGGCCTTCCAAACTACAACCTCCCCCTTGCCCAGGAAATTGTCGGGGTACTGAGGACCAGCCCAAGATATGAGAACACACTCTAGGACAGAACCCAATCCACCTGAGAAACAGCATTAGAGGAGTCCTGTGACTCCCCAGTCACCCTGCTGGCTTGGAGTTAGAGGCCATCCTGGCTCCAAGTGCCCCCAAACCTGGAGACCAGCCCAGCAGGGCCTCTGGGTAGGGCAGGACAGGCAGCCAGACTACAGCTGCACTTGTGAAGGCTGTGAGCTGGCAGAACACCATTTTTTCATTCAGATTCAGAATTCACATAGGCAATGGTATGGTTGGTTTATCTTGTTTTGGTTTTGTTTTTATGTTTTTTTTAAGCTCTTAACTATTAGTACCTATTTATTTCTTCCCAAAGCATGTCAACCTAGGAAGCCTTGCAATTAATTGATCTCTGAAGATTTGGGTATTGGAATAGAATTTTGAAAATATGTAAGCTTTTCTTTTCCTACTCTATAAGTCAACCTTAAGCTATCACATACTTCCCAAGTTAATCAGCAAACCACAGAAACATGGAGAAAGAGACCAGATCTATGGAGAACTTAGTCATCTATATGAAACATCCCACTGCCACACAAAAGCACTTATTTGAGCACCTCACTTGTGACACACAGAAATACTTCTTATGGGTCTGATTGTGCCTATCCACCTAAGACTGGGCAGGTGGACCCTGGTGCTCAGGTTACCATGCAAGGGGTCAGAAAGTCCTGAGCAAGCTATGCATGAAGTTGGGAGCCACACCACCCACAGAATTCTAAAGTGGATTCTATTATCTCCTATTCCAAAACCCAATTCTGATCTGGACCCTCACTTTTAAGGAAGCCTTCCCCCCCATTTAACTGACAGAGTTCATCTGTAGGGATTCCATGGCACTGTCTTTACTTCATACAGAATTGACTCTTCTGCTTTTCAAAAGTTCCCACAATGGTGGGAAGAACAAGTTGAATCCATTGGCATATACTAAATAATAAGTTATTTACTGTGTGCCTAAAGCTGTAATGAGCTCTGCAGGAAATACAAAGGAAACAGGAAACAAGGCACAAGCTCAATACCTTCAATCCACACTGGAAGATAGATGTACTCAGTAAAAACTAGAAAGAACAGAAGGCAGGAGAAAATGAAGAACATGTTTTCTGGTAGTAATTAATGTTGCCTTCACCTTTAGACAACTTGTCCATCAGAGTCCTCATCCAAATTCCATAGCAGGCATGTTTTCTAGGGAACATGGCTGACTAGGGAGTTAAGCCCAAGAAAGTAGTGGACAGAGGTGTGGAGGGTGAAGGGTAAGGTCAAAGAACCACAGCTTCTTGTCCTCTTCCAAGCTAGCTTTTGCTCCAGAACCTAGTTCCCACCATTGAGAACTGACTGGGTAACACAGACCTGCTTTTACTAAACTGTGCAAGAGGTACTCTCGCTTTTACTCGATAACCAGGGTGTTGACTGCTTTGACTGCAAAAATGAAATCCCTCCCATTTTTGTCTTAAAGAGGTCAAATAATGAGGAAGAAGTTTTCTGGGTAAAGGTGACCTGTAACCTATAAAAGGCCAGATCACTCCCATCAGATTTAATTCACATTTCTGTGGATTTTCTTAAAGATACACCCTGCTCCACTGGTCACCTTTGTCCATTGCTGACTGGTTGCATCCAGTTGCATGACATGCTCTATATACCCAGAGCTCTTCTTCTCTAATCTGTACCAGTCCCAATGCCACATTAAAGGCAAACACAGTTTTATGAAGGGGTGACTATGGTTTCATTGATGTTAAAACTGCTTGGAAGAGAGTTTCAGGGCTCCTCTCCCATGCTGGCTTTTTGGCAAGTTCCAAAATTCCCTTTTTGTTAACCAACCCATGCTTCCCACCAACCAACCCTATCTATGTATTTATTTATTTATGTCATAGTAAACACCCATAGATGTAGCTGTGTTCAGATGGGATACCCAGATGAAGTATTCTATGCAAAGGGCAGAAGGGTGAAGTCAAGGGAAGGAAGGTTCTCTTTGTGACAAATGGAGGGGAATACATACCCCCTTTCAACATCCTGTAACTCACAAAATATTGAAATGTATTAATAAGAAAGTCAAATGTACCATGAATGTGTGCATGGAGATAAACTAGCTTTTCCAAAGTTCTAAAGTGATTCCTGCCTGAAGTGTGAACACAAAAGAGAACAGAGAAGCAGAGCATTAAAACACATTCAGCACTGTCCTCATCACTGTTTATTAAAGGACTGCTGTGGCCAGCCCCTGGGCTAAGTGCTGCTGGAATGCCCCAAATACCACAACAGAAAGAAGTGTTCTTATCTTAGACCCTCTTTCCCTCCCTGGCCCCATCCAAATATACTTGGATGTATACTTGGATGTGTACTTGGATGTAACGCAACGCCAAACTCTGTAAGTTAAAAGCACAGGGCCGGTCAACGTGGAAGCTTACCCCGCCTCAGCAGCTCTAGAAGCAGAAGTACTTTGGCGCTCCCCGTGGCTTCTCGTGCCACGGCGGCTTTCAGAGTCACTCACACGTCTTGTCTCCAGGGATGATTTATTGTGTTCTGCAGCTACAGGGCCATCCTCATACCCATTCGGCAGGCCACGGGCAGCTCTGGTCCTTGTTCTCGTTCTCTGGCGCCCCTCAGCATTATCCTCACATGGTTCTCTTGATGGTTTGTATCCATGAGAAATCAAAAGATCTTCCACGCTGTACATGATGCACTGGCTTCATCAAAACTCAACCGCTGGAACCATGATGGTGGCCCGACCCATTGCTGAGGGGAAAACAGAGAGATCCACTTTGTGACCTGTCCTCCCTAAAAAACTGAAGCTCCCTCTACCCACACCAAACCAGACCAGGGGCAGTGCCTGCACCTATGTGGAGAAATGTGGCTTTCTCTACCTAAAATCAAGCCCAGTGTGCTCATGGAGGAGGGGTGCAGGCAGCACTGGCTTCACAGGATGTGTGGGCAGATCTGAGGCTCTCACCCTCTGATGACTACCTCTCTTGGAGAAGAGTCCAAAATAGTGTTTAAGCAAAGAAATGATCAACACTACCCACCGACCTCCAGCCCCACTCATCTAAAAGAAGAACACCAAAGGAGTCAGGACAAAATAAACACAGACATAGAAGCTGCAATTACTACTTCATGCTTCTAAAAAGAGAAACTACCAATACCCAGCCTAATCTTATTATACATCCCTGTTTCCATCTTGGACGCATACCTTTCTCTCTGTAGGGCAGAGCAAGATCTTTAATCAACACATAGCCATGATACACTTCAGTTCGAGTAATCGGAAAAGCAACGGCCAGGGCAGCTCCCCAGGGCAGCTAACTAGCAGCTGGAAATAGATTTGAAGTGTTTAGGCTCTTAATGAGAAAACAAACAACGCGCTGATCAAGCTCAAATACCCAACCTGCTATACAATCTGAAAGTTTCCACATGAGACTTTTAAGAACAGAATTTCCCAACAACTTTTGGGGGAAAGTGTTGCATCTCTTGGTAAAAGGTGTCCACACTCAAATCCTGCCACCCCAGTGTAAGCTGCCCAAAGGCAAGAAGACCAAGAAAGAAGAAGAAAAATGAACAGAAGCTAAGGTAATAGCAAAACGGGCAGGGCTGCCATGTTCATTCACCAGGTGTGAGACAGACTGTGGTCAGACGGACTCACCACTGCCTCAGTCCCTACGGGGGCTGGCTGCAGCTCTGGCCTGGGTGACAGCATAAAAAAGCTGGCCTGGTCAGCGCTTGGCCAGCTCCAGCCTCACTTTGCTGGTGCTTGGAAATAGTCACTGTGGCCACCACAAACAATGGCCAGGAAATTCCTGCTGGCCCATGTGCAGGTGTGAGGAAGACGTCTGTGCTTCCTGTCAGCGGGAATTCTCCCTGGGGTCTATGGAGCTATTCAGCTGACTGTGCATGTCCTCACTCTGCATCACCCACTAGACCACAGGAGCAAGACAGTCCCTGTTGTCAGCTTGGAGAGGACTGCACAGTGTAGGTCTATAATTTTCCATCACATCCCTTCATTTTATGGAAGGTTGACAACCTCTGGCAGTTACTGTACTCACAGAAACATCTCCATGGCAACTTCACCATTCCCAACACTCCTCTGTCTGACTTTCCCAGGGCTGCCTGACTTGGGTCATTCACTCAGAAAAGGAAGGACCAAGAGAAGCAGTATTTGTTCTCTGACTCAACTGAGCAAATCACTGGTCTAGGAACTAGAGATGCATGAGATGTAATTGTAAAACCAGAGGTATGGGAAAACAGATTTAAGGCTCTGAGGGCAGGGTCTTTGCCTTTTTCAGTGCTAACTCCCCAGAATCAAGCATATAGAACTGTCCCAATAAATACCTGTTGAATGAATGCACAAAAGAGAAAGGGGCATTTGAGCTAGGTTTTGAAGAATAATTAGAGTTCACTAATAAGCTGCATGTGTACATATATGAGAGGGGAACCTGGTACACAGAGTACACTGTGGGTACAGTGCTCCCAAGAGTAAAGAAATGGCTTAGCAACAGAATCCTGGGGGCCTAGAACAGAGTCCCAAACCCTCTGACTCACACCCCGTTGGCCCCATGGTTGCAAGTTCAGGTCTGACGACATTTGCACACGCACTCTCCCTCTCTTTTCCTCACTGAGTCAGGCTCTTTCACAGAGAAGCAGCATGCACTGTACCCAATCTGGCTACTCAATACACTAACAAATGTTGCCTTGTTCCCAGGAGTAAAGAAAAGGCTTAGCAACAGAATCCTGGTGGCCTAGACTGGAGTCCCCAAACCAAATGGCCTGTGTCCCACACAGAGATGGTTGTACTGTAGCTCATTTGTCAGAATAGTGAAGAAGCAAAAACCATCGCCAAATGTATATGTGGGTCATTTTCCTACTAGGGATGAGGAAGTTGGTCCAGTATGGCTGTATGTTTGCAATTATACTTAGCAAAAGCTTAAATATCAGAACAATCAACACCATCTTTCAGAAAATATGTAAAGTTGTAGAAGTCATAACCTGATTGTAGAGATCTGAGGTCAAAAGTATTCTGATTGTTGGAAACAGCAAACTCATTTCCATCCCTCCTAGGTAGGTGGTGGCCCCAGGGAGCAGGAGCACCAAACACTCTGACTGCAGCACTCAGGACCTAGAGCTGTGTGAGGAGTCCAAGAGGCCAGCAGATGACCATGAGCCCAGCAGTAACCCACATTGCTGCCCCCATCCAAATTAATGGAAGACTTCTACCCCTGAGGCTAATGTTCTTCACCTTCTCAATCTCAACTCAGCCTGGGCTTCTATAGCATTTCCACACTCACATTGATCATTACCCTCTCCCCTCAGAGGTTTCTGAATAGTCATGTATTATTTCTAACCTTTGCCATATTCAGCTTGCCTTCTTTAGTACCCTTATCTATGGAATGGGCTGCCTCAAAAGGTAGCAGGCTTCCCCTCCAAACACATCAATTACAGTGGCCACTAGGAGGGTCTGCTGAGGTGTAGAGGAAACTCAGGCAACCACCAAGTTGCCGCACTGGAAAGATGGCCCTTTAGCCTTTCTTTCCAGCATTCTAAATCCACAACTTTAATTCTATTACCCAGGCATCAACTCAAAGGGTGGCTGTAAAGACAAATGTCCAATAAAAAATACATTTTAAATAAATAAAGGGCGGGGAGGGAAAACCCAGGATGGTGGTACACACCTGTAATCCCAGTGACTTAGAAGGCTAAGGCAGGAAGATCCCAACTTCAAGATCAGAATGGGAAACTTAGTCAGACCCTGTCTCAAAATAAAAAATAAAAAGGGCTGGCAAAATAGCTCAGTAGTAAAGCACCCCTGGGTTCAGTCCCCAGTACCAAAAAAAGAAAGAAAAAAAGGATGGAGGAGAATTTCTCAAAATCTATCAAATTATGCTAGGTTTATGTACAAATATCCCACAATGAATCATTCATATGTATATATATATATTACATATATATATACACACATATGTATATAATATACTAATTAAAATAATAATAATAATAATAATAATAAAAGGGAGATCAGTTGAACAGAGCAAGTAGATGGGGGAAGGCGGAGGAAAGAGAAAGGTAAGGTAATGAGGAAGGATACTGAGCAAAGTATGTTATGTACACACATGAGCACAGCATAATCTCACTGTTATGTGTAATTATAATGCACCACCTAAAAAAAAAAAGGCAAGTGCACAATTAAATTTGACATCAACCTGTCACCATTATTATTGTTAACAACACATTTCACAACTTGGAACTGTCTGTGTACAGCTACACTGGCACAGGATCAGGGGTGATGGCAACCCTTTGCTGATACTCTGAGTATGATTCCTGGAGCCAGTGAGTAACCACACCAAGCCTCAGTTCTCTGATCTGCAAAATGGCAATGTTACTATCTTTCCATCTCACCTGACTGCTTAGTGGGCCCAATGAGAATAGGCAGAAGTGGAAATCACCATGCAAGTATAACATTATGGATTTATTATGTTACAATGTTTCTAGTTTGTCTCTGAGGTTATTTGCTTATGGAAAGATTTCAAACAGTTGCTAATTTTACCGTGTAGTTCAGACTATTTCCTGATTCCTTTTGTATCATTCAGTATGTTACTCGTTTGACTTCCAAATCCATTCCTGCTTTATATACCTAGTCTTCTCTTGAGTGTATATTTCAACCTCCAGCCAAGTCACTAAGAACAAACGTATTATTTTATATAGTCAAAAGCATTCAAACACATTCACTGAGTGCCTATAATGTGCCAGGCACTGTAATTACAACAATGAACAAGACATATTCTTTGCCCTCGAGGACCTGACTGTTTTAGCTGCAAAGATAGCTAGAGAAGAGGAAATTAAAATATAGCATATGCACACATTAGTGACGGGAGCCTGCCACCTCCCATATCCTCATTGTACCACAACAGGGACACAGAATGAGATAGAAAAGACCCTACCCAGTCTCATGGGATCAAGAAGGCCTGGAAGACTTGCTTCTCAGTCAATCAAATCCTCTTCCTCAAGGCTGCACTATAATATTACCCTGGCAGTACAATCTTCCAGCCAGTTCATTCAGGACATTTTTTCCTTCATTTCTTTTCTTGTCTCCTTAAATCAAGAACTCATAGTTGAATATCTGGGGAAAGTGGTCAAGCCTGTGAATGTGCTCACACAGAATTCCAGGTAATAAAGAGACTTCTGGCATGGACTGGGCCAGGACACAACAATAAGAGACAAATGAGCCCACTTTAACAGTATTCATAGAATTTAATGGAATTCATAAAACTGAAAAATTCCTACAGGAAACATTTAACATAAGAATAAACACTTTATGGAAACAGTCTATTATGCAGGGGCTGCCCTGGACACAGGCAGTTCCCTAGCTGGGTGCCTCTTAAGAAGAGGTTAAGGTAATTGATTTGTAAACTATTTTGATTTTACAGTTCACACTGAATATGTGTACACACACATCAAAACTTAAAAGCAATAGATTTGCCCTCATATCTGACATGAGCTGTAATCTTTTCTACTCTATTTCACTTTTTAAAAATGTTGGTCACCAACCACTAAACTAATTTTATGACCTGTTGAACTAATTGCACAACCCATAGTTTGAAAAGCACCATAATAGAAGCCATTTCTGTGATGGTCAGAGTATTAGATGAGATGAACTCTGAAAAATTTTCAAGCTCAAATATCCCTCAATCTATGAGAAATTCCTTGCTCACTACTCTGCTCTGAACAGAGGATTTAGCTGTCCAACCCTTACGAAAATCTACTTTCCAAGAAAAGTTGTAACTATAAAATGATGTTACTTTCCTAGTATTAATAGCACGGCATGAAAAGAATGAATCTCCTTAGGAGAAAATGCCATCTCTTGCCTCCTTCCTCCCCAGCTGGGACCTAACTGGGCTTGAAATCGAGGATCTCTAAACATCCAGCTGCTGTCTGACACACAAACCCATCACCGTAGAAGCAAAGGGGAAACCCAAAGGGCCTTTGACATGGAATGTATTTTCACTCCTGCCTTTTATTCTTTCTCTCTTTGGTTTGAGAAAAATCAAGAAACAGTCTTTTGTTTCTTTTCATTTCACTATTATTATTCTCAGATTTTCCTATTTTTCTCTAAACTATGCTTTCGTGAATTAGTCCACCACTTCCCAGGTTCAGACACATCATTTATAAAAGTTTAACAACTCCACCACCGCAATGAAAACTGTCAGAAAAAACTGTCAAAAAATAAAAGGCCACATGCCCGTGGACCCATTTCTCTAGGTAGCAAGTGTTCAGCTTTTTCCTCTTCTAAGGTAGAAGCTGGTTGCACACCGCTACACCATCGTTGAGAGCGGGGAGGGCACAGCATGAAGAGTGTGGGCTTTGACCTCAGAAAGACCAGTTTACACCCTGGCTCTTCTACTTGCTAGTGGCAAGGTACCTAACTTCCAAGCCTATTTTATTATCTGTAAAATAAATGGATTCACCACTTTTTCCAAGGAAGAATATGAGGCATCTAGAAACTATCCAGATGTTATGATAGTCACCTCTATTAGGCTTCGTGGGTGAGAGGGGAATGGGCCACTTCCTTATCTCCAGGCTTTAGGAGAGTATCAAAGCAGAATGACTGTGACTGAGAAGTGAAGACATGGACTCATTACACATCTGAAGGAACTGACCTGCACGGTGGGCACACAACCTATATTCCCCTGCTCGTAGGCAGGGGCAGCCCTCCATATCATCCCAGCCACCACCACTGAGGAGTGAGTGAGTAATAAAATGTCCAAAACCTCTTCACCGAGTCCTGCATGTTCTTTCTTTGGGGTCTATAAACAATATGCTGGGGCTTTTGCAGCCCTAGGATTGACCAGCAGGATACTATTTGGGGTTCATTTCATTTTATATTTCCTTTCTCATCATCATGTTCCCTGATTTAAAAAATAATGTATAAATATAAACAAGAAAAAACAAAAAGACATGGTATCATTAAACTTAAAAACTATATACTTAAAAACAATTCTCCTTTCTTCTCTGGAATTAGATGGCTCCTGTGGATGACTCTTTCTTCACACACGTGTACACAGAGACACACACAAGAGTCAGAGGTTCCTTTGCCTGTATCCCTTGGTGACCACAGAGGTGCTAATTTTTAAAATATTCTGCAATGTAATTCATTCACAAACACATCATTCAATTGCTTTGTGACTGTCACAGGCCTCTTTGCTCATTTTGGGTCTTGGGTTCTTTCTAAGTAACATGGAGCTATCACAAAACCTGCTGTGTGAAACCAAAAAGCAGGCAAATCACCACTAGGACAAATCAGCCAGGAGTAACAGCAACAACAAACACCCCAACTTATAATAAAACAAACAAACAAACAAAAAACCCCTAAACAGAAATGGCCACTCTTATCTGCAACATCAACAGAATTTGGACTTTAAGGAGGTAACGGGAAACCACAACTGGATCAAGGCAAAGAAAAGACTGCTCAATGGTGAATGTGACAGGAAAAAGAGGAGGAAAGTGGAGAGAGGAAGGACAGAGGGGGACAAATAGACGTCCCTTCAACTGTAACATGCAGGCTTGCAAGTGAAGGGGATAAGGAGGAAAGGAAGAATAGGAGTAATTTTCAAGAGAGGAAATACAATGGATTTTAGCTTTGGTGTGACTAGGATAAAGGTCATTTCTTTTATAGAAATGGGAAATAATTATTGGTTTGAGAGTATGATAGGTAATTTGATTTTGATTCAACCCATCTATTCTCACAAAATTTTCTTTTTCTCAAAACAATGCAAATGTATTTTCATCAAAGATTAATTCTGTTCCTTCCAAAGAACCTGAATAAGACCACTTAAACTAATTTTCTGCATTGCCAATTCTGAGGTAAGCATTAGCTCTATGGTTTATATTCAAATGGCCAGGATTATAAAATCAGGAAACTGTTATTAACACTTAACTGTTACTGAAGGGTGGAGCCGAATTGCTCTCCTGTCACTGTTCTGTTTGAATGCCCATTTGTTGGGGTGTGTGTGTTGAGTTGGATAGAGCCTGGGACTGCAAGGAGAAAACCAACCTCTGGGTCTCAGTCGTCCTTTGCAAGAGAAAAATGGAAGACTGAACTAGAGGTTCTTTATGGTCCTTGTAACTCTAAAAATCTAGTGGGATCTCCAGAATGTGCTCACTTATGATGAACAGCATGCATTTCTAAGTCAGCTGGTCACAGGAGGAAGGGATAGATGGGAGGGGGAGAAGGGGAGGGAGGGAGGGGGGAAGGGAAAAAAAAAGAGTACAGCTTGTGGCCATGACACAGAGCAAAGCTAAGTAGGTCATATGCAGATAGACCCTCTGACCTTGGCCTCATTAGCACCCACACAGAAGCCACCCATGAGAGCAGAGGTAAATGGCCATACATTGAGGAGGACCAGTAAGTTAAACATCCAGCTATTCTCCATCCCAGAAAGCAGGTGTTGCACACTTACTTTAATCTTTTTTTTTTTTTTTTTTGCACTGGATGGGCCAGACACTGCACTCTGCCCTTCTGCCCTGGAGAATTTAAAGATAGACCAGACCTGGTCAATCCCCTGTTGGTGTTATTTCAGCTATGGATATTCTCATCACTAGGGTGGAGAGCAGAAAATTAATGCCATTTAACAGGTACCATTTCCTCCTCATTTTCCATTTACAAAAATAACATTTTTATTCTCTTAATTACAGTTATAGGGCTTCCTAAGACACTGAGAGGGAAAAATATATTAATAAACTCATTACAACCAGAATTTTTTTCCTTTTTCAAATTTGCTTAGAACATGAACTGAAAATTAAAACATACAAATATACAATTAAAAATATGAAAAAGAAAGCTCACCCTCATCTGTAATCAGAGAAATGCAAATTACACCATAATGCCATTATTCACATACCAGATTACTGAAGCTTTAAAAAAGCTGCATTTGTTATTGTGAGGGCACAGTAACCTATTAGGCCTCTTCTAGCTGTGGGTATAAGTGTGTGTGTGAGGGGCTGTGTGCAAATGCATATTCCTTTCTTGAAAGTGATTAGATAATATATAATAAAGTCAGCAAACATCTGAAACCCTATAAAGTAAATCTCACTTCTTCGGATCTATCCTACTGAAGTAATCAGAGGTATATACACATATAAATGTAAGGATACATATCCAAATTTTATTTGTGATAAAACAATGAACTAAATGTTCATTAGGGGATGGTTAAAAAAATTGATGCACCCACATAGCAGACTATAATATGAATACATATGTATAAAATTATGTTTTCTGGTATCTTATGGCACAGAGAAATGATCATACTACCATGTTAAATAATAAAGACAGGATACAAATGCTAGATTTATGTGATACCAATTTTATTTATACATCCATACACACAGAAGGGGAAAAACACCAAAGGAAACATACCAAAATTCAACAATGGTACTGGATTCTGGTTTTTTTAAAAAAAATGTCCTTATTTATACTTCAATGATATTTCATCATGTCTATCATGAAATGTATTATGCTGAACCATATGAAGTTGCCATATCACAAGTCAAAAATGGTCAAATGTTGAAAAATTCATATTCTTAACATACTTAATTTCATTAATACTAGCTTAAGTATATTTAATTACTATATTGTATGTTGTAATTTAATTAAACTATATTAATATACAGGAATATTTCATCATCAGTAATTTGCTATAATCACTCAATTTATTAGTTATTAAGTGTAAATTAAGTTATAGTAACATATTAATAACATAATTAGCTATATTGTTAATAAATAATATAGCTGATCATACATATTTGTCTCTTTTATTAATTTTTAGTTCATGTTGCAGGCTCCCCTCCAGAAAAAAAAAAAAAACACACAAAGAGTTGCTTAGGTATGATTAAGAAAATGCATCTTTGAAAATATACTGCATAATCGAAAGACTCAAGCCACCGCGGTGACGCCTGCCTGTAATCCCAGCTAGCTGCTCGGGAGGTTGAGACTGGAGATCGCGGGTTCAAAGCCAGACTCATCAAGGTCAAGGTACTAAACAACTCAGTGAGACCCTGTCTCTAAATAAAATACAAAATAGGGCTGGGGATGTGGCTCAGTGGCCAAGTGCCCCTGAGTTCAACACCCAGTGCAAAAAAAAAAAAAAAAAAGACTCAAGGACCATAAAAGAAAAAAATGAAGAAAAGAATAAATGAATAAATGAAACATCTAAAACCCTATATATAAATTACATTACATAAGGTTCTAGATTTTAGCACAGTTATTTGATCAACCACAGATCACGTGTTCTGAAGAAATCCAATACAAGATTACAATTTACATTCTAAACATCTCGATTAGACATTGTTATTCCTCTAAAAAACTTAAAATGTCTCAGTTATATTCACTGACATTCCATACTTAAGATGTAATGGTCCCTCAAATTGTTGGCAGTTCAGTGTAAATATTTCTTCAACTGACAACTTTTAGGTCTAATGTTATGATTAATATATAACAAAGTACTTTCTTTAAACAAGAGGTAAATAGACAAGACATAAAACAAACCAGAATGGAGTATATTTCTAACACATGAATTATGAATGCTTTCTGCAGCTTTGTAAGGTAGAATTGTGCATTTTATTGTGAACAATAGGATTTCCATTTCCCCTTCTAGTCTTAATTATTAAATAAATAACTCCAAAGTTCTATTTTAAGTTCTAGGACAAGTTCTCACAAACTGTTGTAACCATACCACACAGTGTGAGGACCGGCTCTGCCAGAGCCCTCACGTCATTAAAATCTCATAAGGCATGAAAAGCAGATCTAATCTGTGAAGCAATCATTTTAGCAGGACAACCATCACAGAGTTTGCTTTCCTTAAGGTGATAAAAAGAAAAAACAAATGGGATGGAAAACTTGGAGTCTAAGATCAAAAGAATCTTAAAATATTAATCTTACTGAGTTAGATTTGTGGTAAGGCAGATTCAATGAGAGAGAGAAAGAGAAATTATCACCTTTTGTAACACCTCTGTCTCTCCACAACTAGTGTGAACACACTCTCTCTCCTATCTTTCCTCTAAATTCTGTGTCACACAATTAGTGCTCTGGCTACTTCAACTCATTTTTATAAGATCCTAAGTACCTCATTAACATTTTGCAAAGATTACAAATCATTAAGAAAGGACTGAAACTGGATATGATTTTTGAGAATCCTCTGGATTTGGAGCTATTTGTAAAAATAACTATAAAATTTATAGTAGGTTATATTTTATTCCATTATCATCATCATATATGTAAAGTCTGCCATGTAATGATTTCTAAAATAGTCTATTAAACTTTTAACATACTAGTTTTTATATTTTAAAAATATCTTTAGGATAAAAGTCATGCTAATGTTAAAGTTCAAATTATTTCATATAATTTTTACATTTTTATTTATTTTCAAATTACAAGGGTCATGTAAAGCTACTTCAAAAGTAAACATTGCAAAATTCAGAGCTTAAGAGAAAAAATTCCTAATAATCCCACAGTGCCAAGAGATAACGAGAAGTAATAGTTGGTTCTATTTCTCCAACTATGCATAGAGGTGCTTTCATTTTGTTGTTGTTATTGTTTATTTCTTTTGCCTCTTTGAAATACATGCATAAGAGTTATCTAAATTCTTTCATTTACATATAAGAGAAACAAGCTTTATTGGGTAAGCTATAAAGGGATAACCAACAAGCAGAAAATTCTAAAGATAGTGGTTTGATGGTAAATCTTTGCCAGTTTGGCCACACTGTTTCTATTCATATTAACTACAGAAAGTTGTTGGAAAATGCAAAAAGTCAAGGTAATAAATTTCAAATAAGATACTCCAAATTCAAATCAAGATTACTGTGGTTGTAGGATGGACCCATACGGGTCCTGGATTTCCTAAAGTAAAACATAGGAAGACAGATCTACCCTTCTCTGGGCTGCTGGCTTTAGCAAGGAGCATCCCTCAGTATTCCTCAAGTCATAGGCCTTTGGAGTAAAGCACAATAGCAAGGTTTTCACAAGGAGATAATCATAAAGGAAAAAACCAACATCTGCAAACAACCAGAAGGAACTGCAATAAGGGGTTCAGCAACAGGCCCAGAGGATTCCAGAGATATAGTCTTTGCTTATCAAAATAAAAGCCACAGCAGAACAATTGTTCAATCCAAAGCTCTAAACTCTCTCCAGATTAATTACTGTGGAGTCTGGCCAAGCTCATTAAAAGGGAAACTCTGGCCTCCTACCATGATTGGTGTTTACTGTTCTTCTAAACTAGAGGGCTCTTCCAGCAAGGATAGGAGGACTTGGAGGGGCCATCAACTCCTGGGCTTTCTTTACTGATGGTAATGAAAGGATCTATCTTTGAATATCATTTTAAAAATTAGACTTCAAGGATCTTTTCATATTTGTCTTATTTTTTAAATTGAAAAATTGGTTCCTTTCTATTTTCCTTGTGTATCTGGGATCACCAGTTATATTTCACAGCTACTGAACAATTCACCACAGGCCTCTGGAATCTGTGATCTCTCAGAAGAGTTATCAGATAATTCTGATGAGCTCGTCAAGCACTCTAGAGTATGTGGTCACTCAGGCATTTATGCTCCAAGAGGGTGGAAAGACAAACTTTTTTCTTTCCCCTGAAACAGGCTTCCTCCACCCACCCTATCCCCCTAAATCTCTTGGGCCTGCCAAGGGCCTGACCTTCCAGTCTCTGCAGCAGAGGGTGAAATTTTGCAGGAGGAAGGCCCAACAGATTAAAGGCCTCTGTTCAACAAATATTTGCTCACCAACTCCAGCAAGAGTAAAAGTTTGCTACATGTTGCCTGCCTGGAGTAACGGGGAGAGACCTTCAGGAAGCTTGTTCAGCTGGTGACAGATTTAAACACCTAATATCAAACTAAATAATGAAGTCCAAGCACACAGGACACTAGGAAAACCCAAAGGAATTTACCAAACTCATGATTTCACATGAAAACCAACACAACTCCGATCAAACAGAATCTCTACATGATTTCCAAAGATATGTATGCATTATTGCTTTCCCGGATGGTCTCAATCCATCTATTTTAAATTCTAAAACCATCTTACATAAGGCACTGTTTTCTAAAATTTGACCTGTATTGTTACACTAAATCTGCTTTTTTTCTTTTTCAGCGCATTACTGACCATCAGAATCCCATCTCTTGCTTCCCTCCCAAGAATCTCCCCATTTTCCCACCTCATCCTAAATCTCTGGGATGTTCATTCTTTATAAGTCTGAAAAGCCAAAAGGCCAGAGTAGGAAAACATGAAGCTGTGGGAGAAACATCAAACTGTCACCGACAGGAAAAACCTGGGAATTGTGTCGTCCACACTGCCCAGACCTCTCCGGATGACAAGGCCTGGCACCCAGACTTGAGGAGGGGTGACAAGGAAAGGGCGACAAGCCTAAACTAATTCCCTAAAGTCCTCTGCTCTCAGAGAGCAATGACTGGGGAATGGCCAGGTAGCGCTGGCGTAAAGTTCCCGTTTTTCATTTTTTTCCTCACCAGTGAAATCTCAGCTGCTTTTTCAAACCCCCAGAAGAATCCGAGGCAAGCTCTACGTTTCTTTGGCCAGTGCAAGAAGCGAGAGTGGAGCTTTTGGCAGTGGGTCTGAGCAACACTGTGGTCACAGCATCTAGGCAAACCCTAGCATTTGGGGATGAGCTGACTGGCTTGAGGGACCAGACCCGAGGGAACTAGCTGAGATCTGGGCGCGGAGACCCAAGGCGGCCGGGCTCCAGGTCCCATAAACGAACTGATTTACAGCACCCCCAAGCGGGGTTCTTTTCTTTCTCGAACCCCACAAGCAGGCGGGACCGCAGAGGCACTAGCTGGGAAGCAGCCGCGATTAGTGTCCTAATCCCCAGTCCCGACCACGCACCGCGGTGGGCGCGTAAGGCCCGGGCAGAGACACCAGCCAGAAGCCGGGGCGCGGCAGCGGGATCCCAACGTCCCGCCCGCAGGTCCCGACTGCTAGGGGCGCCGTGGGAACCGGGACCTCGGGGACTCCGAGCCGAGACTCAGTTTCTAGGGTGGAGAGGTCCGTGAAGTCAGGCGCGCAGGTGAGGGAGGGGGTTGATTGGACGCCGGCTGTGTAGGGAGACGTAGACAGGGCAACGAGCGACCCCCGCCCTCCCGGGCCCGCCCCGCGCCCCGCGCCCACGGGCGACGCGAGCGCTAACGCCAGCCGCGGCCCGCGGAGCCCGCCCAGGGATTCCGGCGTCCCGTGCCCGGGACTGGCACCTGGAAGTCCCGGACCCCTCCCAGCCTTGCAGGCGCTCCCCAACCCCGGAGCTGCGGGCGGGGGGCCCTCGGCTGCCCCGCAGCTGGGCTAGGCACCGCGCGGGGGGCTCCGGGCGGGGCTGCGACCCGGGGTTCGGACATCCCCTAACGCTGGGAAAGCTCGGACAGGAGCAACGTCCCGGCTGGAGAAGTTGGGGGGCGAGCGCGGGAGGCTGCCGGTGAGGCCCGCGAAAGCGCCGTGGAAGCGAGCCAAATGGACGGTGGGAGTCTAGAGCGCGAGACACGCCAGGACTTACCGAGCGGCTCCCTCATGCCTGCCCGCGCCGCCGCCGCAGCAGCTCCGGCCGGCCGGGCACCAGCTCGACCCGCCCCGCCAGCAGCCGCCGCGGCCGAGCATGCCCGGAGCGCCGCCGCCCGCCCCGCCCACTGCCCGGGATAGCTCCGCCCACCGCCCGGGATAGCCCCGCCCACCCCCGGCCGCCTCCAGGCTCTAGCCCTTGGCGCTGGAGGGCGGCACCTGGGCACAGAGCCCCGGGTGCGTGCCTCGGGCCGGACAGGGTGACTCTCGCGAAGGGCACAGGTGGGCTGGCCACCCTTTCCTCTCTTTTCCTGTCACTTATGTTTGGGCAGCGTCAACCTTGTGCCAGTATCTACATACACAGATAGGGACACACACAGATACACACAAAAGCCCTCATGTACAGTCACAATGATGCACACAAACACATTCGTATAGAGTCACACACAGGAACACAAATACACATGTTTCACATACATACACAAAACACAGCACAAGCAGGACACACATACACAGTGATGGCATGAACAGCAAAAAACGGCGATGGTGACAACAGCTTATGTTTGGGATTTACTTCTTAAGCAACATGTTAGAGTCTTAGCTATAGCCCTGGAAGGGACCTTAGAGGTCAACTGGTGTCTGCCCTTTCCTGTGGCAGATGAGGAAAACTGAAGTCTGGAGTAGGATTTGCCTACAGACTGGGAGTAGGGAGAATAGGTCAGTGAGTTCAGACCAGATTGAGCACTTCCTGACCCCAGTCCCACTCGGTGTTTCTCTTCAAGCAGCAGAGGGGAAGAAAGATTAGACTGTTAATCTGCTCAGGAGCAAGTTGTTACACTTTGAGGGGCAGAGAAAAACAAAGTGTTAAACTTTTCTGATGAATGGAGAGAGGCTAGAAGTGTTGGCTAGGTCCCTCAAGACAAAAGTGGATGACACAGCAGACTGATGTCCCCATAAAACTGAGTTTTTGTAAACCATTTAGCCACACTGTGGTTTTAGGACTATGCTTGCTGATAATAACTAGTTTTTTGTACTCTCCCCATGTCTGAGTCCTTATACACTCCTCTAATTGAGAAAAAAAAAATACACAATATAATCTAGTAGGAAAAATAGCCACTCCCATATTGGAAAAGACAGAACAATGTAATAGGTACTGTATTGTGAGTTATCAATAGTACACCCAAGGAAGACAGATTGGGGAAAATGGGAGCAGACAGCACGATCAGGGCTTGAGTGGCAGGTAACTCTGGTCCCCATTTTCACTGCTTTTGCTACTTTCTAGACATGTTACTTCTCTTACCCCCAGTGTCCTCTCAAACGAAATGGAGATAACAACAGTGCTCACCTCATGGAAGTCAGCACAACTAAATGATATAATGCCTTCTTAGTACTTGGCATAGTTCAGGCACACAGGTTGGTTAGATTAAACACAGAAAATGGTAGCTACCACTAACATTGTACTGAGTGTTATTTGAGCTGGAAGCATGAGGGAAGATTGTGGGGATCACCCTAAAGGACAGTGGTTATGGCTAGGCAGGGACACAAACATCATCTCCAGGCTACAGAAATTGGATGGAGAAAAAAAACAAAAAAGTTTTAAAGTCAAATGAAACATAGACAACTTTTCCAGGAGTTGGTTATTAACACTTGTGTCATTACTTCTTGTCATCAGAGCATCAAACCATTTAGCCACACTGTGGTTTAAGACTATGCTTGCTGATAATAACTAGTTTTTTGTACTCTCAAGTACAGGGTAGGTTGCTTCAATGACATATACAATTCTTGTTTCTCCTCAATTTTCCAACTCATTGAATTAACCTTTAGTAGCTGTGTGACACCTATGTGTACCCAGGACTGTACAGATACTTACAGAGCCAAATGTTTCTGTGAGAACCATTTATTGGCTAGTGAATTAAGATTAGCTATAGCCCCGGAAGGGACCTTAGAGGTCAACTGGTGTTTACCCATAGAAAAATGCCATATTGTTAGGTTTCTGGGTCAACCCCACAGAAGTTTTATAATTTAGCTAAAATGCTGTGGAGTTACAGTGGAGAGGAACACTGATGCAGTGCTAGGGAAGACACTGAACCAAACAAGATAAAGTCTAATAGGGAATGTGTTTTAGTAGGAAGACTGACAAAGGCAGATGCAATTAGGGGAAAGTAATCAGATCGAAATACTGGAGATTCAAAAGAAAATGACTCCATAATTTCAAAGTCTTTTGTGGTTTTTTGGACTCTGGCTCTTTATCATGTCCACCTCATTTCAAAATATTTGGCATCCTTCTTTTCTTGGTACAGATATATCACTAGCCCTGCTCTAATGTTTTCAAAGAAGAAAAGGAATAAAACAAAAAAAAAGGAGAGAGAGAGAGAGGAAGAGGGAAGATGGTGGTGGTCAAGGAGAAAGGTAGAAGATTTTTCTGAATTCTGGGACTAGAAGAACTATAAAGAGGATTGAAAGTAAAGTTGGAAAGATATCTGAATATGGTGGGTTGCTGATTATCTGAATTATAAATGTGAAAAGACAAATGAAGATGGAAAGTAGTTAGGAAAATCCATTGGGTTAGTTTCCACACTGGTCACTTGTACACAGACCTGGGATGCTGGACAGGAGATGTAAGAGCATGTGTGTGTGTGTGTATATATATATAGCATGTGTGCATATGTACACACACACACTCACACACATATACATACAGTCTCTGTATTTTATATACACAAACGTGTGTGTGCGCGTGTGATTATGTTTTTAGAAAAGAGGGCATTTCTTTGTAAGTCAGGTCTTTGTAACTCAGAAAACACCTACATACATTTTATTTTGATCATAAAAAGAATTGCACATCTTATTCTAACCTCCTAGTCTCCCAATCGCTACCTACTTTCCTGCACCTTCAGTCCCTTTCCCCCACCTACTTGAGGTTGGGGGATTTAAACTCAGGGGAAAATACCTAGCATTTGCCAGACCCAGAGACACACACCTATACTCCCAGTGATTTGCGAGACTGAGGCAGGAAGATCACAAGCTTGAGGCCAGCCTCAGCAGTTTAGTGAGACCCTGTCCCAAAATAAAAAATAAAAAAGAATAGGGATATAGTTCAGTGGTAGAGCTCTCCAGGGCTTAATCCCCAGTACTGTAAAAATAAACAAGCAAACAAACAAACAAAAAACCTGATCATTTATGTGATGTAAAATATAAGATATAATTGTAAACATTTTGCAGCATGGTGTTAGAAATCTATCATAGCCTGGGAACATGTGCTGTGATCCAGCCCCGGATGCCCAATGTCCCCTCCTTCCTCTGAGTCCTAGAGAAGGGATTTCACAGACTCAGGAAGGAACTTGGATTATTGAGTCATCAGGGCAGATGTGCAATGACCAGAGAAAGAATGCTTAAGATCCTGCTTAAGGAATGGAAAAAAAAAGAAAGAAAGAAAAAGAAAAAAAGGTGAAATCCTTGTTTCTTTAACTTACTGCCTTTTCAAGGACCTAGAACTACACATTAGGGACCTTTGCTAATGACTATAAAGTTTCCTCTAGTTGCTTTAGATGTTCTTTTGATTCTTTTTCTTAATCTATAAAATCACCACCAGTTCTCATATTTTAAAAAAATAATTAGTGTTCTTGATAAAACCTTGAAGTCCCTCTTGATTTATTCTGGAAAGTCAAACAATGATCATCATACAAAAACAAGAAAGAATTTTACAGCAAGAAGTGCTAATAAAATTTGTTTTTAGACATTGACATTGTATGAATTCAGAGGCTGTACTGCATAAAATTATCTTTAAGTAATCATGGACTAGAAATCTATTTCCCAAAGTGTACTCCATAGACCACCTATTCAGGATCAAATGAGGGGATTTGACTGATAGATTCCTAGGCCTCATCAATAATGGATACAATCAGAATTTATAATTCCTATGGGTGATATTCTGGAATGTAAAGTTTAAGAAAATGCCCAGATGATTCTTACACACTGTGAAGTTTGAGAAGTAAGGATAGAGCAGGAGAAATGGAAATAATGTGTGTCAGGAGTATAAGAGAATGATTGACCCATTAACACACACTCAAAACACAGTAGCCATCAATATCACTGTAAGATGATAAAGAGTAGCAGAGCAATGTCCTTCACAAATCAAGTGTAGTAAGTGTTTGTTCATTGTTGATTTAGAAGATTTGACATCACCTGAAACAAAATGTATGACCCTGGGGAATAAGAAAAAGAGAAACATTTTCCAATCATATGCCTTCACTCTAAGGAGATCAAATCTGTATGGCTATTATATGAGAAAATCATTTTTAATTACTGGCTATCTTTGTGTCAGCTTCATCCCACATATGGCTGCACATTAATGGAAAACAGCTTCTCTGTCTCTCTCCCAAACCCTGTCGCCACTCACAGCAAAGGATTGCTGTTTACCAGTGGTAGAATATTCCAGGCACCCCCCAGCCTGCACGCTATAATTGTTTGCCAGATTCAAAAAGAAAACCCTTGAATGGCAATGCCCTCTAGGGAATGGCAGTGCCTGGCTGGGATTCTATAGGGACAGGGAGATGCCAGTGTGGCTTCCAGCAGACTGAGATGTGGCCAGCTCCAGAGGGGTCCAGACACGGGCATCCCTGGACTGTCTCTCACCTGTCACTTGCCAGCTGATCAAGAATCAATCAAAACTAATTCAGGTATTTTTAAAAATTCTATGTGACTTCATTTTTAAAATGGCAAATATGTGAACAACAAGTCTGGGGGTATAACTCAGAGGTAGAGCACTTGCCTAACATGTGCAGGACTCTGAGTGAGATCTCCAATACTAACCCCCCAAAAAAGAAAATCTATGAACAACTATGAATTGTTCCAACTTGGTTGTCAACATTAAAAAGAATACTTCCATTTGGGAAGGGAACGATATATCAGGTCTTTATTAAACTACCAACAAAAAAATGATATCAAGTAGTTGGAGAGAGAGGTGAGACACACCTCCCACTTAACCTTTCTATGGGCCAAGCACTGGACTAGGCTCCAATTTACATCTTTCCATGTGCATAAACACAACATTTATTAACAGAGTTGTGTGATTTTGAAGTAGTTATTCTAGTTAAAGATCGAAAAGGATATAAATCTTCCCTAAGAAAACTTCTCATCCTATTACTTATCAGTCTCACTAAAAATGTCCATCACATTTTGTTTTTTAACAACTGAACAGTTTTTTGTTTTTTTTTTTTGTCAGCTTTCAATCACTGTGACAAAGTACCTGAGACAATCAACTTGTAAGGAGGAGAGATTTATTTTGGCTTCCAGTTTCAGAGGTTTCACTTCATCATTGGTTGGTTCTGTTGCTTTTGGGCCTGAGCACATAGTGTCAGGGAGCACACAGTGGGGTAAAGCTGCTCATCTTATGGCAGCCAGGAAGCAAAAAGAGAGAGAGAAAATGGAGGTCTCAATATCCCGCACACCCCCCACTAAGCCCCACCTCCTAAAGGTTCCACACCTCCCTCTAGTGTCACATCCTGGTGACCAAGCCTTTAGCACACGAGCCTCTGGAGGACATTTAAAATCCTAGCAATAACAAGCTGCGGGTATAACATTTACCATAGATACCTTGGATTTGCATCATTGGCATACATACTTGATCTGGCTACTAGATTCTGGGTTCCCAGGGGAATGTACTATTCATTTCTATTCTGTTTTCTGAGCTTCTGTAGCTGTCTATTTGGCATTTATTAGTCACAGGGCCAAACTTACAGCCAGAGTTGTTTAAACCTCCTTTTGATCACAGCCCAAACTCAGAACCACCTCCTTACTGAACACACATACCAAGCCAAAATTTTTCTTGTGCTAAATCAACCCGGGCCAGCTATCAGACACTGAAGGACAATCCATCCCAGAGATCTCAGATATTATGTGCCCTTGCCAATACTTGGTTATCTCCCTGGTCTGGCCTTGACTTTCCTGCAGAAACATCACTAACAGCTGAGGACTGGGCCTTTGCCTCACTCTTTCTGCCTTCCAACCAACCCTGGTGCTTCCCCCAGTGTCCTGAGTGGAATGGCATTGTCTTTTCTTTCAATGACATTGACCTGTCAGGAATTGTCACTCCGTCATCCCTTTGTAAATGAAGATCCAGGGCTGGGGGTGTAGCTTTGTGGTAGTACTCATGTTTAGCATGTGCAGGGCCCTGGGTTCAATCCCCAGCACCAAAACACTAAATTAAAACCCCCCATGAAGCTGGGATTGTGGTTCAGTGGTGGAATGCTTGCCTGGCATGTGTGAAGCACTGGGTCGATTCTCAGCACCACATATAAATAAATGAGTAAAATAAAGGTCTATCAACATCTAAAAAATATTAAAAAAAAACAAAACAAAAAACCATAATTAAGAACCAGGCAATAATCACCCCCACTGAGTACCTAGCACCATTCCTTTGGACAGATAGATGAAGCAAGTGTTGACTTGGTTAGATGAATTATCCTGAAGTAAAAAATGGTCACCTAAACCCACATTGTGGGGTTCTAGCAGTTAGCTGAGGGCTGAAGGATTACCAAAGGAAAAGACAAAATACTTTTAGGAATTATCTAGATTTTTATTTCTTTGCCAATTTACTCTAACTCTGGAACGTTATTTTACTTCTTCCATGTTCTATCTTAAACTCAACTTACTGTCCTAAAACTCTATTTGTTAGCCTCTGAAGTGCCTGGAGGATATGTATATTAAGTAGACACATACTGTTGTGTGGTCTATTTAATTTAACAAAACTCAGATTTTCTAAGAGCTTGTAATATCAAAACATGCAAATAAGGGAGCCAAAGAGGATGATTAGTGGTTTGTAGAAAGGCATCTAGTAAACGTGAAATGCGTCTGAGCAAAGGTAATAAATCAAAGGAAAGTTAGCTTTCATCAGCAACAGATGAAAAATAACAGTGTCAGTCCAAACTCAGTATCTTATCTAGCTGAAACAATTAGGTAGTGTCTCCAAGTTTCTGGGTAACTATTGCAATGTTTCCTTTGCCGTATTTACTCCTATCCTCCCTTGACAATTTAGTGCATTTTCCCCAATTATCACTGATAAGCTCCTGCAGAAAGTCCCATTTCTGTTATATCATCACCAGTGCCCCCATCTGTGGGTAGATACCTGTAGCTACTTCCTCGTGAAAGGACACATTGAGTGGAACTCCTCCGTCAGCAAGAAACTGCATGTGCTTTTTGCTTATTTTCAGTCTAGTGGATGTATTATTTATCATTGTATTTTTGCAGTCTTCCCTATAGTTCTTAATGCCTATAACGTGCATTAGAACTTTTGCTGCAACCACAAAATACCTGGAGATTACCATATCTAACTAGTCACAGACATAGTATTAAATCCAGCCCTATTTTGTTTTCCCTCTCTCTGTAGCATACTCTGACACCGTAACACTGTATGCCTTGAAATAATGCCAATTCATAAACAAAATGTGCATCTTCTTAGGGGACACGGCCTTATTCATGATCGGGGGGGGCACTTATTTATTAATAAGTACCTCAAAATATGGAGCTATGATATATTGTATACCTTAAAGGATTAATAAAAAAATAGAACATTTTCCAGTTACCAATTCTTTGCTGCTTCCTCCCAACACACTATTACAACATTATTATTATTTTATATATTTCTTTCTTATTTATGTATGTATTTATTTGACTGTTCCCATTTTTCTTAGTATAAACAGGACACTGTCACAGGGGAGACTTCCAGAAATGATGACACACTAAGGCCCATGAGGACACAGTTTTTTTAATGCTGAAGCAATTGCAGGATGGCAAAGAGGGATTTCAGCCATTTAAGGTATTTTTTTCCTTTTTTTTTTTTTTTTTGTTTTGTTTTGATGCTGGGGATTGAATTCAGGGCATTCTAAGCAAGCACTCTACCACTGAGCAACATCCCCAATCCCTCAATTTTAAGATCTTAATAATTAGGTTTAAGGGAATATATTTAAAATTCAAAAGGCAGACCTCACATGCAGATTTTAAACACTGACATAAAATAATAAAAGAAATCCTACAGACACCAAGACAC
>JAJEJO010004802.1:766555-841248 GCA_020662805.1 Glaucomys volans
CTTTCTTTCTTTCTTTCTTTCTTTCTTTCTTTCTTTCCTTCTTTCTTGGTAACTGGGGTTGAATCCAGGGGTACTTAGCCACTGAGCCATTGCCCTAGCCCTTTTTTGTCTTTTATTTAGACACAGGGTCTCTCTGAGTTGCTTAGACCCTTGCTAAGTTGCTGAGGCTGGCTTTGAACTCATGATCCTCCTGTCTCAGCCTCCCAGTATTACACGCGTGTGCCACCATACCCAGCTGACCATTAGCTTTTGATCCAAAGTCGTACCCTTAACCCACGTTACGAACCTACAGTCTTTCTGCATAAAACTTCCACATAAAGTGAGGTCACATCAGAAATGCCAAGCCCCAAACACAGGCAGATGCCAACCTGTCAGAATCATGCTGTCAGAGTATAGAGCACCACACTGGAAAATCCGAAGTGAGTAGGAAGAGCAAAGATGCATTGAAAATGAGGCCAGCTTGTCTTTGTTGTACTAACATCCGTGAAAAGGGAAGGAAGTCCCTCGGAAGAATTAGGATACAAAGCGGAGGAACTGCCATGCTCTGTGTCTGTTCTGTTTTCCACAGTTGCCACTGAAGTATACTCATCACATTGTAACACTATTTCCAAGCACTGTCACTTGTTCTGAATCATCTAAACTGAGATGACAAATGGAGTTAGCTTGATGCTTCCTGGGGCATGCATATCTTCACTTCTAATTTATAAATATGGTTCAAATAGGGAGTTTTTGAGTTTTTGTACCTGATATAGTTTGGATCTTAAATGTCCTCCAAAGATCCAAGTGTTAAAGACTTGGTCTCTAAAGTGGGGCTTTTGGAAGGTAGTAGAATCTTTGGAAAATGGGACCTACGTCATTAGGGGTATATCCTCAAAGAGGATCATGGAAGAGGCCTCTTCCTCCTCCTCTCTTTTGCTCCCTGGCTCCTGATGTGAGAAGTTTTGCTCTGCCACACATTCCTGCTATGATATATTGTCTCTGCCTAAGGCCCAAGGCAACAGGACTGAAACCTCTAAAACCAAGAACAAAAAGTAACTTTTTTCCTTTACAAGTTAATTATCTCAGGTATTCCATTATAGTGATGGAAAGCTGACTAACACAGTGCCTACACAGAAGCCTGTCAATTATTTCTTTCTAGACTGAGAACAGCAGCATTTTTGTTCTATCAATATATTTAAAATGTACCTGCATTGAGTGACTGCACAGCTAAAGCTGAACTTTAACATTTTAGTCTTCTAAGGCTGTGTAGGTCACTCATAGCCAGATACAGAAAGAGGATTTTCCATTTCATCGAGGGATGGATGGCATGCCAAGGCTATTCAGTTATCCTTTCCTAATTATGCAATGATGTTGGGAAGGGTCATCTATGTGTAGCTAGGATAATGTAAGGACACACGTGTAGTCCTGGGTGTCCTTAGCATGGCACTGTTAATCATTAGAATCTAAAGCTCTAGTGAGATAGGATTGATAGCTTGTTATCCTCAACTTCACAGGAATCAAAGTCAGCATGTGAGCAAAGCCATCATGCTTGTCAAGGATAGGAGGAAACAAAAGGCACAATATAGGCTGGTGGGAGCCAGCAGGGAAGGCTGCAGTACTTACACCCATGTTTTATTCATTTTAAAAGGTTTCTCAGGGAGAGGAGAAGCACATTCCCCAGCAGAGTTGACTTGCCCAGGAGGGCAGGCAGAAAAATGGACATGCTTTGGCCTAAATGTGGAGAAATATATGAAGACATTTAGAATTACAGAGTTTATTAATGAGGCTACCACAAGAGAGCCTAAATGGCCCAGGGAAACCCATCTTCCAGAATCTCATTTGGATTCTCATTTTTTCCATACCATAACAACATCTTTACAAACCCCTAGCAGAAAATGGTAGATAGAATTGAGCTGCCTAAGCTCTTTGCAAGGAACTGAGCAAATGAAATTAACCTTTCCATTTAAAAAAAATTTTTAAGTATACATTTCAGTGGCACCAAGTACATTCACAGTGTTGATAACTATCACCTTTGTCTATTTCCAGAAATCTTTCAACATCCCAACCAGAAACTATTCATTAACCCATAACTCCCCAGTCTCCCTCCCATTCAGCCCCTTATTCTATTTTCTATAAATTTACATATTCCAGGTACCTCATAAAACTAGAATAATATATTTCTTGTTTTCTATCTGATTGATTTTAGTTAACATAAACAGTTATCCTAAGGCATATGAAGATGTATATATAGTGTGTATATATATATATACACATATACATACATGTGCATATATACAGTATGCATATATACTTACCTACCTACATACATATACACATACACACACACATTACATCTCGTTTGCCCTTTCATCTGTTGATAAACATGGATTTTTTTTTTTTCATTTTTGGCTATTGTGAATAATGCTGTTGAAGGAGGTCAAATATCTGTTTTGAGTCTCTACTTTCATTATATACCCAGAAGAGGAATTGCTGGATCATACAGCAATGATTTATCTAATTTTTTAAGGATGTGCCCAAACTGTTTTCCATAGGGGCTGCACCATTTTACGTTTTCACCAGCAATTAATGAGGATTCAAATTTCTCCACAATCTTGCCCACACTTGTTATTTGTTGTATTAAAAAAACAAACAAAAAACAAAACAGTGATCTAAGGGGTATGAAGCAGTGTCTCATTGTAGTTTTGATTTGCATGCCTTGCTTTCTAATTTAGTCACTAAGGACAAGTGTCTTTTCCTCTGAAATTCTAGTAGCTCCCCCTGCTCAACCACACAATGTACTCATGAAGCCTTGTTTTCTGACAAATCTCAGAGCAACTCGGCAGGGATTTCACCTTGTTGCTGCTGCACCATGCTACACACAGAGACTGATTGGAATTGTAGAAAGGCAAACTCCTGAATTGAGAGTACACTTTGCACTTGTTATGGAGAAGGATGAAGGGTTTCTTTTTTTCTCTCTTTAAATACAGCAGCATCAGAGACTTCCATTCAGTGCAAACCAGGCAATTCACCCATCAAGCCCGTGAAGATGGTTGAAGCAGATGCTCTAATGGCTGAATGGCTGGACAAAGGCAGCCATGGCAGGGCTTGCTCCTTTTGGGAAAAAAGCTCTTTGCTCTGACCAGACATAAAGATCAGTAAGTTATACCTGGGATAATTGGAAAGAGATGGACCTTGAACCACCAATCAGAGTAGTTGCTCCTGTAATGAACGGTCAATGACAACAGGCCCCCCTTATGCAACCATACAAAAAGGCCACAGACAATAGCATGTTTCCCTTTGGGACTTGCTGTATCAGAGCTGCAGCTGGCATTTCTCTCTGATGATACACAGGAGGGTGGCACCTATGATTCTGGGATTGGCACTGGCAATTTTAGGAGAGAAGGGTCATGGCCAGTGTTTTAAAATACACGTCAGTAAAGGATAGTTAGATGTTATAGTCATTTTCTTTTGTGTACCCTTGAAGATGGGAACTGTATTTGATATTATGGGGGTGGAGTGCATAAGAGTAGTAGAGGTAAGATTCCTACAAATCTGGCACATTGTCTGGTAAAACTGTCCAGGTCAATAGCAGGGAAACTCACCTTTGCTGGTGATGCTGGCAAAGAGATCTTACCTTAAAAGGAGTAATAGAGGAGTTTGTCTTTAATCAGCAGTAGACCACAGATGTAGAATCAAACTTTGGTGTCATAGAAATATTAGTTTCAATGGACTTTGAGTTTCTATGGTGCAAAATTCCCAAGGGAATGAATCCTATTGGTCTTCTTAATCACCATTATCTCTGTCAGGACATAACTTATTTGCAAACCTCTTCCTGGTTACTGGCCATGGACTGGCTGCCCTTAGGTCACATGACATACAACATGACCACTCCCACTGAGAGAATAGAGGGTAGCCAAGCAAGAGAATGTCTTGGAGTTGGGATTAGGTTGATGATGGATGCATTCAATACATTTATTCTTAACCCTGAACTTATGAAAACCAGAGAACTGGACTTCACATTTGTCTTCCCTGCTTAAAACTTAGAACAGTTTCTATATATTATGAGGATAAGTTGTAAAAAAGAATTTAGGTCAGGTCCTGCTTGCATATGGTTATTCCTAATCATTATTAATTAATTATTTGATTTTTCAAACAACCCCTCTCCCCTCCTCAAAGAGAGAATAAGAATGAGAAAGAATATCCATATAAATCTCTTGGCAGAATTCATAGAGAGATGATAGATAGATAGATAGATAGATAGATAGATAGATAGATAGATGATAGATAGATAGATATGAATTGAGTAATTGTTTCCTAGATTAAGGACAGGTGGAATTAATTTTCTTACTCTTTAGTGGTTTGGTTTAATAGTTAATAAGTGAGGGAAAAATAAATTCTTGCTCCTTTGGAATTCTCTTCTTAGAAGAACTACCAAGTTTCAAAGCATCACTTTTACCTTCCTTCTAAAAGATATATGGTTTATCTGCTGCCTTTCCTCTGCTTCCCATCTTCAAATAGTTGTATTAAGAGCAGTCTTCTCTCCAAGCCTGGCACAGTAGCAGGCATCTGTAGCCTTAGCTATTCAGAGGGCTAAGGCAGGATAGCTTGAGCCCAGGAGTTCAAGGCCAGCTTGAGCAACATAGCAAGACCCCAGGTACAAAAATAACTTTCTAATGATGTGTTTCACAGATGACCAGCCCCACCTGGTCCTTTCCTACTGACTTTTCCTACTCAGTAGGAAAGCCCCACCTCCCACCATTCTGCCATCCATGTCAGGCTCACTTCCCCATCAGTCATTTTATAGGTCACCGCCCCAACAGAATGCTCCTCCTCACCACCTTCCAGGGTTTCATTCAATCCCATACCAGCCGCAGTCACCCAACATGAACCCACAGGTCTACAGATGCTGCATGCTTTCCTTCAACTGCCCTCCCATGGTTCAACCAGGCTCTTGTTCTAGGTGCCTGCTGCTCAGTTGGCTTCCTAAGCTCCTCTTGCATATGATACCAGTAGTCTTCCAAGATTTGTTCTCAGCTTAGGGAAAGAGGAAAACAAATTCCCCTTTCCACCAGAGCAGCCCTATTTTAGAGTTGCACCAGACATGCATTTCTATCCCAAACTTACAGAAAAACAATGGATCGTACCCTTACTCTGGCCAAAATGTCCTCACTACTGACTACCCTTGACTCCCCAGACAAAGTCAAGTGTTTCCTGAAATCAAGTTTAAAGGGCATCTGTGCTACATGTGAGGGATAAGTCATTATTGACCCCTAGTAAACCCATACCATGACTAATTTACCAGATTAGCTGGAAAAAAATAAATAATTTATAAATAATAAAGGAATAAAACAGAAGTCTACTCTATTTTGATATTTTACATATCAGTAAGGAGCCCGGCAAGTTGGTGCATGCCTGTAATCCCAGCAACTCCGGAAGTTGAAGCAGGAGGATCCCAAGTTCAAGGCTAACCTCTGCAACTTAGTGAGAACCTCAGCAATTTAGCAAGACTATGTCTTACACCTCTGGCTTCTATCCACAGTACCAAAAATACTATCTTGGTTAGTTTAATCTTGAAAGATTTAATTGGGTCACAGAGTTGAAGAAAGGATGAAATAAACAGGTTGGGTATGAAGCTGAATCAGAGTCTCAGATTTTAGACCACAGGTACCAGCAATAGCAGTAGCATGCCTCTGATTAAAGAAGAAATCATGAGATGTGATAGGACACATGAGATGTGTCCTGTCTCAAAGAGATCGTGCACATCTGGGTATAGTAATTCCTAGAATTAGTAGACACATATTTTGAAGCTGCGTGTAGTACTATCACCTCCAGAATTACCTACAATTCTGTTACAGTAAGAAGTTTCTTTTGTTTTTAAAGATAGCAAATGTACAGCTAGGGGGTCAATGGGCAAATGAATTTCTAAATTGCTGAAATTTAAACTCAGTTACATTGTTTAAATATTATATCTTTTATGTGTAAGTCTAATTGTGTTTTTGCCTTTTTTCTTGGAAATGAATAATTATGAATACATATTTATATATCTCACACATAATGAAGATGATGGAAATCTTAAAAAGTGCCTTGGAACAGATGGTAGTTTTAGAACAAAACAGATCCATTAGCTGTCAAATCCAGCTTCCCGTAGGATGAAAAATAGTTCTCAGGTGGTGCTAAGAAAAGCTCTCACTTATTCTAATACCTTAGGACATAGATTCTTTTGTTAAAGTTTTGGCATGGGAAGACTATGACAACTTATAATTAATGAATGTCACAAAATGTAAAATAATAAATGCAAAAAATTAAAAAGTGAAAAGACTTCACTGATCAAATATGAAACTTAAACTGTATTTAAAAAAATGATGCACTTGATATGGGACCAAATGGTGCAAATTTGTAGGGTTTTCCAGGTATACACAGTCTTTCTGTCCTCATTTGTGGAATCTTTTGACCTTTTGTATTAACTATGATGAGGAAGAAATAAAAATCTCTGATTTTATAAAAGTAGAGATTTCTACAACTAGAGAAACATTAGAAGTGATTACAGATTGAGCAAATGATTTGTTCAAGGTAACATGACTATCTTGAGCCAGACCTGGAACTGGGAATCAAGTCCCATCTCCTATGGCCTTCCTATCACCCCTGCCAATGCTAAGCGCTCATTTTCCAAAGGAATGTTTCTATAAATAGACTCATTTAAGATTTTTATGTATATATAAATTCATCTAAGATCTACTAAGTCTTGTGGATAAGCAATTTTTTAACAGTTTACCTGACCACAAATTGTTTTCAAGGTAAACAAATTTGTCGGTTTCTTGCTCTACTCAGTAGAAAAACCAGAGTTCTTTGTGTACCTTGCAATACAGGACCTATCTGGAGACAGCTAGGAGCACTTTAATTTAATAGTTAAGCTTAAATGTCTATTTACTAAGTCATCAAATCTAAATTTAAATAACTCAATCTATGATTTTACATGGGAATGATATGTCTATCCGCATTAGCATAAGTCAGGTATGAATGAAAAACCTTGAGAGCTAAGCCACAGGAAAGAAAAAAGGCAAAAGGGCAAAACAAATTTGAAGAATCTGGAAACATCTCTTATTCATGAGCTGGCAGAGGTAAATGGATTTACTTAATATAAAATCTGTATGATGATTAATTTTATGTGTCAATTTGATTGGGTCATGAGGTACCCAGATATTTGGTCAAACATTTTTCTGTGTGCCTTCTTTATGAGGGCATTCTGTGTGTGTGTGTGTGTGTGTGTGTGTGTGTGTGTGGTACTGGGTATTGAACCCAGCGCTTCATGTATACTAGGCAAGTGCTCTACCACTGAGCCACGTTTCCAACCCTGAGGGTGTTTTAGGATGAGATTCAGATTTAAATTGGTAGTCTAAATGTGTTTGTCAACCTTACATTGCTGTGACAAAAATACCTGACAAGAATAACTTAGAGAAGGAAATTTTTATTTTGCTTCATGGTTACAGAGGTTTCAGTACATGGTCAGTTAGCTCCATTGTTCTGGGCCTGAGGTGAGGTAGAACATCATGATAATGGGAGTGTATGGCTGAGGGGACTACTCAGTTCATGGCGGCCTAGAAGTAGAGAGATAAAGAAGTGGGAAGGAGCCAGGGACAAGACATAGTACCCAAAGGCACACCAACTAGTGACCTACTTCCTTCAACCATGCCTACAGTTACCACCAGCAGTCCATTCAAATTATTAATTATCAAATGGGTCAATCCACTAATGAGGTTAAAGACCTCATGATACAATCATTTCCTAAAAGCACCATCTCTGGATATTGCTGCATTGCCTTCATATGAGTTTTGGGGGCACATTCCCAGATCCAAACCATAACATTAAGTAAAGCAAATTATCTTCCTTAATGTGATGTGTCTTATTCAGTTGAAGGCCTAAATAGAAAAAACTGATCCTCCCCTGAGGAGGGGAGTTCCTCTTTCCTGACTCACTTTGAACTGGGACATTGGTTGGTTTGTTTGTCCCCAACCTTCAAATTCAAAGTGAAACACTGTCTCTTCTTGGTCTCTGAGCCTGTTGGGCCTTAGACTTGAACTTACACCATCAACTTCCGTGGGTCTCCAGCTTGCCTATCACCTGAAGATCTTTGGTCCTGTCAGTCTCCATAATGGCATGAGTCAATTACTTATAATAAATCAGATCATATCTGTCTGAACACATCCTATTAGTTTTGTTTTTCTGAAGAATGCTTAAATATAGAGAACAATCATTTTCACTCTGGAAATAATTAGTCACCCAGTCAATGTCCATTCTGTTTGTACTTTCACATCATTTTCAAATTGGTTTGTCTTCATAGTCTCCCCAGACAAAAATAAAGTAACAATTCTGGGGGCTGGAGTTGTAGCTCAATGGTAGAGTACTTGCCTAGCATATGTGAGGCTTGCTCCTCAGCATCACACAAAAATAAATAAAGTAACTATAACCTTATACAACTAAAAAAAACTTTTAAAAAGAATTCTGATGCTAGAGTGGTAGGTAACCTGCCACTCACTGGTTTTTTCTTCCAGTTATGTAACACATCTTGTTTTAATTTTTTGCCTTCTTTATGAACTCCAGTTAAATTTTTAAATTTTCTTTATTTCTGAAGAGTAATATGATTGTCTTTTTGGTGTGATCTATACACTTGGTGTTAGAAAATGCCTCAAACTTTGACTGCAGGGAAAACAAGATTTAAATATAATGATCTACTACAAACAAGCACATATTGAAATTTCATAGCCAGTCTTAATCAGGTGGGCCATATGATTTATCTGCCACTATTTGTATGCAAATTTATGTTGGTCTGGGCATTTTCAAAGCATTTTTAACCTTTTTCCCAGTGAGTCCTTACTATAAGGTTACTTCTAGCTAAAGCATTCTGTAATGAATTAAAGGCATGGTTCCTTCTCTTAGTGAGTCCATCATCAAGTTAGAGAAAGATGTGTGGGATTATAAAATCAAAAAGAGATTTTTCAGAAGCTCTGAGAAGAAAGAGCAATCATGAGAGATTACTTGACATGGATGGAATGTCCTAAGATGATGGGAAGAAAAACAGTCTTCCCAATGAGGAGCAATATTAGTTATCAATTAAAGAAATGGGAACAAGTTTCAAGAACTGAAGATGTATTCTGGGAATTGTGTATGTGTGTTGGGGTGGGTGCACTGGGGTGATGAGAGATGAGTTGAGGCTGAAAATGCCCTCCACACACTTTGCAACTGAGTCAACAGCCTAATCTTTAATTTCAACCATGACTCAGTTTACCCATTCCATGTGAGTGTATTCATGGACTTAAGGTGATGTTGTTCAATCCATGGAATTCTACCTGCATGTCCTGCACATCTGCATGGCAGGAATCCATGACATCAAAAAGAGTGTTGTTTAGCCCATTTCTAACAATCTAGTCTTCCTTCTAGAAAGTCTACTTATTTAATAAATGCCTTTGAAATGTTGAAAATTGAAATGGCATGGCAAATTGGATGAGTTGTAGCCAAAACTGATCAAACTCTACATATATTTACCAACTCTTTGGAAAGATGGGAAATTTAGGATTTTTAAATGATAAACATAAAAATAAAAGCATATTAAAATTTTTAAAAATAATTTTTAAGGAAAAATGAACATATACAAAAAGCAGTAAGGAGTAACTATTCAGGAAAACAGCTAAAAATGAAGTCTGCTTATTGTCTGCCTCTTTTTGTATATTGAATTCTTCCCTTCTATAACCTTGATAGACAAATTGGTGTAAATGGTATGTCAGTTGTGCAAGAACATTATCCCAAAGGGAGAATTTACTACCAGAGCGGAAAACAGTCTATTACTGAGTTTGAAATGCACTGCATTGGACAATCCAATGGAGGGTTCACTTCTTTTTGTCTGTAGCTGTCTCCAAGATGATGTCAATGGGCCCAAGGTGGGAAATTCTGTTTGGAATGTGCCATTATTCTTAGCTTTGGATTTTCAACAGTGAAGTCTGCATGCTGAGAGCAAAAAAACAAATTCCGACTATTAATTACTACCTTAGCCTGGGTGGGAATCCAATCTCACTGTTGAAGAAAGTTGTCCAGTGCTTTGTTTTAACTGACCAAAGGCAACCTCACTTTTGTTTTCGCCAGGGTTTTTCCCATCACTTATACACTGGATGAAGAGATGGTAGGAATCTCTACCAACTGTTTTCAAAACAGTAGATCTGAAATCTTTCTAATCTGATACATGTGCCTGGAAAATGATTGAATTCTCCTTATAAACAAAGAAATTAGATCAGCCTGGGAATCAAAAATGGTTTTCTAAAAGGTTACAGATATTTATCTCTGTGTTTTTAAAGCATAGAGCAAATTTCTTAGTTTCAGTAGGTTTTAATTTCTTGTTAAACAACTTCTGTTATTTATGAGAATAGCGAGAGAAGTATAATGGAGTGAACCCCAAACTTGGGGTCCACAGCTGGTATTATTTTGATATAGTGTGGGTGTTCCCCAAGACTTTATGTGTTGAAATTTAATCCCTATTGTGAGGTATTAAGAGACTGGAAATGTAACCTGACTATGAGGGTCTAAGGTTGGATTCTGAGAACTGGTTAAGATTAGAAAAAGTCATTAGTGTCAATCCTCCACAATTGAATCCTGTTGGCTTTATAGGAAGAGGGACACCAAGCAGACACACATACACATGCAAACTTCCTGGCTCTTGCCATGGGATGTCCTGTGCTGCTTCAGGTTGGTTGTTAGTCAGTTTTACATTACTAAGACCAAAAAACGCCTAACAAGAACAACTTAGAGGAGGAGAAGTTTATTTGGGTCTCATGGTTTCAGAAGTTCAATTGAGGGTAAGCCAACTCCATTGCTCTGGGTCTGAGGTGAGATAGAACACCACAGCAGGAGGGCATGGTGGAGGAAACCCTCTCAGCATGTGGCAGCCAGGAAGCAGAGAGAGAGAAGCCAAGGACAAAATATAATCCCCATGGCATGCCCCCAGTGACCTACTTCCTTTAGCCATACTCATCCTGCCCTCAGTTATCACCCAGTAGAACAGTCCTTTCAAATTATTAATCCATCAAATAAATTCATTCACTGGTTAGATTACAGCTTCCATAATATAATCATTTCACCTCTGAATATTGCTACCTCTTCTATCACATGAGCTCACTGGGAGGCATCTCACATTCCAACAATAAGAAGGACTCTGCCGGCAAGCAGGCTATGACCAGATGTGAGCCCTTGACCCTCTGGAACTGTGAGCTAAGTAAATCTCTCTTTTTGTTTTGTATAAAATTTGCCTGCCTCAGGTATTTTATTGTAGTGGTGAGAAGCTGACAGAGCCTTGGGTGGGAATCCTGGTTCTTCCCATTAGGAATGCAGTGGGGAAAAGCCTATTCCCTATAGGTGGAGTAGAGTCCTGCTCCAGACTCCTTTCCACTCCTTCACACACTCCACTAGGCAAGGAGGCCAAGCGGTATCTGATTATCAAGTTTGAGAGAAGGAGCTGGCCATAGTCAGCCTAGCATCTTGCTCCTCTCTCCCTCTGAATCTACTAGTGAGCACACTCTCTTGGTCAATTTTCAAAGGTTGCTCAGCAGTAACACTGTTGATGGCCAGGAAAATAAATCTAATTTAGGAGCATTGTATTAGCAAGCCCACTTGACCTGTAGATTGAAGCATCATTTTCCAGTATCATTTTATCAGTAATACAATTGCCAAACTCATCTGATTCTGCATATGGGAAGGGAAAATGGGGTTAAAGTGGGTAGATGGCATTGTTATTTAGTTATCCCCATTGGGAAAGGCCTAGCATCGTACCTGGAACCTCATTGAACTTCAATAAATTTTTACTTAAAGGTAAAGAGGTAAAGAGTGGGTCTAGCAAAAAAAAAAAAAAAAAAAAAAAAAATCAAGTAGCCTGGGTGTGAAAATTACAATAGGAAGGCCAGTTGAGGGTTGATCCAGCTTCAAACCACCCAAGAGATCATTAGCATTAGAATAGAAAAGGGGCACTGATTCTCCCCATGGGAAGTTCAGGGGAAACTTGCTGTTCTCAGAGTCTGCCAGCCTCAGCCAGAGCTGGATGAATCCTTATGGTAGGCCTCTGGATTCATTTGTTTACTTGGAGCAAGTGGAGAGGTCAGCCAGCTTCGTGTTCAGGTTCTAAATCAAATAGTTTGGGAGATAGCAAGATAAAGGCCCTGATTCAATTTCCGTTTCTTTCTCTTTGAAGAATAATAAGATTCAGAAATACAATGACTCAAGGGCAGGACCGGGATGAAGACAAGCAGAGATAACGAATTTCTATCCCATGAAAGGAGGCAATGGACAAAAAGAATGCTCATTAACCAAAAGGGAGCTTTATTTTACCTCTTCAGGGAAAATCTGAGAAGTTATTGATGGCAGAAGGGTTTACCATCAGTCCCTAAACTCTCTTTTGGGTTCATAGAGGACATGAAGCATTGGAGTGTGATGGATTGAGCACTGATTGAGACTGGAATTCCAAGCCAGACCCGCCTATGATGCATTCTCTGTCATTGATAAAGTCAATGGGCAGCCTTTTCCACAGGTTACCAGGGTAGGTCTCCTGCTCCAATTGTTTCTTTCTGGCAGGGGAACTGAACTACCTTGTGTCAGTGAATGTCTCCCTGATAGAAAGCAGAGCCTCAGAGAAGAGTATCCATCCTCCTGTATCCTGAACAGCACCTCTTTTCTCCCTGCTTGGTCTGGCTGCCCCATTTGGCAGCCACTTGTAAAACTACTGCTGTGTTCCCATCTGCCGAATCTCAGCAGAACATCAGGGATAAAGGGTGTGAAATGTGAATGCTTCTTCATTTTTTTTTCTTTTTAGTTGCTACTAATGGCTGTCTAGGGACAGAAATGCTGGCAGACCTTTTAGGAAGTCCCTTCTGAAATATAAAAATATCTAGAGTTCACTGGATTGTTGTTTCATAGAATGTAGGGTGACTGCCACCTCTCTTATAGCCAGTGATGCTGTCTGATTTATTCAAAGGGGAAAGAAGTCACTGTAGATGAGTTAATCACTTGGAATAGAGCAGTAGATGCCAGATGTCTAGTGAACAGCAAGGCTTTTCTGTATTTTAAGATTTTTAAAGCACACACACACACACACACACACACACATCATCTCTGCTCTATAAAAGTTATTCACAATGCATAGAAACATAATTGTTTCAAAATGACTGGTTGTTTTGTTTCCATTTACATTTATGAAAATGGTCAAAAAGAAGGTATGTGTCCAAGATTAAAAAAAAGAAGAATGTATGTGTTCACACACAACCTGCTTAACTTTTACCAACAGCTAGGGAATATGTTGATATTTTCCTTCTAAACCTATTTGGTGTTTATGTAACTAATTGTTATAATCCTTAGCTTAAGGAATATTATTACCAAAAAAAGCTACAGAGCCCAGCCATGTCATAAATGGTGTTCTATGTATTTGTTTGTTTCCAAAGCTAATGGCACCAGAAATTCTTTAAAAATAGGTGAAAGTAAAAAAATCATTGTAAACACTATCTGCTTACTTGTTAATGGTTTGAGGAACTTTTTAGGAGAAAATATTGGTAGGACTGATAAACAGCTATAGGAGGATACATAGGTAGAGGTGGCTAAGAGAAAAAAAATGTGACCATTTCTACATCTTCGTTTTATCTCTGTCTAAATCCCTTTCTACATTCAGTCAAAGGCCCTATCAGATCAGGATCCTACAAACTAAAGATTACCAAGTACACACCTATAATCCCTATGACTCAGGAGGTTGAGGTGGGAGGATCACAAGTTCAAGGATAGTCTGGCCAACAGAGCAGGACTCTGTTTTTAATTTAAAAGAAGAAGGAAAAAGGAAGAAGAGGAAGAGGAGGAAGAAGAAAAAGAAGGAGGAGGAGGAGGGAAGAAAGGGAAGAAAGGAAAAGAAGGAAAGAAGAAAGAGACAGAGAGAAATTGGTATATCCAGGCCTTTGGGACATAGCTGTGCTCACAAGGTGGAAGGATGGGTCATTGTTGGCTCATTGTCTGTTGGATTCTGCTCTAATTCACATGCTATTGATAAATAAGATGAGGGGGGCAAGAGAGGGAATTGGAGCCAAACCCCATGGCAAGTTTGGCAATGCCAGCCTGATGCAGGCACAGCCTGGGAGCACATAGTGCACATGGTCCAGGCTGCACACAGCCAGGTTGGGCCAAGCCCATTAATCTCCTTTCAGGCCCACTGACTTATGCAGACCACAGGTGCACAGGCTTGTCATCATCCTCATGGCTAAATAAAACCATTAAAACTCTGGAGGAGTAACAATATGGTGACTCAAAGACGACCGACTGGTACATTTGTGAGAAGCTTTGCAATATGATTTCTGACAGTTGTTTGGCATAATTAAAAGATCACTAAACAGAGCTAAGGGGAAAAAAAAGTTTCAAAAATAGATGTGATTCTGGATGAGATTCTAATAGCATAATGGAATTTCTGTTTAAATTTATCTGTAAAGGAAGCGGCTGTCAAAAAACAGGGCTGAGACAGTGGTTAAAGATAGGTGGGACTAACACATGGGAGCTGACGTCAGATTTTCTCTGAGGGGTGTGGGAGGTAAGAGGGTGGAAAGACGTGAAAAGATTATCAACTACTTGAATTTCCTCATGATAGCAATGACGATATTTTTAACTCTATTCTTTAAAGTCAATCTACTTCAGGTCTAAAATCAAAGAGTACATTTTCGGCAACATGTAAGGGTCCTCTGGAAGGAGAAAGAAGAGTGGAGGATGAAAACAGGATGGGCAGGAGTGTCCAATTGTTCTTGTGTATGGGAACTGAAGTGAGGCCACAGCAGCAGGGAAGGATGAAGCTAGATATTCACATGCTGGTGTAGAACTGCATCTCTGGAGTCTAGTAGTAGGAAAAGTAAAGCAGCAGGGAGATTGCATAGGTGTCAAGACCATAACAGCAGCTCCCACTCCCCCATCTCACCCCCAAGCCCTGCTGACAGGAGCTAGCTTACTTGGGTAAGTTAGCAGGTTTAGCTTACCAAACCTGGGAAGCAGTGGGCAAGAGCCTCACCTTGAAGCACAAAGCCCAGTACTGTGTGTCAGGCAACCCACGTAACGATTGGCCCAGTGTCTTCCAGAACAAAACATTTTCTGCCTGGGGTAGGATTAATAACAGTATTAGAGCCAGCATGTTGGCTGCTTGGCATTTGAAAATAGAACATCCCTGGGTTGTTTGTGAACAACCCCCAAAGCCTGTGCCATGTAACCATTTGCCCTTCCATGGAGGCACAGGCCAGAATGGTTGCAAGAGCAATGCTCATGAGTGAGAACGTCACTGAGCTAGTGAATGAGCCTGTTGTGGTAAAATGTCCCTGCTTTGCTTTTGGTATGATTTGTCCCCCAAAGGTTCATGTGCAGGAAGCCTGCTCCCCAGTGTGGTGTGTTGAAAAATCGGTGGAACCTTTAAAAGGTGGGGCCCAGTGGAAGATGATTGGGTTTTGACCTCCTTCATGAAGGCTGGGTTAGGCCTCACAGGAATGGATTCTTTCCCTCAAACATGGGTTGATATAAGAGTGAGCTTGCTCTCTCTTGATTTCTGTCCTATCCTGCCATCTCTCCTTCTCACATGTGTTCCCGCCATGATGCCATCTGCCAGGTTGTGACAGCCAGAGGCTCTCAACAGAGGCTGAACTAATGCTACTCAAACATGGACTTTCAGCCTCCAAAATTGTGAGATAAATAAATATCTTTTCTGTATAAAATACCCAGTATTCTGTTATAGCAATACAAAGTGGACTAAGACAGTCCCTAAGGAACACCTATTACTTATGCTAATTTTGAAAGCGAGAAAAATACAAAAGGCTTTAAGTAAACCAGGGGGTTTAGTCAGCAAATAGAATTTCAAATAAATTTGAAAATGGTGAATTAACCACAATAAAATATTGGAAAAAAATAATGGAAAGGATATACTGTAGACGTAATTTAAAATGTGCAGGTACACCCAGGTCATGGATATTGAATCTACTATCCTTTTAAACTTGGAGTTGTGAAAAGAGCTGTGTCCCCACTGTAGAAATGGAGATCATGCACCAAAGGAATCTACCTTCAGGTATAAGTAAGGGAAGACTCAAATTGAGAGTGATTTAAATATTGATAAAACTCACAGTTAGTCTCCTAGTTTTTCCATGTAGAATCCTATGGCATATTCATTGTTTAACAATGGGTGGTGTGCACATATTAATGTCGCTTACAAGCCTATTAGTATTAGTATTCAGTGTGCACATATTAGTATCATTTACAAGATACTTTCCACATCTGGCACCCTTGTTGGTTTGCACAGTTTTGAACTGGCATTTCACTGGAATTGTTGGTGCGTACAACTGCCCGTGGAGAACAGTGAGACAGACACAAAGCCCCAAACTGGCCCCCTCAGGACTGCAGAGCAGAGAAAAAAGCTTGACAGCTTACTGAATCAGTGACCAGTACCTGCTGACAGGATTGCTCAGTGCCTTCCATTCCTGAGCTCTAGTATCTTGTTGGTAGCCCTCATTTATTATCAGGTCAACAATCTTATATTTAGGGTTTAGCTCTGGCAGCAGCACCAAAGCAAAGAGAACCCTGGAGATAAAGTACAGCTTAGGGATTTGACAAGTATTTGGAAGTCCGAGTTCTTTTTGCAAGAGTCTTCAAAAATCTTATGAAGAATACTAGTTTATTGACTATTGCTTGCAATAATTAGGTCCCCACCTGAGAGTTTGGCATTTTGTCATAAAGACATTGAGGATCTATACTTATTGCATAGAGCTTTGCTATACCCATGAGGACTTTTACTGAGTGTGAGATGGCTGCTGCCATTTGAAAGGAAGAATGTGATATTTCTTTCAGGGTTTGTTTAGGACATCATTAGGAACTTGCTCTCCTGCTTTGAAGTTCCTTAAAATGAAGTCAATATGAAAATTCATTAGCTACTCTGAACTACTGAAGATACAAAAGAAAAAGTAAGACTTTCGGGTACTATGTGGGATTACTGTCATTCACCTTGTCAAGAACAGAGGAGCTCCATCATTGCCCATGTCCTCCTTTGTGCAGTCTTGGGGGCACTGGATGGCAGCCTGACAGAAAGAAATCAATCCTCTTACTGCTTGCTCTAAACTAAGGCACCAATCTTGCCTTAGTCGCCAGCCACCACCCACTCCTACTTTCTTTTCTTCTTGCCCACACACCTCCCAGATTTAGCCTTCCCATTCTCGGTCATTTTCATTACCCAGTTTCCTCTCCAGATTTCTCTTCCCCTGATTTCACCGAGGTGTGGAGTAATTCCCCATCTTTGCCTCCTCCTACACTCTCTGAAACAAGCACACCAACTCCCGCATTTAGGAGTGTAAAGGAGAACATCTAGTTTTCACCGGAAATTAGTTCCATTCAAAGTGTCTGTGTAGGTCGTTGGCCCCAAGAGACTTCCATTTCAGTCCAGGGTAGATACAGGATGGTACCCCACCACCAATGGTGTGTGTTATAATATGAGGTGCTCTCCAAAAACCCAAGTGTGAGATAATGCAAGAATTTTCAGAAGTGAAATGGTAAGATTATTAGAGGTCTGGCCTGATTGGTGGATTAATCCACTGATATGGATTAACTGGGCAGTAAGTATAGGCAAGAAGGGTGTGGCTGGAGGAAGTAGGACACTAGCGGTGTGCCTTTGGGGTTTATATTTTGTCCCTGCTGAGCAGAGTTCTCTGCTTCTGGTTGCCATGTCCTGAGCTGCTTTTCTCTGCCATGTCCTTCTGCAAGATGTTCTACTTCATCTCAGGCCCAGAGCTATGGAATTGGCTGTGAACTGAGACCTCAGAAACCATGAGCCAAAATAAACTTCTCCTACTCTATGTCATTCTTGTCCAGTCTTTTGGTCACAGCAAGAAAAAAGTTGACTTGAATAGTATGGTTCTGGGAGACTTTGATCAACTCATCCTTTCCACTAACATTACCTCTGGCCCAGGAGAAACTCTATGCCCATTCTCTATGTCCTAGAGCTCTGAACATCTCATCTGTGTCCCTATTTTTCTCACCTTCCTTGAACTTGCATTCTCAGTTTTGCCCCTGATGGATGAGTCCACGGCTTTCAGCTCTGGAGGTTATTCTGGGATCCTTGACCCACTTCTTCACTTCTAGTTTGGTTTTGCTGATAGATATTTACCAGTCAATTTTTAAAGCTGATTCTATACCTGGGTGAATGAATCATGACTTTTTGAAACTGCAGTTCTAAATTAATGCCAGGCCAGCCTTACCAGTGGCCCTGCGGCTTTGATAATGGATGCCCTATCCCAGGTTTCTTACCTGTATGGCCTCCATTCTACCCAACAGCCTGAAGCCCACTGTCCATCCCATCTCATCCCCCCATCAGATCTGCAATAACTTTGAATTTGGGACTGAAAGTGTGCATTTCGTTTTCTCCTAATTTGTACTTCATATGTCCTAGTTCCAGAGCATTTATCCTGCCTGCTGTTTTAATTATGTGCTTTTCTGTTGGTCTCCCAGGCCAGACTACAAGCTTCTTTCAGGCAAGGATGAAGTCTTGATTCTTGGGTGCCTGGAATATGAAAGAAGCTAAGAAACATTTCTGAGTCACTCCGGTGGGCAAACTGAGTTCTCTAGAGGAGAAACTTTGCAGCATCCTATAACCCCAGTCTTGCCCTGCCTAGGATTTTATCCCTGGAACTGTGGTAATGAAAAATGATCAAATTAGTACAAAATCAGCTGTTCCCGTTCATTCTGGAGGCTTCATGAAGGTTTGTTTTTCTGTTTCTACTTTCTTTTCTTTTTTTTTTGATTTTTCAATAAAGTGGAACTTCTCCTTGAAAGGCATATCACATTGAGTCCCCTGACTACAAGTCAGAAAAAATAATTCTGTGCTCTATTTTCCTCACATTGTCAGTCAATATTAAGTTTTGATCCACAGAAATCACTCAACCCCAGAGGGCTGCCCCACTAGACCAGCCTTGATCTGGACTCCTGCTGTACCACAAGCTCAACACACCTGAACCTTGGTTTCCTCATCTGTAAGGTGTGAAAAAGGCTACTACCTTGCAGAGTTATTACAGGGCTTAGTGTTAATGGATAAATGCTGTTACTGTTATTATTATGGAAATCTCAAGGCATGGATCACATGCTCAAGTTGGCACATAATGAGAATCAAGGAATCACTAATACATTATTCATCACACCTTGACATGACTTTTATGTGACATTCAGCTGGAATATCTTCGATCTGTTTCTTCTTCATTTGCTATTCTGAGCTCAGAGCATAACTAACTCATCAGTTCAATGAACTGATTTTTCTTAAAAAATGAGCATCTGTTTATGCCAAAGCCTCAGATTCTTGCATGTACCTGTTTTTCCAAGGTTGAGAAATGAATTGACAAAGATTCTGGTGGAGGGGGGTGTCATGGAGTTTCTCAAATAGATTAAGGCTGCATGACACGTAGGTGACTTGCTTCTATTTGGAGACACTGTGGGAAGGTGAATCAAGCAAGAGCTCAGATTTTCCAGTGAGCAAATGCAGAATTTTAATTAGCTCTGAGTCCATTTCTCTGCTGGAAATAGCAGATCTCTGAGCATTTCTTCAATAGCATTACAGTAATTATAACAATTCTGAAAGGAATAATTTGTAGGATGTATTTTTGTAAGCCTCTGGAACAAGAAAGGCCACATCCAGTTCTGTATTTGGTGCATGCCTTGAGATGCTTAACAGTACAAATGACAAATGTAAATCATTTGGTTCATGCTCTCTACAATATACTATGATAGTATTGTCCAATAGAACTTTCTACAATGTAGAAATGTGCATACCTGTGTTAATATTGTGGCCACCAGTCACATGTGACCATTAGGCATGTGAAATGCTGCTAGCTGCAACTAACAACTGAATTCTTCATATCATTTAAAGTTTATTAGCTGAAATTTAAATAGCCACATGTGACTCACAGTTATTATATTGGACTTTAAGCACTGAGATACCAACAGGGGCCCAATCAAGTCACCCGACCATCTGGACACCAATGGGAAACTCAAATGACACTAAAGGAGCCCCAACGCCTATATACTAAAGCTCAATAGAAGCCTGTTAGTTGGGTTTTCTCAAGTTTTACCCCACAACAGATTGTCCAATTCAAAAGAGAGGCAGGTACAATGGCAGCAACATAAAATGAAAAAGTTTGAAAACAAACCAGGGCTCAAACAGGAGAAACAGTCTGGGATTCCCGGACATAAGGACAAGGAATGTTCATATCTCAAAAGCATAATGTTAAATGTCAAGGACCATCAAAAAAAATGGGTGGAGAGAAAATGAACGAGTGTAATCCAGACCTTTATCTATCAAAGGTGATAAAAATGGGCATAGTTTTGTCATATGTATAGGTTTGATTATCTGGAGAGTCCCGTTAGTGGTTCCATCTCCTTGTTCCCGTAAGAAGTTGTAATGCCCTATGATGTCCTATTGCTCTTGGGATACAATCTCATGTGACTACTGTTACCCTTGGGTCTGACTGCAGCAACTTCAACTACTGCTCCTGCCTCATGTGATTTCTCCTGACTCTGTTTTCCAGCTATACTGGCCTTCCTTCTGTTTCCTGAAGGTGTTATGATCCTTATTCCATAGAACTTCTATCTAGGATTCTTCCACCCTACTTCCATTCTCTCCCCTAGCTGGCACCCTCAGATCTCAGCTCCTAGGAGAGCTTTTGGACACCCCAATTCTCTTCATTGTATCTAGACTGGTCCCTTCATTCATCATGCTTATCTGAATTCCTTACCCTCCAATACCTACTTGAATTTATATCTTCATCAGTGAGACTATCTGATTTGTTCATCTGTAAACACCAAGCAAGCAGAGATTGGCATTTGGCTGAATTCATTCACCTTTGGGCCTACTATACCTAGATTATGCTCAATAAGTGCTGAATGAAAGAATGAATAAATTCTAGTTTATTCATAACACTTTGGCATCTTTCTTTCCTTTAAAAAAAATCTCTAGTCTGGAATGACTCATATTCTCTTTAAGTGCCATTCCAAAGTTCTTACTGTCCAATAACTTATTGTCATGAAAACTTCAACCTTAAAATTCCACCCACTTCTCCCTTATTTGCTCCACTTACCACGTTGGCTCATATAACTTCCTGTTTCCCTTAATCCTTGGAGCACACATTGGCAAGCTGATCTGTATCTGTGGTTCTTGCCCTGGCAATGTAATTGTCTTCGTGTTTTCACTGTTTCCTTCATTTGAATTTCCTGAGAGTCCCTGAATTCCTAACTTATTTTCCACCAAGATAGCAGCAGCATCTTTTAAGATTTGTTGTCTATTTCTACAGTATCTTCCATAGTCTTCATGTAAACTTTCAATCTATTTCTAATTTTGTCTGTGTTAAAAAAAATTCTTAAAATGTGGAGAAATGAAACCTACACATATTCCCAACCCTTCTGATCCCATTTGAAATCCCCACCATTACAAAAGAAAGATCTATGTTAATCATTGCCAAAACCCTTCAAGGAACTCCTTCCCAACTTCACATTTTATGTCTCAGGGGTAAAAACTCTCATTAGTCCTACTTTCTTCCCCCAAATCCAGTCAAAATTCAATGCTTCAGGTTGTTTTCTTTAGAATGAGCTTCTTCACTGGTTAAATGACTTTCCCTTTCAAATAGACCTCATTTAGTACCAAATTCTTTTTTTTCATTATTTTTACACACTGCATTTCGATTCATTGTACACAAATGGGGTACAAATTTTCATTTCTATGTTTGGGCATGATGTAGATTCCTATCATTATTGCTAATCACACATGTACATAGGGAAATGATGGTTTGTCTCATTCCACCATTTTTCATATCCCTTCTCCCTCCCCCTCTCATTTCCCTCTACGTAATCTAAAGTTCCTCTATTCTTCTCTCACCCCACACCCACCCCAACGCGATTATATATCATCATCCACTTATCAGGGAAAACATTAGGCTTTTTGTTTTTGGGGATTGGCTTATTTCAAGAAGCATGATATTCTCCAATTAGAATATAAATCTCTGAAGCAAGTGTTTCTTGAACTCTTACCATGGGTTAGACACTATGTTAGGGAAACACCAATGAGTAAGATGAAAAAAGAAATCCCTGTCCTCATAGAATTTCATTCTATGGGAAGAGGCAAAACAAACATGAACATATATAATTCAAGATAGTGATAGTTTATAAAATAATGACATAGGCCTGGCGCAGTGGTGCATGCCTGAAATAGTAGTGGCTTGGGAGGCTGGAATAGGAGGATTGAGAGTTCAAAGCCAGCCTCAGCAAAAGCGAGATGCTAAGCAACTCAGTGAGACCCTGTCTCTAAAAAAATACAAATAGGGTTAGGGATGTGACTTAGTGGTCGAGTGCCCCTGAGTTCAATCCCCAGTATAAATAAATTAATAAATAAATAGGATAAATTAACAAAATCAAAATTTATACTAACATAGAGATGGGTTCATGATTCTTGGTGGAAATTATAACTTTATTCTTTAAGCTCAAAGTCCTGTATTAACATTTTTTAGAATCTTATTTTTGCTTCAACAAATGGGATGATTATACACTCATGCACATTTAGGCTGTTTCTCTATTTTAGCTATTGTGCATAATGCTGCAAAAAAATATGAGAGAGCAGATATCTCTTTTGAGATCTTGATTTCAGTTCTTTGGGAGATATACCCAAAAGTGGGATTTCTGGAGAACAGTATGGCAATTAAATTAAAAATAGAACTACCCTATAATCCAGCAATCCTAATTAATCTTTTGCTATAATATTTAAAAGTACACTGTAAGAAGATAAAGGTCAGTGTGTCATCTTTCTGGCTTGGAGCAAAATACATGATAAAATCTACTTAGAGTAGGAATGATTTATTTTAGCTCACAGCTTTGGAAATTTTGTTCCACAGTAGGCTGGCTCTGTTGTTTCTGGGCCTGTGGTGAAGCAGAGCATCATGGTGGAAGGGCATGGTGGAGGGAAGTTGTTCATCTCATGGCAGCCAGAAGCAGAGAAAGAGAAAGGAGCCAGAGACAAGACATCCCTTCCAGGGCATACTCCCAGAGACCTACTCCCTCCAACTAGACCCCAGCGCCTACAGTTTCCACGATGTCCCAGTAATGCTACCAAATTACGAATCTATCAATGGATTAATTCACTGATGAAATCAGAGCCCTTATGACCCAAAAGCCCCACCTCTGAACTTTGCTGTACTGGAAACCAAACCTTCTGCACATGAACCTTTGGACGACATTCTGGATTCAAATTATAACAGACCATAACTCAGATTCATATGCTTAGATTTAGAAGGAACTTCAAATGTTATATGTATATTTTATAGATGATGATTTCTACACACACACACACACACACACACTCTTCTAGTTCCTTTCATCTCTAACAAGCCCATTCTCTATTGACAATAAATATTTAGAGTCAACTTTTCCATTCAGTTCAACCAAACTTTTCTGTTATTTGGCTGTCCACAACATTGCTGGCAAAATGCTATGGGAAGCCCAACAATGAACACGATCTACTTTCAATTTTCAAGGAGTTTGCTGTATAACATGGAAGTCGTGATTCCATATGAAAGCAATAAGTGCTCTGGTAAAGGTGAGAAGAAAGTATCCTGGGAATACACCAAAAGAAATTAACTCCAGTTCCAGTTGGAACTAGCTTATAGGCAGAGATGAGAGGAAAGGGCACTAGGAATGAGGATACTCAGAGGCAAATTGGCAGAGGTCTGATGGCACATGGTTCATTCAGGAAAAGGGAAATGACTCCTGGATTCCAGAAGTGGAGAACTCATAGGGGCTGCCGGAAGGGAGAGGAAAGCAGCTTTTTGAGGGGTTTCACATCCTTCACTAAAGGAATTAGATTTGATTTGGCCACAGATTTCTGAAGAGGAGGAATTTCACCAGGATTGTGCTTTGCACCTAGATTCACAGGAGAAAGAAGAGAGGCAGGTTGGTGGTTGACTGAAAATTGGTGGTTCAGCTCTGCTATTGGGCAGATTACCTGGGATAATAACAGTTAACACTGATTGCATGTACTAAGAGCTTTGCATATATTAGCTCACAAAATTGTCACAACATTACTGGGGCTGTGGGCTTTTATTATTTTTATTTTACAGATCAGGAAACTGAGGCTTACAGAGGTTAAGTTTCATGCTAGAAAGAGGCAAATTGCAAGATCGCTCAGGTAAGTGCTGTTGAAAAATGTACCCTCAAATCTGAGGTTCTAGGGGCTAGAGTTGTGGCTCAGTGGTGGAGCGCTTGCCTAGCATGTGTGAGGCACTGGGTTTGATTCTCAGCACCACATATAAATAAATAAAAAGAAGGTCCATCAACAACCAAAAAAATACTAAAAAAACTAAACAAACAAAAACCTGAGGTTCTATACTGTCCTGCATTGCTCAGTCCACTCGGCCTTTTTCCTTTTCTTTTCTTTTCTTTTCTTTTTTTTTTTTTTTTTGAGAGAGGTACTCATGGAGAGAGTGGAAATGGTTTTTTGACATCCCTGTTGTGGCTGATATTGAAAAGGATGATGATGACCAAGGCAGAGCTTGATTGTGGTCACCAGCCCTGCAACAGTGACAATTAACCCCAAAGGGTTCCTCTCTGCCTATTTTCTGGTCCTCGTCTTCAGTTCATAGGTGATGAAACAACACAATTTTTAAGAAAATTAAGACATAGGAAGGTAAGGTTATTATTTTTAAAAATCATGTAATATTTTTTGTAACCCGATGCCAGTGGGGTGGTTGTTTTATTTTTATCATCCACTTATGGTAGATTAGCATTGACATTAGTTGGCATTATTACATTTGATAAGTGCAAAATATCAAAGGCTGATTTTACAATTTATGTGTCAAGATCCAAACTGGTGGTTTGACATCCTGTATCCTGAACTGGCTCAGACCCAGCAAAAACCTAACTGTGCTTAACTCTTTTAAGCATTTATTTCCTAAAGGCAATGTCTAGGAAGAAACATACCACTCCCTTCAGGACAAAATGTCCTCTGGTACTAAGACCCCAACCAATATTTCTGTTTCATCACAATTCCAGAACAATAGGACCATTGTTACAGAAGATGCTTCAGACATCATCTGTCATTTTAAAGAGCTCTTTTACTATAGGGAAGGGCACAACAGGAAAAGACACACACACACCCTATAGAACTTGGTCACTGTGAAGCCTACAGTAGCACAAAAGGTGATTTGGAGGAACGCTATAGTTCTTTGGGTTTAAATACCTTGCAAAACATTTCCCAATTAAAGTTCACAGTTCTTGTCTTCCTGGCTGGGCATGCTAAAGGTGAGCACCAACTCAAGTGCGGGGAGGTCATGGCTGTGTGCAAGGAGCCCCACAGCTCCTGTTTCTATGTACTTCTCTTACTGTTCCCACAGCAGTTCTGACTTAATTTTAAGACTCAACAATAGGGACAGAGTCTTGTGTGTCCCTTCCAATGGAACTGCCAATGGTTTTTCAATGCACTACCCAAATGTTTATTATATGAATAAGCATAGAAATTAATTTATGACCTACTCAATTAATATGCAAAATTTTGAGCAAGGGGTATAGCTCAGTGGAAGAATGCTGACCTAGCATGCACAAGGTCCTGAGTTCCATACCCAGTACTAAGAAAAAGAAAAAAAAAGTAAAATGTAACATTTTTACATATTAGTCATAAAGTAAACTTTTAGAATGATTAAAAACAAAACTAATATTTTATTATATGTATTTATTATATGCTTTCAATTAAGTGGTGGCATTAGACTACATCATTTCTAAAGTATCTTACAATTTTTAAGCTCTTTAGATTTAACTAATACATTTTGCATTACACCTTGAATTTTTGCATGGTGTTTTTCAGAATTTTTTTGTCTTCCTAGACATAAAATAGTTACATCTCAATAAATAAAGAGTAGGGACCTGGGGGTGTAGCTTAGTGATAAGAGTGCTTACCTAGCATGCACAAAGCTCTGGGTCCATCCCTAGCATTACAAAAGAGGAGGAGGAGGAGGAGGGGAAAGGAAACACATCCAAGGGAGTCAGTCTTGAAGGCCCATTATTTCAGAATGAAGACAATTTTATTTGCTTTTGAATTGCCTAAATCACAAACTCCTGAAAATTTTTATTTATTTATTTTTGCAATACCATTTTATAAAATATGTACCCATATTCTGGAATACCTTTCTTTTGCCTGGGACGCCTTATACAGTAGGTCATGTTCCAAAAATGTGTCAAGAACTCTGTTTTGTGCCAAAAGTGGCAGCACATCAAAGGTGACTGTCATGGAGTGATAGTAAAGTCTACTTGGCTCTCAGATTTCTTTTATTCCACTCAGAACTGATGAAGTATAAGCATCCACACATCCTTCTGATTGGGGCACCCTGCTTTGCAATGGGCAGATGAAAAATTTATTAGAGGGAAAGATTTTGGGAGTGGAACAGTATTACAGGTCTGTTTCAGTCAGTTTTTCCTTCACTATGAATGAAAGACCTGACACGAACAATTAGCTCATGGTTTCAGAGGTCTCAGTCCATTGACTGGCAATTCCATATCTCTGGGCTTGGGGTGAGACTGAACATCAAGGTGGATGGTGTGGCAAAGGAAAGCAGCTCAAGACATGGCACCCAGGAAGCAGAGAGAGGGGGCTCCATTCACCAGGAAGAAAAGACTCCAAAGGTACTCCCCCAGGGACATGTCTCCAACAGTTGTACCCTATTTGCCTACAGTTACCACCCAGTTAATCTATGTCAGTGGATTAATGACTCTCATAACTCAATAATTTCACCCCTGAAAATTCTTGAATTGTCTTACATACGAGCTTTTGGCAGACATCACGAATCCAAATCATAATGAGATCTGAAGTGGAAGCTCAGAAAGAGAAGATATCCAACCATTCCCAACACTCAGTTCCTAACACGGGAGCACCTACAAGTGTCCACAGCCAGAGCAAATTATGGCATCAGTCATCTTCTTACTGGATTTCTCACTAAGTCTATGGGAGGTAATTTTAGCCACTAAATTTTCATTGTGAAGTCAAAATTCTCCAACCTAAACAATAAATGCCTCTTCATGAACTCACATTTCTCCCTACACTTTCAGGGAAAAGAAAATTCCCAATGAAGTATTAGGGATTAGGGTCTAGTCCATATTCTCTCTCTCTCTCTCTCTCTCTCGCCATATATATATTAACTCTCACATACTTTTGGCAAGTTCACATAAGTATGTTCCACAATGAATGTTTTGGGACTTGTTTTCTGTCCTGAATCTTGACAAGACAGAGCTGAGAATCCTTGGCTCAAGTTGCCCTGTTGAAATGACATGAGCTAGACTTGTAGACAGAGCTATGGAACTGCTGTCTACTACCTGCCCTGGTGCTGAGCATCTTCCCTCCTCCTCAGGTGCCTCCCTCCCAGGCCTCCAGGCTCATCTGTCTTGATGGAGGGTACATCTGTGTTCACTGACACCATTCTCTCCCAGCAGTCCTCAAAATGGAAGAGTATCCTGTCTAGAAGAACAGAATTTCACTTGATGGGACCAAGAAGCCACAATAGGCTTCAAAGTCATATATACCAAGAGCACTATTGCATACTGTCCAGAATACAAGTATTCATCAACTACCTTTCACTCAGGGCCATGGGCTGCAGGTAGTTGGGAGTGAGGCTAGTTGGATAGTGTTTTATGATATTGCAAGGGTCAGAGGGAGTCCAGGGATAAGGTAGAATCAGTTGACAGATTCTCTTTTTTCTCTCTCAGAAATCTTGCCAGTTCTCCAAACTTCACTGATCTGGATGCTTCACTTCCAACTTTCAACCCAGGATCTTCATGTCCTGAAGTCCTATGCCTCTCTTTAAGCTGTAGGGTCACATCTTGAGCATGTAAACTCACATACCTTGTTGTATTCTCAAATATAAAACAATCCTTCTCTTTTCCCTATTTTTTTACTTTCTATCTAAATAATGATACCATCATCTTTCCAACCTTCCAAATTCAAAACTTGAAATTATCGTTGATTAACACTCTAGCCATTCTCTTTATCTTGAAGACTTTTTCTTCAAAATCTCCCTCTTATCCTTTCCTTCCCCTCTGTCTCCTTGCTGCTGCCTGGTTCTGGTTCTCATTGCCTCAAATTGATTATCCAAATAGATACTCTGCTGCTTCAGCCTCTCTCCAAGGGGCAGGTGGGTGGTAGAAGAACACTATGGCCCATTTGTCTTGGTAGCATCTGCTGGGGGTTAGGAGGGTAGGGAATGTGGTATGGACCAGCTGATATAGGGACCAGCTTTTATATGGGCCATCCATGACTCTCCCTTCAAAATGATGCCCCCACTATTGGTCCACCTGCAGAATGAACAGGTTCTAGGCCCAAGACTTAGGAATAATGATAATTTTCTCTTAAATTGCACATATATATATACATATATATGTATACATATAAATATGTGTGTGTACACCTAAGATATAATTTATTACACACACACACACACACACGATATTGATATATAATACTGAACAGTGTCCTAGATACTGATATACAATAATGGACAGAACAGAGTCCCTGTTCTTATGGAGCTTATGTAGCCCTAGGAGAAGTTAGATAAAAATTTATTTCTCTAAATAAAGACATAATGTGGCATGGAGTGATAAGTCATACAATTTATGTATAAGGAAAAATAAAGTCTAACAAAGGGAATAAAACATGAATGGGACAAATGGTCAACAAACACATGAGAAGATGCTCAACATCATTAGTCACCAGGGACATGCAATTCAAATTCACAGTGAGATACCACTTCACACCCACTAGGATGACTGTATTAAAAAAATAGAAAATAAGTGTTGGCAACAAGGATATGGAGAAACTGAACCCTCCTACATTGATGGTAGGAATGTAAAATGGTGCAGCTGCTGTGGAAAATGGTTTGGCAGTGTCTCAAAAAGTTAAACATAGAATTACTGTATGATCCAGCAATTCCACTCCTACGTATATGCCCAAAAGAATTGAAAATACATGCTCAAAGAGAACTTGCACACCAAAGTTCATACTAGCAGTGTTCACAATAGCTACAAGGTGGAAACAACAGAAATGACCATCAACAGGTGAATGGACAAGTAAAATGTGATGTATACATACAATAAAATACCATTCAGCTGTAGAACTGATGGAGTGCTGACACACACCTCATCATGGATGAATGTTGAAAACATGCTAAGTGAAATCAGTCAACACAAAGTATGTATGATAATGTATGTTTCCATACCAAGTGGGAAAATCCGTAGAGACAGGAAGCAGATTAGTGGTTTCTGGGGTCTGGGGTCTGGAGAAGGCAATAGGAGTGACCGCTTAATGGATAGAAAGTTTCCTTTGGGGATGATGAAAATGTTCTAGGAATAGTAGTGACGGGTGCACAACATTATGAATGTATCATATACCACTGAATTATGTTTTAGACATGATTAAAATGGTAAATTGTATGTTATGTGTATTTTACCACAATTTTTAGAGGAAGTTAATGAGAGTGGTTTGGTTGTTCTTGAATGGGAGGAGATTTGGGCAGAGCCCTGAGGGTTTGAGACTTACAGTGAGCTAGGCAAAAAGCCTCAAGGCAGAGGGCATACAAACGGAGAGCACACAGGCAGCTCTGAGCAGGATTCATCAGAACCCTGATGCTCCTTCTCCACAATGGCACCTCCCATGCACAATCCCTCTGCCTCTTTTTGTCCACCAATTCCCTTTCTTCCTCTCAACAGTGCATGCACTGATGCACTGTCTCCCAGACACTCTGGACCATTCCCCCTGTCCCTTGCCTGCAGAAAAGCTCCTTCTGGCCATTGGATGCCTAATGCCCCCTTCTTCTTTGACTCAGTTTTTGATGCTTCCATAGCGTGATGGTTAGCCTCACACTAAAGGTCGGAGCACTGAGTCTACTACTCATCAGCAGGGTACTGCTGAGTACTTAGTCCCTTTCTAAGCTACTATTTCTTTATGCGTTCAATGAGAGCTGTTGAGAAAAAAATGAGATGATAGCAAAGTGCTAAGGGTAGTACTTGATGCAGAGTGAGCTCTCAACCATGGTAGCCATATGATTACTTCAACCGTACCTATAATCTGAAGCTTGAAAGTTTGCACTTCATTTTGAACTCTCTGGCAATGTTTGGTAGTCATTTAATGAATATAGATGGTAGTCAAAACACATTATAAACACCAAGGTTGATAATGAGTCTTGGAAGCCATCTTCCCCCTATTCCAGTGGAAAGCATGTAGAACACTCATGAATAAATGTTTGACTGACAACTGATGATTAATTGATTTGGCTTTGTCATCAAATAGGAATGAAGTTTTGTTCAAATGAAAATTTTAAAAGAAAAATAATAATCTCTTGGGAGAGAGGGAGAGTCATAAGTTGGCCAATGAGCATCTGATTCAGTCACAGTGAGATATATTGAAATATTTCATGGGCACAAATGTTTGCAAAAGAAAATAAGTGAGCAATTCAAGAAAGATGGAGGGAGAAGGTGGCAAGTTTTTTGGGAAAAACAAAAACAAAAACAAAACCTCACTCTGCAAGTGAGCTGTTCTTTCAGAAGACCATTGTTATTGGTATTTGGAGAAAACAGCACATTTTATAATAGACTTCAGACAAATCTTTAATGATCTATCAGTAGAGAAATGTGAGTTAAAATATATGAAATAGAAGACAATAGAGCAAATTTCACAATCATTTGCAAGTGGAATCTATAGAGATGTAGTAGTTCTCAATTGCTTGAAGAGAAGCAGCAAAGGAAAGACAACTAGTTTGGATTTATTCAGTATGAATACATTGAAGCTAACACAGTGCTGGGAACCGCCCCTGTGTGAGCTGGTCTCCTGACCAGCCCTAGTGCTGCTGCTCTAGACAGAAAGCCTCCTTGACCATTGCTTTCCACCTCTCCTTAATCCAGACACCACTGAATGCACCATGGTTTTACACCCAGGCTTATCCCCTAAGCACCCAGCCCTTCTCCACAGAGAATGCCACTGGAGTTTTCTCTCCATCCAATTCTTGCTTCACCTCTCTATTCCTCTTTCAGAGAAAGACACAAGCCCTGTTCACCAGGAGAAAGCTAAAAAGCAGCTGACTTCTTCCAATACTACCTAACCCCATTTTCTTAATCAGATTTGCAATAAAACAATGAAGAAAGGGAAGGAAATATTTACCTGAGGAGGTCCCTGGTTTCTTCATGAAAGTCTGAGACACAGAATTTTTCAAAAGCAACTTGGATCCAAAATCTGCCTCCTTTGATAGCAGCTCTGGGTTTGAGCTCTGAATAGAGGCTGTGTGTTATTTTAACCACAAGGTTTCTAGTTGGGAGGGAGGTGGTGATGAAGTAGTTGGCAAGCAGAAGCACTCATCCACCTCCAGTGAATGGAGCTTGCAAATCTGTTGGGAGCATTCGTTCAGGACCATTTGAAGAACCCTCAGACCAACTTTCCCAAAACTAGAGGTTAAATAACTATGGGAAATTCCAAAGGAGTAAGATAAGACACGGTCTTTTCTAAAAAAAGACATGTTGGTATGTCTGCTGAATAGTGTCTGATGAAAAGCTCAGTGCTGACCTGTGCTGCCTGGCCTTGGTGTCCTGGGCTTGTGGTGGGGGGAAATTTTACCTGTTGATAACTTTGCTCCATAACACATGGAGTGCTTTAGTAAAAAAGAAAAATAGCAAAAGAGTATGACCTACTCAAACCTTTGGGGTAAAAACCAAACCTGTGTCATGAGAATTCACAGGAAGTTCCGTCAAGGGAATAGCTATTCTGGGAATGTAATTATGGACAATTAACATGTGTATATGAGTGTGTGCTTGTGTGAGTATATGAGAGTGTTCCCCACTTCCAAAACAACTTAAAAAGCAAAGATCCAGACTCAACTCGGACCAGTCGGAGATGTTCCTCCTAGTATTTTGGCAAAGGCAATCAGCATTTTTTGACCTTGGAGGAGAATGATTTATTGCACACAGGATCAACAGCAAAAACTAGGGCTGCTGGGATGGCCAAGGATCCTTTACAGCCAGCCCTTCACAGATGCCGAAGGGGTTTAACTCCACTTTTGGAAAAACTCAGCTATGTTCCCATTAAGTAGGGTCATAATTCAGTTTTATATAGAGTCTCTCATCTCAAAGAAGCTGAAGGTGCTTCTGCACCAAAATATAAATTATCATGTGCACAGTCACCTCCTGGGCAAAACACAGCTCCTGCCCAACAGCAGCTGGTCAAGGTGCATCCAGGCAGTATGGAGCCACAGTCAGACAGAAGGACAGGCAGCCAAAGACACTCTGAGGAAGAATGGTGACCTGTCCTTCTAACAGGGGTGCTGTTCCTCCACAGGGAAAAGGGACCTCTTCACTTTGCACCTCACTTTTCTTCCTGGATAGCCTTCTGCCCCCCTCTGAGGGCCTTTCCTCTAGGTCCTACCTCCACATATAGACTCAAGTTGTGCACTCAGAAAAGAGCTGGCAAACTAAGAGATAAATGACAGTTTCACATTTGATCCTATAGAGCAAGGATGGGCATTTGCTGGGGCCAATTATGCCAACTTCCTGGATTTGTCTGTAAGGCTCTTTTGGTATGGAGACACACTCATTAATAGTTGTTCTGCAGTATCCTTGGGAGATTGGTTCTAGGATACCAAAATCCGTGGATGCTCAAGTCCCTTATATAAAATAATACTGTGTTTGCATGTAACCTATGTAATTCTCCCTTGTAATTTAAATCATCTCTAGATGATTTATAATATCAGATACAATGTCAATGTTACTAGTTGACATACTTACAACTTAAAGAATAATGAAAAGAAAAAAGTCTGTGCATATCCAGTACAGATGCAATTTTTAAAACATTCTTGATCTGAAGTTGGTTGACTCCACAGATGCAAAACCCACAGATATGAAAGGTCAACTGTGTATGCCTCTCTGGATGCTTTTGCATGACAATAGCAGAGCGGAGTAAAGCAACAGAAACTGTGAGCATGGCTGGTGAGGACTAACTACTATTTACCCTCTGGTCCTCTAATGGGAAAATATGCAAACCCTGCTCTTGAGGGATTTTGTTTTGTTTTGCATTGTTTCTGTTTTGGTATTTTAATGGGTAGAAGAAAGGAAAAAAGAGACTCTTTCCATAATCCTTGAAGATCATACCACGGAAGAAACACCCACTCATAACACCAACCCCACATGCAGGTCTTAGGTATACAATTTCATTATTCCATCATCAGAGAAAGTCTTTTACGTAGACATCCTTGTCTCACTTAGCCATACTGATTGAGCTTATCTGGTTATATCCCTGTTATGGTTTAGATATTAGATGTCCCCCCAAAAGCTAATGTGTGAGACAATGCAAGAAAGTTTGGAGTGAAATGATTGTATTATGAGACCTTTAACCTAATGAGAGCATTACTTCCCTCATAGGGATTAACTGGGTGGTAACTATTGGCAGGTAGGGTGTGGCTGGAGGAAGTGGGTCATTGAAGGCAGAACTTTGGGGTATATATATGAATCTGTAAACCTCCAAATAAACTTTTCCTCCCCTAATTGTTGTCAGGTTGTTTGGTTGCAGTAGCAAAAAAGCTGACTAAAACAATCCCCAAATCGTGTGCAACTGGTCTCTCTGGCCTGAGAGACCCTCCCCAAGGGCCCCTCATCTACTCTGAAGGTCTCTCTGGTTCTTTCCAGGCACTCTCCTCAGGCTCCCACCATATCTTGCCCATTCTTCTCCTGTAGTTCTTACCTTAGTTATATTCCCATTTATCTATTTATCTGTTTGCCTCTTTTTAGACTGTGGGTTTCTTCGTTGGAAGAACCATGTCTTATTCATCTTATCCCTAGACTCTAGTCCAGTAGAAGATAGAGAAGGAGATACTCTAGTAAGGGTGACTACAAAAAAAAAAAAAAAAAAAAAAAACACACACACACAATCACTCTTATATTGCCAGAACATAGTCTCAAAGGAAGGGATGAAAAGGTTGTCTGATATTCTCTGAAGATAAAGTTCTTCAAATGGTTGTCCCAGGAAGCACCTGGCTTTATCCCTTCTAACCCTTGTCTCAAACACTCTTATGTTAGTTGTTCATCTAATTTTGAATTTTTGCAGACAGTCTTATTGCAGAAATTCACATCAATGGCAGTTATGAAGAGAGAATCTTTCTAACAAGTAGAGCCACAGGGGCACTTTAAAGGATATAATGGTGGGTAGGAAGGAAGGAGCATGTTCTCTGGGTCCCCTTCTAACTCGAAGATTTGATGGAAGCCTAGAGTCTCTGACATGATGCCATCAGAAGACAAAGCTATCTTATGACCAAGGGACGTGGATTTGCCCCATCAATCAAGAGCATGCATGGAATTGAGTGACATTGACATTGGATCATTTCCTCAGTGGTGCCATCACTCCCCTTGTTTGTATCCAAGATTACAACTGCAGCAATAACTGGGAATATTTGATAGTAAACAAAAGTGAACATTTGTCACATGTGTGACCACCTAGCATCTGGTGAACAGTTTTTCATCGATGAAGTTGAATTTCCCACATTGAGTCCCTCTTCCCTAGCGTAGACGTCAGAACTCTCTTTTCTAGCTTCTTTTGCAGGCAGATGTCACAGGCTGCTCAGTCAGAGGCACTACAAAAGACCCAAATTGGTGGAAATCAGAAGGAGGCAGGAAAAACCTCAAATCCTATAAGAAGTTGGTGACACATGGCCGGAGACATCAATTCTCCGAGGCAGTCTCAGACAAGGCTGATTATGGTGTCCTGAATAGCATCTGCCATGCACACCCAGGGTCCTGGCACTGCCTCTGCAGGGACAGCCTGTGCACCTTACCACTGGGTCACTTGGATTCAGCTACTAGTATAGCAACTTTTATATCTGACCTACTGGTACCCTTTATTACATCATTTTTTGGTTTAAACTTGTAGGAAGTACTGTTTGCAACTAAGAACAAAGATGTGTGTAACTGATATAGGTACTTAAATACCTCCCCTCCCAGTGTTCAGAATTGAACCCAGGACTTTGTTTTTGCAAGGCAGGTAACTCTACCACTGAGCTACTGCCCAAGGCTGATGGGTATTTAAAATGAAACCATTTCGCTCCCTTTTACTTTTTTAACTAGCTCTTTCAGCAGACTTTCTTCTGACTTCAGTGCTATTTTGAATTACTATTTGGCAATATGATTTTGTCCTGATCACTGGCTTGTCTGCTTTTAGACTCATTCTTCACTCTTCCCTACTTTGCCCTGTAGGAATTGTAGGGCTGTCCTCTGGATGTTGTGTATCACAGCCTCTCATATTTCTGGTTTCCAGCCTGGTTCCACCAACAAGAGGCACTGGTGGGAATTGAAAAGGCAGAATTGGGAAGCCAGAGTATTTCTCCAACTGTCCTGTCCTCAGTTGATGTTCCTACCAGGGCGGTGTCCCCAGCAGGGCAGTGTTCCCTCCTTCTTTAACTTCAGCTCTGCTTCTGCCAGTCAACTTCAACTCTCTCCCCCAGCGGAGGGGTAGTGGTGGCTTCCCTCTGTTGCCAATCTCTTGATTGCCTTACCAGCTTTTCCATTATCTGAGTAATTAATTCACTGTGTCAGATTCCCTCTGATTCAGATGTTTGGAGTAATTCTCATTTTCCCGGTTGGACTCTGATTGACAAGGCTCTGTACACCACTTCTACTGTGAGTCCCAGCACCACCGCACACCCAATGACTGGCAATGGGATGCTCTGTGCAGAGCTTTTGCCCCATGTGATAGAATTCCTCTTATTTCTTTGGACAAGACCATTTCTGCCGAGTGGACTACAATGAAGCAAGTGTTAGCAAGACTTCTATGTAACTCTTCTGGCCTTTTAGGGAACAAGAAACAGCGTTCAAAGAGATTTGTTGATGGAAAAAAAGTCATGATTAGAAACAGCAGCTAAATCCTTGCCTCACTGACCAGAAGATCCCAAGAGAGTAAAGTAAGATGAAGGAAAGATGGGACTGTGAAGGCTGATAAATATTTAGTTTACTGTAAGGAATTTACAAAATGCTGTCTGGCTTTAGAAAAAAATTATAAACACTCTTTTCTCTAATTCATAATGGGAAAAAGAGGCTATAAATGCAAGGTATTCATTATGGCATTATTTATTCAATAAACCTAAGAATCCAACAGTCAGAAAAATTACGATTTTCATCATGATACATTTTACTCTCAGAAAATTTACAAGTGCAAGATAATTATGAAGGGATGTAGCAACTTAGGAAATATTTATAGCAGTGTTAAAGAAGTAAAACTAGCAGAGCTAGATAATGTATCTGGGCTAATCACAGCTATTGCAAAATCACAAATGCCCATGGACAAACTGTAAGGAGTATGGGAGAATGAATTGACACAGGGAGGCGATTCCATGATCCGTGGGCTAATTTTGTAAAGTGGCCTTTATTTTTGTAAGGATATTTGTGCGATAATAAATATTATTCTCTTCCCTTCCTTCCACTCCCCTTCCAAGTCCTTCCCTTCCCTTCCTTATCGAGGTTGTTTGCTATTAAGGGATGACAAGAAAGGACAGGCAGGACTCAGGGGCATCCAACCACCAAGCTTTGGGACACACAGAAAGGAGCGTGAGGGTTATAAAGAGTATGAATAAGAGAAAATAAGAAATTCTAGGAACTGGATAATATGGACTTTTAGTGATTTTTTTAGTGATTCTTAGGACCTATGTAAAAATAGGAACATAGGATTTTAACTTGGGGCTCAATAATACATTGTGGCTTTCATTTCTAATCTTCTACAAACTCTTAGCGTAGATGGTAGAGCTCCTTTCTTGCCACAATTAACAGACAAAGAAACAGAAGCCAAGAGAAATTAAATGGCTACTGAAGTGTACACAACTAGTACAAGCAGAGCCAGGCCTGGAGAAATTGTGTTCTTGGACCCTGAGTCCAAAGACTCAGGCTTCCACATCATGGTTGCTTCTGAACAACCAAGATGGAAAGTGTCCCCAATATCCAGAGATGGGGCTTCCCTTTATTCGGGCTTGAGACATCCACCTAAGGACTCCCTGAGTTGCTTTGGTGGAACATGGCCCTGTGTGCCTGCCTGTTCCTCTCTCTAGATAAAGGTTTTCTCTGAAGTGAGCTTTTCTTATCTGTTGCTGGGGAAGCTTCCTGCAGGATGCGGCCTGCTGGTGGTCTGTATTTGATTCCCAGGCTGGAGAAGAACAGGCAGCTGCCATAGGAAGGATAACTATAAAAAGGGGCTGTCTGAAAGGGTGGAGGGGATAATAGGGCCGACTTATAGAGCAGTTGTAGGGTTAAATTTTAGAAACTATGTGTATAGGATTTCACAGTGTCTACCATATAAAAAGTTAGCTATCCTGCAGGTAGTAAGGATTCTATTAATAGTAAAAACAGAAACAGCAGTGATAACTAAGAGGCTGGGGTTAGAAGGAGCCCTATGGCAAAATTTCCTTCAGAATTAGGATCAAGTGAAAATTTTTTTCTTTTTTCTCCCCCAAACTTACTTACTTCTAGGTTCTAACTAACCCCTGTGGTTTCTTTTTAGCCCAAGCTGTAAGAAGATTTAATTAATCAAGCTTCTTTCAGGTTTTTAAAAATTTCTGCTTTAATTCTCACCCCCTTTCTATCCTGCTTCCTGTATTATATTTTTCAAATGGATTGACATCAAGTCTGTTTTGGAAGGATATGGGATATAAATTAGTTGATTGCAAAATATATCTGGTACTTACTGTTCATGGCCAGTTGACTGAATTGACATCGCACTTGTCTTCCTACTATATTGTGAATCAATAATTTCACACAGCAAGTACTTAATCTAAAGGCCGAATATAAAAATATCTAGTAAGTGCTATTAATTTAGTTACTGCTCATAAATGATATCACTGATAATGCAAACATTAAGCTTAACAAGAAGGTGTTATTATGGTTTGGGTCTGAAATTGTCCCCCTAAAAGCTCATGTTTCAAAAACATGGTCTCCAACACAGCAAAGTTTAGAGGTATGACTTTAAGGAAAATATTAGATGATGAGAGCTATAACTTTGTCAGTGGATTAATCCATCTGGGGAGTTAAAAATTTGAATGGACTACTGGGTAGTAATGGTAAGCAGGTGGACTATGGCTGAAGGAAATAGGTCTCGGGGGGAAACTCTGCCTTGTGGCTGGCTTCTCTGTCTGCTTCCAGCTACCATGAACTAAGCAGGTTTCCTCCACTATGCCCTTCTCCCACCATGCTGCCTTGGAGCCAGCAGACCATGGACTGAACCTCTGAAACTATAAGCCAAAATAAATCTTTCCTTCTCTAAGTTGTTTTTGTCAAGTATTTTGATTATAGTAACTCAAAAAAACTGTCTGATATGGGCATGTTTTCCTAAATTTCTCACTCATCTAATTCCCTGATAGAACAGGCTTGTGCTTTCTTGGTGAAGTGTGTGTGTGTGTGTGTGTGTGTGTGTGTGTGTATTCATGCATGTGTGTTTCTTTCCTGGCTAAGCTCTACTTGTTTTCAGGCTTTTGTGTCTTACTCTATCCAGTCATTTGTTCATTTGACAGGTATTAGTTGAACCCCTGCTATACATCAGGCCCTGTCTTACAGGAGGTTTCCCATAACGTTTTCAAGCCCTCCATGGTCAAGTATTCTTTCAAAGGCTAATGGAGGTTAGTGACTGGCACATTCTTAGGTACTTGGTATCTGCTGTCTGGCCTTGTAAATTGCTTTTTTTATGAATAGTTTTCTGTCTCTCCCATCATAGTCCTCTCTAGGATAAGGATTTTATTTTGTTAATCTTTGTGTCCTCATCATCTACCCAAGCATATGGCCCTACATGTATAACTTCTCAATAAATGATTTTATCGATATTAACATCACGTCATTCTGGTAATTCCAAATTATACAAGTAGATATTACATGGGATGTGAAATTTGATGCCTTCAGACTCGGAAAAATTTGTCATGTGGACACACAAATGAACATCCAAGGGATAATTTTAGTGGCTGATGGGACAGTCCAAGTCACAGATAAGTAAGGCTGCAGACAAATGCCTAAGGAAACTGACTGCATGAGTCCAAAGGTTGGATCCTGCCAAACTACAGCTGAGAAATAAATGGACACTCAACTCAACACCACATTTCAATATACACTGCTTATAAAGCATGATGAATGCAGTAATGATAGTAACTGGGGGTTGTACTTACCTAGAACGGACAAGCGTGTCATGAATAAAACCATCACTAAGCTCTGTGTTAAATAGAATCTGTCCTGTAAATTGACCCAAGAAGCATCATCTTGCAGCATAGGAGGAATGGAAAATGAGAGTTGTCAATCTCAGCTTTGTTTATCATGATGCAATTGATTAAGTGGTAAGAATAGTGGTATTTAGTTTGGAGGTAGATATGTTATAAGACATAAAAATAAGCAACATATAAATACCTCTGGGGAACCAAAAGCCAATAGCATAGCAGCCAAATGTTTTTGTGGACTCCACAGTATGAACTTACAGAGCACCGTTTAGGAAGAAAGCCCTTTTGTATCTGTGAGACCAAGTCCAAATCTCAGCAGCTCCACAGCTACAATGCAAGAATATCACTCAACACAAACTTCTCTCAGATCTTTTGGTTGCACTCGAACTTGACCTACTATCGACTTACCTTCTTCAACTTTTTTTTTTTTTTTTTTTTTTTTTAAAGCTGATTGTTGGGTTTCACCTCTAGGGGATTTTGATTCAATACATCTTTTTTTAAACTTCCCAGGTGATTCTGAAAAAGTTGAAGAGTTGGGGTCCACTAGTCTAAAGTCTTTTCCTCTACACTATACTAAGGGTGGAAAAGGAGTGCAGCCCCTGGTTTACCTCCAGTGAGGTAATTGGGAGCATAAACTTACACATATAAATAATAATAATAATAATAATAATAATAATAATGAGAAAGGAAGATTGAGGGTGGATTAAATCCTGCATAGAGGGACTGAGGATATAGCTCAGCAGTAAAGCACTTGCCTAGCATGCATGAGGCCTGCGTTTGATCCTCAGCATCACACACATACACCCACACACCCACACACACACACACACACACACACACATTGCATAGAGTGTCCCTGGACTGGAGAAGGCACAAAGTATCCTTGTGGCATCAGCAAAGCCTTAGAAATGACACTAAGAAGGGAGCAGGGAGGAAGACCAGCCAATTGGGGTGGAGGGACACATATGTGAACTGCTGGAAATTAATCTCTTATAGATATTTAGTAAGTTCCACACAATTCTCTTTTAAGAACTCACAGACAGTGGCCCTGTGGAAAATGGGACTCAAATCAATAATGCCCAACCAAGTTGAAGTTATAGATGTTGTAATTATTGGTTTGATTTCACAGTGCCCCACTTTCCCCCTCCATATCTCTCCAAAGAGCTCATCAGAATGGCATCCAGGCCCTAAGCACATCCAGTTTTCCCTTTGTAGGACTTTGCAAATGTTTCCTAAGAGTTTCCCACTCTGAGATTAAAGAACATTTGGGTTAAAAATTTGAAGAACCACATTTCCATGTGGGCATTTGAGAGAGGTTGCATTCAGACACATTTCACAGCTGTGTCCATTTGGGAATGGGGCAGAAAGGAGGCTGAGCAAAGATTATTACCATGGGGCCTACCCTAGCCTAACTATCCCTAATACCAAGTATTGTTATAGACAATTACAAAAGTTAAAAATATCATAAAATTGGGAAATAGTGAGTGACAAAGGGGGAGAAAGTAATAGGACATGTCCCTGTTAGCTTTTTGTTGCTGTGACAAAATACTTATGGAAATAAACTTTAAGGAGGAAGGATTTATTTTGGTACATGGTTTCAGACCATTATCAGCTGGCTCCACTGTTTCTAGCTTGTGATGAGGCAGAACATCACAGTGGAAAGGCCTCGTTGAGCAAAGCTGCTCAGCTTCAGGCAGTTGGGAAACTAAGAGTGAAAGAGAAGTAGGGGCTGGAGATGAGATAAGTCCCCAAGACACAAGCCCAAGGATCCACTGCCCTCATCTAGGTCCCACCTCTAGTTTCCACAACCTCCCAATAGTTCATTCAGCTATGAATCCCTCAATTGGTAATTTCACTGATGAAGTCAGAGCCCTCATGATCCCCTCAGTTCCCAGAAGCCCCAACTCTGAACATTTCTTCATTGGGGAACCAAGCCTTCAATACATGAGCCTTTAGGGGACATTCCAAATCCAAATCATATCAGTCCTTTCAGTAGAGACATGAAAACCATTTATTAGTATCTTTGATTGTGGTCATGGAAAAGAGTACAATGTCAGGCAGGATTAAAAAGAAATGGGCTGGCTGGGCTTGGTGGCAGACTCCTGTAATCCCAGTACCTCGGGAGGCTAGCCTCAGCAAAGGCAAGGGTCTAAGCAACTCAATGAAATGCTGTCTCTAAATAAAATGGAAAATAGGGCTGGGGATGTGACTCAGTGGTTAAGTGCCCCTGAGTTCAATCCCTGGTACCCTCCCCACCAAAAAAGAAATTGGATTAACAATGGTTATTTATGCAGTCATCTCTCCCCCCTCAACCTGTGCCATCCATGAGAATTGTCGAAATTGACTCATTTCAGTTGTGGTTTTGGTTTTTTAAAGTGATGTACAGAAAATAAAAACAATTCAAGTAGTTAATAGAAATGAGCCCCAGAAAAAGGTTAGATGATTCCAATTTTTTTCCAGGAAAATAAGAGCCAGAAAAAGGATTTAATAGAGCATTTAAATATAGGAGAGTTATTTTAAGGAGAAAAGCTCTTCTCTGCCTTAGCATGGCTTTGATGGGAGGAAATGCTATCATTTCCAGAAGAGGTTAATTGACTTCTAAGAAAAACTTCATGGCTGGAAGGATCGTTATACGTGGGATCATGGAGGAATTTAGTGGATCCTCATTTCTAAAAGATTTTACAATGAGAATAAACAGACTTCTGTCTGAAGTGAGAGAATTCTGGCAGGGAAGAGATGTGTATGTGGCCCCCTTAAAAATGGAGCCACTCAGGCTCTGCCACCCTGTAGAATGAAATGAGGGATTTGTATAATAGCAGTGGCAGCAGTCTCCATCATCCCTCATCCAGTGCTTACCCTGAGTCTGTTTGGCTCTAGCATTCTAGCATCAACTCCTTTCTTCTTCAAAACAAGCCCATGAGCAAGGTACTTGGTGCATTTTACAGGTAAGGAAACCGAGGCACACAGCGTCTAAGTCATCTGTTCAAGGTCACATGTGGGCAAGAGGCAGACTGTCTTTGGGGTCCTGCAGTAGGTCCCTAAGGATCCCACGTGAACCTTCCATAAGAATGTGCATCTCCGTTTCACTTTTAAACAAGGAATTGATATCCTTTCCTCCCTCTGACTCCAGGTACTTCAAGGAGGCAAGAAGGAGAAGCTACAGTGCTTTTTTTGAACAATATATTTTTTTCAGTTTTATTAAGGTTTTAATTAATAAATATAAATTATACATGTTTGTGGTGTATAATATGTCTTGATATATATTAAGTAACTAAATCAACCTAAAGAACATATCACTTCACATATGAACTGTGTGAAGGAACATATCACTGTGTGTGTGTGTGTGTGTGTGTGTGTGTGTAATCTCATAACAATCTTCCAGTATACAATATATTACTATTAACTATAGTCATCATGCCTAACAAAAGACCCTTTAACTTTTTCTTCTTAAATTTTGAGTCTTTTGACCAACATCTTCCCAATACCTGCTCCCAGCCCCAGGTCCCCACCCCCACAACCCGTAACCACTGTTCTACTATCTTCTTCTGAGTTCCAGTCTTTAGGATTCCACATGTAAAAAAGAGCATGCAATTTTTGTCATCTGTGACTGGCATAATGTCTTCCAGGTTCATCTATGTCACCACAAATGACTATATTCTGTTCCTTATTGATTTTAAAACTTGCGATTCAATGAAGACCAGGTTGTTTTGTAGGACCTTTTCCGGTTTCTCTACAGTCGAGAGGCAGCAGTGGTGTGCCCCAGGACACACAGCTTGGTGGAAGTAGGCCAGCTCCTGGCCCCAACTCAGGAGCCACCTACAGCTATGAACCATCATTCAAACATATTTATTAATTTACATCCAACTGCCTTGTTCCAATGAGGATTTAAGGCAGCTCAAGGCAAAAATCAGTTCTTAGTTTCAAACAAACCATAGCCCCATTACTCCAGTCCACCAAAGGACTTTCAGGTATATTTACTCTTTATTAACAGGTGCTACAGAAAACTCAGCTGTCGTCCAGTGTCAGGTACAATCAGACAAGGTGAGCAAAAGGATAAAATGCCCTTTTTAAAAAAATTGTTTTTGGTAATTGTTGAGAAGTGGCCTTGACCTACCAACCTTGGCTGTTTTCAGGTTGGGATGGGGTCAGGAAAGAAAGAAAGAAGATATGATGAGAAAGAACTTTGCTCCCATTGGGCATGGTGACACACATGTGTAACTCCAGCAGGAGGATTGCAAATTTGAGGAAAACCTCAGCAACTTAGCAAGACCCTCAGCAAAATAGTGAGCCCCTGTCTCAAAAATGAAAAGGACTGGGGATGTAGCTCAGTGGTAAAGTGCCCTTAAGGCGTTCCACTCCAATAGCAAAACCAAAACGAAACGAAACATTACTCCCTAACTATTAGGGCCTCGACAAAAGACAAATGGAAAAATTGATGGTGGTTTCATGTTTTTTGGGATAGTTCTGGAAAAGAGATCTTGGAAGTGAATGTCCAGGTTTTATTCAAGGCCCCTCTTAATTTGGACCACAATAACTTGTTCCCAAGTGCTTGTGATTGTTTATAACCCAGAGGGCTTCGTTTCTGACATAAGTTTTATTCAGAAAAAAACTATTTATAACTTAGGAACATTTGGTGTTTGGGGTTTTTATCTATGTACCCCTTATTTTGCCTGAAGCAATGCTGCTTAGATTAGCTCCATTTGAGAATTTATCTTTAACTCTCACTCTGGAAAATGGATCAGAAAAACCAAGGCCCAACCTTCCTCCTACCTTCCCTCACCTTGTACCTGCTTTAACGGGTCAGTGTTAGTCTTGCTCCTGGAAGGTCTCTCAAGTCCAAGTCCCGCCTACAACATGGGAAGAACTTTCAGTGATTTGACATGGAGGTCCCCGGAAGAGGGCAACAGTCCCAGGCCAGGACCTGTAGCTCAGGTAACTATTAGGCATGGGGCACACCAGCCCCTTCACACAGTAAATCTCACTCTCAGGCTCTATGGCCAATCAGCATTTGAGGGGCTCAAGGAGTCACTTCAGGTTTGATGCTTGATGATCTTGGAGATAATGGTCCAGCCTCTGCTGAACTTTGGTGGCATGTTGAAGGCAAGTGACAGCCAGGCAGTTCTGCACCATGAGAGCCAAGGCCAGTGCCTTTGCAGTTCATTTGCCCCACGTTCCCACCCAGTAGGTCAGCACTGAAGGCTCAATAGTTTAAGAAAATAGTGGTGGACAGTGGTGATAAATTTATAAGAGAGTATCAAAAAGCCTAGAAGAGAAACAGACAAGGTAGTAAATTGAAATCATCCTACATCACAATGTCAAGGGATTCAAATATTGTTATCAAGCCCTTAAATTTTGTTCAAGGTGAGCATCTGCAAAAGATCCTACTCAATATAGTCAGACACATTGTCCCAGTGAAGGCAGAGAACTAGATTTGGTCCTATCACCTCCCCATCTCCCAATGCATACTTTAGGACTTGCAGTCCCAGCAGGAAATAGAATACTCTAGTCCTGGAGACAGACCTAGTTTGGGTTCCAGGTCATAGTTTACTAGCTGTGTGACTTTGCAAAGTGTACAACTTCTCTGAGTCTTAGTTCCAGCTCTGAAAAATAGGATGGATAACAGTGCCTATTTTGTGGGGTGCTTGAAGTTTAAATGACACACTGACTGGAACAGTACTAAACATATAGTCGCTCAGAGTATTAGCTGGGAGCAGGTTCCACCATAAATCATGCCATCACACTGGTATTAAATGGTCAGGGCTTAAGAGTAAGAGACATCATTAGCAGAATCCAGAGATAACAGAATCGGTGGTACTCACTCTCAGAACTGGTCACTCCAACTGTCACAAACTTACACACTGTTTCATGAGCAAATAAGCAGGCAGAGGAGTATGTGTGAGGAAACCTCTAATCCAGGGGCAATTTTATAGACTGAAAAAATGTAAGCAAAAAAAAAAAAAAAGAAAGAAAGAAAGAAAGAAAGCTCCATTACATGACAAGACATATACATGGATATGGCAGAAATCCTGAGAACCTCCTGATAGCTCCAGCTTGCAATTTGCTGGGAGAGTAAATTAAAAGGGAAAATGTGCTATAATGAGGCTCTTCTCAGCAAACTAGTAACTACCTCCCCCTGAGGATTTTCCGAATCCCACATTGCCACAGCTCCAAGGGGATCATCACAAAACCTCAGGAATCAAAGAAGTTCCAGTATAAACTCTTTTTTTTTTTTTTTGTACCAGAAATTGAACCCAAGGGTGCTTAACTACAGAGCCACATCCCCAGGCCTTTTTATTTTTTATTTTGAGACAGGGTCTCACCAAGTTTCTCAGAGCCTCACTGAATTGCTGAGGCTGGCTTGAACTTGTGATCCTCCTGCCTCAGCCTAGGGAGCTGCTGGGATAGTAGGTGTGCACCACTCTACCCAAACCTGTATGAACTCTTAAGGCTTTTTCCATAGGCACATCCCAGCAAACTCCACTTTAAAATATTTCCTTGACAACGTCTACCAAAATGAGCCACATTTCCCTTCTTTGTTTTCAAGACAGCCACTAGTCAGGAGGGCCTTGTAGAGGCTGGGGGTGCAGCTCAGTGGTAGAGTGCCTGCTTAAGCATGTCCCAGGTCCTGAGTTCCATCCCCAGCAGACAGACAGACACACACACACACACACACACACACACACACACACTGTTTTCCATACAGGAAAAAAGGATGCCCCTTCCACTCTGCATAGTCTTGCTATAGAATGCTTGTTTATTAGTTTGGGGGTAGTTATGATTTTGTACCTGTGGATTTCTAACTCCAGATTCAGTAGTAATATCCTTGGACTATAAGTATCTATAAAACAACTTCAGCTTGGAATCCACTTAATCTATCTGCGAGTGAGCAAAATCATTACTCCCCACTGACATCAGGAATGGGTTGAGGCCAAACCCCACTAGGTGCCAAACTTTGAGCTTCAGGGTACAGCTGGCAGCTTAGACACACAGGTCACTTGTAGACAGAGGCATAAAGCATATGGCTTAGCATTAATAGAGGAGCAGGGCAATCATTCATCAGAAACATGCATTTAGTTCTGGAGTCTTCACTTTTTAAATCTGCTGTATGCAATCCATTTTTCTGCCTCAAAAATAACTAGATTAAGGGCTGGAGATATAGCTCAGTTGGTAGAGTGCCTGCTTCGCAAGCACAAAGCCCTGGGTTCAATCCCCAGCACCACAAAAAATAAAAAAATAAATAACTAGATTAAAATCCAGGAGACCAGGAGACAAGAGGAACTGCACTGCCGAGTGTGTCTACTCACAGGCCTTTGTACTGGAGTTGAAACTCATTTGGCCAGTGCAGCACTGTCAAGCTGGGTGCTCCTCTAGAGAAAATCTCATAATGAATAATACACTAGCTGTTAGCTGGTGCTTCACACTGTAAATTATACTCTGTGGATAAATCAGTCAGGAAAGGCTCAGTTGATTCAAGACAGACCTGGGAAGTTTTCCCAGGAGATCTGTTGGGGGCGGGGGGTGAGGGGACGGGGCAGGTGAGAATGGGCCAAGTTCAACTGCAGACCCTCCCTCTGTCTGCATGGAGCCTATGGAGCCCTGGAAGAAGTAAGGGCGGGGGAGGTCATATACCCAGATACCCATGTGATCCAAGCAGCTGCTAAACAGGTTTAAATGGGAGACCTCAAGTGCAGTCTCGGGACACTGGAGAAAAAGGAGTCCATCATCAGGCCAGGAAAAGGGAGGGGCCTCGTATTGTGTAGCTCAGGAAATGCTGCTTTGCTTTGAAGCAAGGAATGTAACTGGAATCTTCCCATCTCAGGGCAAAGTCTCACCTTCCTCTGAGACAATGACCTAACTCCAAAAGGCACAGGTGCCAGGGGCTGAAGCAAGGCTGGTTGAGTCCTGGGCAGCGTGGACGACTGTATATAGGAGTGCACTAAGAAACTCAGGGACTTCTTTTCAAAACCAGAATAACACTTGTGCATATCCATGTACATGTTTACACAAATACAACACAGGTACACTACACACGTGAAGCACACATCTCACATGTACATACACATGCATGCACACATTCATCACACATAACACACCACATGCAGCATATGTGTACCATATAGGCATATACACATCAATCACATGTATACTACATACATACCATACTACATACCCCACACACCACACAACATGTATACATGCACACCACACCACTTACCACACACACATGAATATACACACCTGTCATATACACTACACATACACATATCACACACATACTCGGACACACATACAGCCCATACATTGTACTCATACACATCACACATGTCCCATGTACACCATACCACTGACACGCCACACTCCAAAAATACCACATGCCACACACATAAACATGCACACACACACACACACACATATACATACACACACACAATTTGAAACTAGCTGATTTTAGAAAAGCAAAATGATCCATGTTGGAGTGGGACCCTTGGCTCGCTGCATGCTAGGTTAGACCCAGTGAGCAGTAACATAGAATGCTCAGAGAGTACACATTTCACAGGAGAATCTTCAGGGCTTGAGCTCCCAGTCAGGACACATGGCTGTCACCTGGTTCCTTAGGGCAACAGGACATCTTAAGTGGAATTACCACAGGAGACTGAAAGCAGGGAATGATAGTGTCAATGATTAATATTTATTTTCCAGTGTGGTTTCTGTCTGTTAAATTCCCTCCTGTGGGGCAGGCTTTTTGCTGGGTGTGGTGCAGAACTGAGCACCAGTTCTGACAGCTGCTCTGGGACCAGGTACCTATGAGCTCATCTTCAGAGGTGAACATTGTCAGGCAGGACATTGTCAGGCAGCTTACCTAAGAGATGCTACCTAAGAGATGGCGCACCCAGCAAAAGTAGGCCTTTAACTGGTCTTTTTAGCTTCAGAGTCCACATTTTCTATTTCTGAACTACATTCCATTTTGTTGAGAGATTTTAGATGCCCTTGATAAAAAGATAGATGATAAGATGTACCAATGGAGATCTAGGAGGTGAGATCAAGCAGATGAACATGGAATAAAATTTGTTTTTAATTAAATCTGCCACAAAATTTAAAAATATATTACCATCTACTTAGTTGCAAAACAAACAAATGTCTCTCAATGCCAGTCACAGCCACCACGTTATCAGAAGATTTATAAAATTATAAGCTGCCTTTGTAGATATCTAAATGTTGACACTCAACCACAGAACTGAATTGGTCTTGGAGCTCTCTCCCTCTGCTCCAGACAGTAACTGAAGAGAGATGACCCCCCTTGTGAACGTCCTTTGTCTGCAAAATATCTATTTGCTGTAGGATCAAATGAATGGTTTTCAATTAACACAGAAAGCTCTCAAAAAGAGAGCTTTGGCACTTAACTGATACTCTGTGTTATTGGGGTGATCACCCAGAGATGTTGACATCAATGGCATGCACTGGTAGGGCAAGTTTCCAAAGCCATGGTAGCATCAGTTCCCGTCACTTGGGTGGCTCCATCTCTCCACCCCTGTCTGAGGCTAATGATTGAGTGGGAACAATGCTCTGGACTGCTGCAATCAGATTTCAGAGGCAGAGACTTTGGTCAATGACACATGCAGATTCATAGACATCATGTTCCACAGGTCTTCAGTTCATGGCAAATTGTAAGAAGTAACAGGGACAAGCCAGTCAAAGCAAAACTCTTTAAAAAAAAAAAAGTCTGAATCAATGAAGTAAGGAGGAACAATGTTCCCAAGGAGGAACAACAACCCTTGTAAGCCTGGTACCTACCTCCCTGAAAATCACCTTCCTTATAGGACTATTTCAGGGATCGCTATTAAGACCCTGCTATAGTTTGAATGTCCCTATTAAAATTCATGCTGAAATTTAATCCCCACTGTGAGGTATTAAGTGGTGGGACAGAGGTGATTATTCATGGGGGCAGAGATCTATAAGTGGTTTAATCTGTTTATAGATTTTACTTTTACTTTCTAGGTATTTATTGAGCACTTACTATGTGCTAGTCATTCCAATGGTGCTGAAGATGAAGTGATAGAAAAATTCTCTCTCTGCCCCCAAGGAGTTGTGTTTGTTGATCTCTGGGGTTCCTGCACAAGTCACTGGAGGATCATGCTTCTGTCATGAATAATTTTATGATTTTTATAAAAGGTCATCTTCCACTCAATTCAGCCCTCACCCAACAGTTCAAATGATGAGCTTAATCCCAGAAAGGACCAAGAGGCCACTTGTGCTTTGGTTAGGGTGGGGTTGATGGGCAGCTGCCTTGGATGGCCTGAGTGTCCTTAGCTCTAAGTATCAACAGCACAGACTTTGAGAGGATATTTTTGTTTTAAAGTATGTTTTGTAGTTCCTCATGGTAATGCATTAGGCATCCTGGCCACACCTGTTCTATGGTCATAATTTCTGGATATCTTGAGGCTCCAGAGGAACTCCTTTGGCCCTGGGAATTTGTTATTGGATGCACTCCACCCTAGGATATTGATGAGACATCTCTACCAACCCAGGAAATCCTGGAAGTCTAATTAAGGTCAACTTGGATCAAGGAAGCACTGGGTCTCAATTCAAGTGTGAGGTCAGGGAGCAAGGCTCTGCTCTGTCAGATCTTTTGAGTCTGAGATGGCCAGACTCAGCTCAGGATGTGCATTAGGTGGCTGGAAAGGAGCAAGTGACCAGAGGGGGGTATCTAAAATGAAGTGAGAAGGGTCTGGGCTTTTTCCATCTGAGTGTCCTTATACCCACTCCTTCTTAGAGATGCTCCCCAAAGACCTAGCTCTGTACCAAGTTCCCTCTTCAATTTGAATTCTCTATCACACAGATTTCCAGAGGTCCCAGAGATTCCCACTACATCCACCAAACAGAACAACAAAATGATGGGCATCATTGTATTCTATTTTTTAAAGACTTTCTCGTAATAGTTCTTATCACTTTATAGCAAGTTTGAGCCTATATTTTTCTGTGTATTCTAGAAGTGTGCTGCATTTCACTATCTGAATGCCAGGAGGGCAACTCCCCATTAGGCTACTAATTACTATTTTCATTACATTTAAGAGACTTTGTAAAAATTTTTGGTGATTTGTTTTGCCTTGTAATTAGATGTAGTGAATAAATAAGAAAAGTCTTAATGTGATCTTGGGATTTTCTTTAACAATCACATTGACGCATGAAAGAATCAAAAAAGCAACAAGAAGCTGGGCGCAGTCCCAGCTACTTGGGAGGTTGAAGCAAGAGGATTGTTTGAATCTAGGAGTTCAGGGACAGCCTGGGCAACATAGCAAGACTCCATTTCAAAAAGCATACAAACAAGCAAAACACAGGAGCCAGAACATCCTGGAACAGGAACTTGAGATTCAAATGATGGACGTTGCTTTGAATGGTAGGAACTGTTCTATAACATTCTTGGAGCCACATTTCCTAATTTTCACTTAATGCCAAGGATGACTGAGCCTACAATTCCTCCTGATGTGCTTTAGTCCACAGCAGAAAGTTTCTACCAACTTCTGCAGGAGTATGTTGCAGAGAGTCAAGAACGATACTTGACTTCCTTTCTTCAAAGTTCATCCCAGGACTAACCTTTGCCCATAAATGTTGTGCCCAATACAGGACTTCCATAGGTTTGCAAATCAGTTGCTAATCAAACCAAGAAGTAACATGAGGGTCCATGTTTTGCCTCACATCCCACATCAACTGTGTGTTAGTCGGTTTTCTGTTACTGTGACAAATACCTGAGATAATCAACTTAAAAAGAGGATAGGTTTATTTGGAGTCCTGGTTTCAGATGCCGGGCCCTGTTGCTTTGGGCCTGTGCTCCACAGGACAAAATGACAGATGTGCATGGTGGAAGAGGCTGCTTACCCCATGGCAGCCAATCCTTCTTCAGATGAACTGTGAGCAAATAAGTCTTAAGCTATCAAGTTCCATTTCAAAAGAAATCCCTAAATGTTGCCTAAATAACCTTTGGGAACTTAGAAGTGTTGCCCAGATACTGACTTCCTTGGCCTTGCTCTGTATGTATGATGCCTACTACTAAGTTTCACTTCTTTTGTGCTTACATCTATTTTTGTAAGTATTTAACTTTAATCTCTCTTTAGCTCCTACTAAATAGAAACATTCGCCACTGGGCAAGTGAGACTCACCTTTGCCCTACTTTCTCCTGCTCAATTTTAGAGCAAAGTCACTAGATGGGTCCCTTCACACTCATTTCTTAGAGCACCAAGAAAGGAGAAGTCTGATGGCCACATGTGGGAATCCCATGGTTGGCACCACAGTGTCAACACCTGCCAAGTGCTTCTGGGGCTAATTCATCTTTCTAGCTAGAACTGCTAAGCCTGACCAGATGCACTGTAAAAAAAATGCCCAGCCAGTCAAATTTATTTCTTCTACTGGAAGAATAATTCATATTTGGGATTCTCCTATTGAGGATTCAGAAATCTAATTCCTACTGGAAGCACAGCATCTACTTAGAGAGCCAAGCAGAAAGCATTCATTTTCTCCCCACCCTACCCCCACAACACCACAGAGCATAGCAAGGGCTGCTCTGAGAACATCCCAAACACCTGCAGATATGGGAAAGTCTGTCTTCCTGCACTGATGGATTTTGTTGTTACAAGTCACCAAGGGCACCAAGAAAGAGTCAACTGGGAAGACTGGCAGATATACATCTTTCTTCTATTATGTGCCATTGATTGCTACTTTGGTTGTGTTTGTTTCCATTAAGACAGACAAAAGTAATGGAATATCGAGGATAATTTTATCAGCAGAAGCACCATTTTGAATGCAAAATAAATACACATACATACCCCACCCCCTTCTTTCAGGTTGCATGTCTGTTTATCACCAAAATTGCTGTCAAGAAAAAAAAGTATCCATATGTATGATCTTAGTAGACTAAGAACCTTGCTAGGAATCATTGAAATGGAATTTAAAGGGAATCTAATTTTGAAATATTAAAATAATCTGGCTTTACTCCATTTAGTCCCCCAGAGGGAAAATGGTCAGATGGAGACTACTGGGCACAGGGACTTCTGTATTCTTAGTCTACACTCTCCTGTTAAACTTCTGCATCTCATACAAGTCACCAAATCCTGGGGAGGAGGAGTTTGTCAAAGGTCTCATCTATTAAGCCACTACCTTTTGGCAGGATCACCTGTGTCAGATGCAACATAATTATTTCTTCTTTTTTCTTTCTTCTGCTTTTCTTTTTTGGGGGGTGGGGGGTGGTACTAGGGATCCGGAGGTCAAACCCAAAAGTAATGAGCTACCTCCCTGAACTTTTTTAATCTTTTCATTTTAAGACAAGTTCTCACTAAGCTGCCCAGGCTGGTTGAACTTGGGATCCTCCTGCCTCAGCCTCCTGAGTAGCTAGGATTACCAGCATGTGTGGCCACAACCAGCTATCATCATGTTTTTAAAGGTATCTAGAGAATCATTCATTCCTCATCTCTTCCCTTAAATGACACAAAAGGGGATACTCTGGGGAAAGTTCTTCAGGTCCTTCTCTCCATGTGATGCCACTGTTTTGGACTGAGTATTTGTGTTTTCCTGTGGGCCCCTTCTCCTGGAAGGAGGCCTATGTGGCATTCTGTTTGGAGATAGACACGCCTTTCAGGCCACTTGAGGACTAGGGCTCTGCCCTGTCCCCTGGAAGAAGGCCTATGTGATGTACACTTTTCAGGCCATTTGGGACTGGAGCCTCATCCTCCTTTCCTGTGATCTGTGAACAGGATGTTGTCCTGTGGTCGGTGAAACAGTTCTTCTGTGGTCTTTGAGCCTGTCACCTCCTGTATTCACAGAACTGCTTGTTACTTTCTATTAAAGGCCCATAATCTGCCAAATAGGCTAGTAACTGCTTATACAAGGCTTGACTTCTAAGATGTATGGCTAGCCTAACTGCAAGCATATGAAAGACAGTGTTATAAGCAGTAAAGACAGAAGCAGCTTCCTTTGTGACAATGCTCCATCTCCCCTGAATATAGCTCTTCTCCTCATTGCACTCCAAATTCACATGCTGAAGCCCTACCCCCCACACCTGACTGTACTTGCATAAAGGGCCTATAAAGAAGTAATGAAGGTTAAATGAGGTCATTAAGTTGGGACTCTCACCAACATGGCAGTAGGGTCTTATAGGAGGAGATACTGGAGAGCTCTCACTCTGCCTTCTCCTTCCTGTTTGCCCCTCCCATCACATATGTGGGAAGAGGAAGTCATGTGAACATATAGCAAGATGGCCGCTGTGTTCAAGCCAGAATAAGAGCCCTCACTAGAAACTGAACCCTTCCAGATCCTAATATTGGAGTTTCCATTCTCCAGAATGATGAGAAAATAAATGGATGCTGTTTAAGCAACCCAATCTGTGATACTTTGTTATAGCAGTCTCAGAAGACTAAGACAACTACTCATTGCATATGAGATGCTATTTAATAGCCAGGGCTCTTGGTAACAAGTAGAAAATAAACTGGTTCTGGCTTTTTGAAACAATAAGGGATTTAAGAGGCTATAATTTGGGGTTCTCAAAATTGGTGTAAATCTGAAAAAACAGGTTTGGTACAGCCAGAACCATAACAGACATGGAGGGAAGAGACATAATATGTCAAAGCATCAGCATTGCTGAAGGCTCAGCATGATCAAGACTTCACTGGGGCAATGACTGGAACCACTGTGATCAATTTAACCTCTAGAAATCTTCTGCATCACATACATAGAATTCTCTAGGTCCCATGTTCAAAATTCAAAGTTCCTAAAAGTAAGCATCTGATTGGTCAACCTGGATGTACAAGAGGCCTCTGCAGTGAAGAGAGGCAGAGGGAGGCAGGCACTACGATGCCTTCTGGCCCAGACAAGCCTCAACAGGAGGAGGTAAGACCCACTAAGGAAACTGCATACCTATTGGGAAGGAAAATGAGTATATTACGTCATAATAGTAAGATATCAGTCTTGCTCCCAAAGGCATGTAGATACTGAATATTGTGGTTATACTCACATGGCACATACATGTGGCATGTGAGCTGTTGGGAAGACCCAGGTAAAATTCAGGGAGCTCCGCTCATAGAGAGTAGCTATGGTCCTACTAAGCTTAACTTCCATGAGCCTGTCCCACAATATTCCTATATTTCTCGAGGCAATGAACTGCTTGATATCCCTCTGAACATCATCCATGCTGTGAATACTAGCATATATGTTGTTCTTGGACAGATTTTTCACTATCCCATTTCTGAGCTTGGCTTTTTACAAGACTCAGTGATTTTATAAGCATTTATCAACCTAGATCTTAGTGTAGGTGGCTTCTACGAGTGTTCTGAGATACTAAAGTAAGGAATGTTCTGTGGTCACAGCTGAATCAATCCACCAAGCAGAAAAAAACTGATTCATCCTGTTGAATCTCTCTGGACTAAGACTCCACATCACATCAGGGGGACTGGTGGGCCACACCAAAGGACATCATGTCTTCTACTTCTCAATGACTAAATGACACACATCTCATGATCTGAGAGCCATTTTCTGTAAGATGTACCAATTCTCAGAAAGAACAGACACTGTAAAGTTATAGGACAATGTTTTCTTGTCATGCAGACTTTTTATCTTATACATATTGAAAGACCTATTTTAGCCTTATTTAGGCATAGATTTTATAATAAATCACTTTCATGCACATATAAAAAGGAAAACAGAAGAGAAACAAATTGGAGACTTTTTCACATGCATGCTCTGACTCTTCTGAGTTGTTTCTTGACTCAGATTCACTGATAGCTGTTTTGCTATAGAAACTGTCCTCTGTGTCATGAAGAATTTTAATGATACACCATTTCTTAAAAGAATCCATTAAAGAGCTAAAAGCCATTGGTGCTGAGTACTTAAGCTTGCTCTGACATTATTTAGAGTTTGCTCTCTTTCAAATTCCAGGTTAGGAATGGTTAACCCCATTTGATTCACCACTTTTCTCTTTCCTCTTCCCCACTAGACAATTTGTCCCCTAGGAATTATGAATGCTCCATGACTGTCTCTGGGACTTTTCTTGACTGCTGCTACTTATTCTATAGATTTGGACACTGGCATTGTTAAAGATTAGGCAATAGCAACTGGGTAACCCACTGATAGCTGGCTGACCCACTAATGGCTGGCTGACTCATAAAACACTGAATGTAAGATATATGTAAATTTCAGAAGGACTAAAATATAGAAAAAAAATGGGATTATAGAGTCAATTAAATAGGAGATGTAAAGGTGCTTTTGAAACTTAGAAACACTGCAAAATGAGTGAAGAGAGATTAATTATGCCTTACAACAGTCATTGTCACACACAACACGGGCAGTAAGAGTGGTGCCATGATGATGAGTTGGTTTTGAGTCCACACTTCTTTCATAGGCCTCATCACACCATTAAATGTTAGAGTGATTCCTCTCTATCCTTTATCTCTTTCTGTTCTGGGAGCTAATCTTATCCTCCATACCTAGATTTTCCTGAGTTTGAGCTTGAGCTCAGGGGAAAGTGGAGCAGAGTTTAGGAGGAGGTGAAGGTACCTTGATTTGAAAAGTTGACGCTAGTGAGCAGGCAGGCTTGGGGTATCCTTGGGCACTAGGATGGGAAAGGATCACAGTCTGGGCTCTTAAAGACTTTTTAATAGGCCAAAGCATAGGGGGTTGAACCAAGTTTAAGGGCAAGATAGTTAGCATTGGCCAAGAACACATGGGGGGTCCAGAGAGATTTGCAAATTAAGCCACAGGCAGCACTATCTGAGGACATCAGCCAATCTTGGTTAATGATTTAATCTGTACTTCCTGCTAGTGCAAAGGTGGGTTGGGTATGTGTTGGCCTATGTATAAAGAAATGACTGATAGATGAAGTATGCTTATAGCAGGTGAAGGGGACTGAACCAGGTGTAGAGTCTGGTCCTGAGGCACATGTGGAGTTAACAGCATCTACTATTCTTTGAACATATGGTACAATAGAGAGTTCTTTCTCTGGCGCTCAGAAGTATTTCCTGATCATGTTCCATGGTCACACTGGATCACCCTGTCTATTCTCAGGGGACAGCTTAATTCCACATGTAGAAACAACCATGGATGTATTTTCTTCTAATGTTGTTGAACCCAATCAGAGATTATGACAACTTGAAACAAAAATGAAGCTTTCTTCAAGGCATGGCCACCCCACCTCCACACACACAGCTGGAGTTTCCCCGATAACATGATCCTTGAGTATCTGGAGGTCCTGGCCAACTGACAAAATAATTTGCTCATGATGGTGACTTAATGACAAAGAGGAAATCTCTTATGGACTGCTGGAGTAGCAAAACCTGTCCAAAGAACACAGCTTTGTGTTGCTGTAGCCACAGGGAACAACTGGGCTAGGGATTCTTTTATTTTCCACTGTGCCTGTTCCAAAGATGACAAGCTCTGCAGGAAATCCCGGGTCCTACACATACACACATATCCCTGCTGCTGGTGTCATTCAGACCTAATCAAGTCCTACATCATCAACGGGCTCATCCACAATGGAAAGGAAGAAAAACAACCCAGGTTGCAAATCTCTGCCTACAACTTGCTTTTGACAGCATTTCCCAGTGCTCTCCAGGAGAGAGGAAGTTTTGAAAATGTTTAGTGCAAGCAGCGGCAGGGCAGAGAGCTTGCAGGAAGTGAACTTGTACTTAAAGGATTATTTTATTTTCATAGCTTAGTTTAGTTCATTTTGGTTAGCCTTATGGTTGGATCAAAAAGTCAAGATTTTGATCTGGAAGTCAATCTTTTTTAGAAGTTAAAGACAAAGGACACAGTGTACTGATACGAATATTAAATAAGATGATGGGAGGCCATTGTTTTGGACTAAGTTCCTGTGCTAGGTCCCAAACCAGACCAAACCAAAATAGAGTCATTCATGTTAAATGCTATATCATCAAACAGAAACTTCAAGGGTTAATGATTTAATCTGTACTTCCTGCCAGTGCAAAGGTGGGTTGATCCTCAACAGACCAGTTTTTCCTAGAAAACCGAAGATTTTGGTCCACCTGATTCAATGCAATAAAAAAGTCTCCTTGATTAATCCTTACAAAAACCTTATTTTAACCATGTTAATCAGCTTTCTGTCACTATGACAAAATACCTGAAAATAAACTTATAAAGAGGCTTACAGCTATGGAGGTGTCATTTGGCCCCATTGCTTTGGGATGATTGTGAGGCAGTGCATCATGGCAGAGGGCATATGATGGAGCAAACTGCACATTCTGGCAGCCAGGAAGCAAAGAGAGAGGAAGGAAGAGAACAGGGTCCCACAGTTCCTTTTAAGAACATGCCTCCAATGACCTAAAGATCTCCCATTATGCTCCACCTCTTAAATGTTCCAGAACCTCCCAATAGCATTATGGGCTGGTGACCAAGCTGGTGACACCTAAGCCTTTGGGGGACACTTATTCAAATCATAGCACTAACCAATCAGGTTTTCTTTTCCATATGTTCTGTTTCCTTGTTCCCATGTTACAAAATCCACTGTTTTGCTGTTACCCTTGGAGAACACTCATTCTATTTTGTAGAATGGAGGTTGCTGTAATGCACAAATTGCAAATAAAAGCCAATTCTATCTATAATAAATTTGTTGTCATTTTATCTTTTAGTGTAAAATATATTTTCTAACTTCATATGAAATAAACTGAATTTGTTAGCAGAAATCATCAAAGGTGTATCTACTTTACACCAGGCTGGAATAAGTTCCATGACTTAATTCACAATTGCCTTGATTTTGTTCCCTTATTCTTGATGGGGTGATTTCTTCCTTCAATAGATTATATGTCATAAAAGCATCTTAGCAGACTAAAGTGAATGTGCCTCTGCTGACCTGTAAGAAGCGAGACACCATGTTATGAAGAGGGACTATGGGCAGCTCCCGGAGCTCAGAATGCCTCCCTGTTGACTGCTAATGAGAAAATGGGGACATCAGTCCCACAAACTCAAAAAACCTGAATTCCTGTGAGCTTGGAAGAGGACCCAGAGCTCTAGAAAGCAATAATCCCCGAGCTGATGCCTTTGTCGTGCTTTTCTGTCACAATGCAGCAATGAAACACCTTCTGTACACATGAAGTTTTGAAGGACATTTTACATACAGCAAATTTTGTTAATAAATGCTTCCATATTGCCCTCCAAGGCCATAAGAATTTACACTCCCCTCATGATGAACCACATTGAAGAAGTTTAATCCCCACCTCTTATTAGTGCTTGATATGAGCATGTCTCTGTTCAACAATGAAGTTGAGCATCTTTTATTTTTAGGCTCTTGGTTTTCTTCTTCTATAAAATGTCTTTTTATAGCTTTTGCTAATTTTTCCATTGGGTTATTAGCCTTTTTAAAATCAATTCATAAAAATAATTTCATAAATATTGAATATGAATCTTTTCTATTATGTATATGCAAATATGGAATATTTGCCTCTATTTAGTATGTATTCAATATTTGCATCTCTTATTTTTTCTAAAATTTCTTTGTCATGCAGAAGCAATGTGAAGTAAATGTTACTGTTTTTATCTGATTTGCTCTTTTAAAAGAACTTCCTACTTCAAATATCCTTTTAAAATATCCTTTTATGTTTTCTCATATTTTTTATAGTTTTAAAATATCCTTTTATGTTTTCTCATATTTTTTATAGTTTTGTTCCTATGATTTTTGCTTTCATTCCATCTGGAATGGAGTTTTGGGTCATCCACTCCACCAACCCCAATCTGGCATCCATTCCCACCATTTACCTGATAGTGCCTTGGGCCAGGTCCCCAGCAATTTCTGTGTTGCTGAATCAAAAAGACAGTTCTGCAGTCTCATCCTACCTGACAGCAGTTTTTGTCAGAGCTGAGCATAACTTTTTTTTAAGACATTTCCCTGTCTTGGCCTGTAAGCACAGCATAGTTTCCTGACTCCCTCTGTCTCACTCACCTTCTTAACCTCCTTCATTGGATCATTTTCCTTTTTCCCCATCTCTAAATGTTGGCATTTCTCAAGGTTGGGTTCTGGACCATCTTCCCTTTCTCTTCCTTGGGGATCTGAGTTTTATATGATTTTTAAAATGATTCCTCTATGACATCTCCAGCATGATGTCTTTCCTGAGCTGAGGTCTGTTATTCCCATACCTCTCTCAGACCCTGGATCATCCATAGCCATCCCAAACTGAAAATGCTAAACACTGAACTCTGGATTCTCATCCACTCTTCCAAACCTGTTTTCTCTTGAGGTTTCATTGTCATCTGCTTCCTTGGCTCAGTCCAGATGCCTAGGCATCATCTTTGATTTCCCCCTTCCCTCTACCTTGATATCTAATTGTTCAAATATGTCAACTTTACCTACCAAATATATCTTGATGGGATCTGCTGCCCTTCATCTCTCCACCACCCCTTCATCAAGGACTCTTCTCTCTCCCTGAGGCCTCTGCATCGACTTCCCTACTTCCATCCTCACTCTACTTAATAATTCTGTATTTAAAAGTTGTCACATTTGTCCCAGTTTTAAATGGGATTTCCCATTGTACTCACAACTCAGAAACTTACTTGCAGGGTCTTTAAGACCTTGTATGGCTTAGACCCCAATTCATCACCCTCATCTCAAGCCACTCTCCACCCAAGCCACTGGGTTTTCTTTCAGATCTTGGAATAAACACAAATCCTCCCTTCAGTGCCGTATGAGTTTCCTAGGGCTTCTAAAACCAAGCATCGCAAACCTGGGGACTTAAAACAACACAAATAGATTCTCTCACATTTCTGGGAACAAGAAATCCTAAATCAAGTATTTTGTTGATGAAAAACTGAGTTTAGAAAAAAACTACTCCCTATTTCCTGCCTACAAGATCTAAATATCCACAGTAAGATACACTTTTTTGGTAATAGCAAAATCATTATTATGGGAACAAAGACCAGAGAAAAATATTTGTCATATGGTCATATTTATATAAAAGCAGAATTTGAGATCTAGACAATTAATCTGATGGGTATGAATTGGATCATATTTGGAGAATTTTCTCTGACCTGTTTGAACATCCTGACCTCTATTTTTTTTTTAGTTTCATCAGTTCCTGAGGCTTATTGACCACAGTGAACAGTGGCAGCTCTTCAGAACTCTGCCATACCATGGGGCTTGGCCTTGCCCCAGGCCAGGTGCCTGTGCATTGCACTGCAGTCCTCTTGCTTTGAAAGGGCCTGCTTTTCCTCTGGGAGGCTTTTGGGATCTGGGCAGATAGACACTCCTGAGCTATCTCCTCTTGAGCAGATAATTGAAGGGTTATCTTGTCTCAATAAACAGGAATCTATCTTAGCAGGACAGCCAATCACCTCCCAGAAGAACTGGGAAGTCTCTAGTGGGAAAAGGAAACCATTCCTTAAGTAAACAGCCCAAAGCCAGAGCCTCCCGGAGAGGTTTGGGGTCACTTGCCTCCTCCCCAAAGTCATTGTGCCCACAAATGGCATTAAACAGGGAGGGCTCTTCAGATGGCAGTTCTTACTGTTCCCTGTGGCAGAAGAGTTGGAAGTAGTAGGAGGCTTCACATGCTTACCTGGTTCTGAGGTTTGCTTCCATGGTTTCCAGAACCAGCCTACCTCCACCTCTCACCCTGCCCCCACTCAGGGGGAAGGGTCTCCACCAGCCACAGCTACCCTGCTGAGAGCCTCACAGAGGTCCTGTCCCATGCCAGTACTCCAAATGATTTCTTTCTTTCTTCTTTCTTTCTTTCTTCTTTCTTTCTTTCTTTCTTTCTTTCTTTCTTTCTTTCTTTCTTTCTTTTTTTTTTAATCTCCAAATGCTTTCTGAGCAGCTGGCAGCCCACATTTTCATCTGCTTTTTAGATATTTAGTCTTCACACTTCCACCTCCTCCCACCTTCTGCCTGGCCTTCTGCCCTCATGACTAGATGAAGCATTCCTAACTGGTTCTGTGAGTCCAGTGAGGAAGAGAAATTTTTGTCAAGCAAAATTAAATTTTTCTTAACTATAGGGCTTGCTCAACCCTCTGACAGGCTAATTTATATTTTAACCCACCAAGAGAAAGCAGCGTGTACAGGATTTCCCACCCATAACTTGTGACACAGGTCTGTTAGTGATGCATGTAAGCGCAAAAGAAAACGGGAGGAAGACCTCGAGGGACTCAGAGAAGCCTTTATTCCTTCGCAGATTCGGGTGCCATTCGGGTGCCATTAGGGTCCACTTTCAATATCAGTTAAAGGGGGGATTGTGGTTTTATAGAGTATGAGGAGGATGGAATCACTGTGTATATGCAGTTTTGACCAATCAGTGGCTAGTTGCACAAGTTAAAACCAGACCCCGAGGGATGAGTATTCAAATCTTGCCCATTGTCATTTAGGATTAGGTTGACAAGGGAAAGGTCAAGGTTTAGGGCTTAGCATTCCATATCCGCCCTTTTCCTTTAGGGCTTGTTGTTATCAAGAATGCACTGGGATAGGTTTAATGCTTAGCCAATTTCCTTTCCCACTTCTTGAGCCACACCACCCCTCCATTTTCTTGGGGAGTTTTCTTGTAGGAATTTTATTTTCCATAACCTTTCAATACAAGGACATGATTTGCACTAAATCATATACCTCCTCTCTCCTCGAGGAAGTGAGAGGAGAGTGAGGCTAATATTTGCTGTGTCTACTGTGCACTGAGAGCTACACTGAGCCTTTCGCAGACACTGTCATTTTTACCTACAGTCTCTCAACAACCCGTCATGGTGGGCATCATCAACCCTATTTCTTAGATGTGAGATGGAGTAATTTGCAGCCATAATAATGCCCAAATACTAGATGTGTTCAAACATCAAACTGCCCCAGAATTTTTTTATGAGGATTCATTTTAAACATCAGACCATTGTACTAAATGAGAGAGTCTGCTGTGGCGTGTGGTGTGTGGTGGTGATGTGCTCTGCCTGCTGGGCCCTGAACAACGGGTCTGTGACATCATGGTGGCCTTGACCGTGAGATAAGGACAGGGTGGGAGCGAGGGGCACCCGAGGATGCGTCACAAATGACTCAGTCAGTAGATACTTTGTGTTGTGAAAATCTCAGAATTTCATGAAACAAAGGTCATTCACAATTGAATAAGAGCAACTGCAGATCCACAGGCTGAAGAAGAAATCTCAGAAATGAATGAAGAGAGACAGCCAACATGGGGGGTTGGGGGCAGGAAACTGTGTGCAACATTAAAAGAAAGGCTCATGCAGATGGATTTCTGTTTTTGGAGAAAGAGCCAATGAGCTGTTTTTGACTTTCTTCTTTTTTTAAAATCAGCTTTTTATTTTAGAAGATTTCCTAAAAGTCCCATATGCCCACATCCAGTTAATGCTGTTGTTAACATTTGTCACAACTAATGAGCCAATATTGACACGTTATTATTAAAGTCTATATTTTACTAATATGTCTGTAGTTTTTACCTCAGACAGAATGTCCTCATTCTGTTCTAGGATCTCAGCCAGAGAACTGTGTTACATTGAGTCGTCTCCTTGAGTTCCCATTTACGCAGGCAGTTTCTGAGACTTTTCTTGGTTTTGATGATCTTGACAGTTATGAGGAGTACACATAAGAATCCTAAAGAATTTTTTTCCTCGTAGTTAGACAGCAGTTATGGGTTTGGAAGAGGAAGACCCCAAGGATAAGTTGTCATTCACAGTACATCATCTCAAGAGCACTTCCTATGGACATGACTGATGCTGATGTTGACCTGATCACCTGAATAAGGTAGTGTTGCTCTTGTCTCTCCAAAGAGAGTTACTCTCACCACACTCCCTCTCAAGATTATGCAGTTTGGAAGGAAGTCACTGCACTGTTCACCCTAAAGGGATGGGGTGGTATGTTCCATCTCCTCAAAGAGGGAGACTCTACATAAGCTATTTGGACTTCTGCATGGAAGATTTCTCTGTTCTCCCCTATTTATTTATTTACTTATTCCATCATTAATTTATATATGACTCATGGATACTTACATTTTAATTGATATAAATATGTATAAACAATACAATGATTTTGATTTTGTTATTCAAATTATTCCAAGTTTGGCCATTGGGCATTCTGTCAATTGACTCTTTGTCCCTATAATGTGCCCTGATTGTTAGGTGTGTGTTTTGCCATTTGCTTCTTTTCGAGGAGGTTGTTTATTTGCTTTTTGACTCTGTTGTTACTTCATGGCACTACAAAATGCTCTAAGTTCATCTTGTGTATTCCCTGTGCCAGCCCTAGAAACAGCCATTTTGCCAAGAAACTGGTCCCTTTTATTGGAGAATGATATAAATAACCAAGATCTGGTTTTTAATGGTTATTAAGAGGCATGCCTGTTATTTCTAGGGAGTTGTTATTTCTGTACTTTCTCAGAAAGATGTAACCAAGAAAAGTAAATGCACATAATAACCCATATGTATAATCATATATCTAAATTAAGCTAAACAGCACAATTCACAGTAGCCAAGCTATGAAACCAACCTCAGTGCCCCTCAACAGATGAATAAATAAAGAAAATGTGGTCTTTATATACAATGGAATATACTCAGCCATGAAGAAGAATGACTTTATGGTATTTGCTGGTAAATGGATGGAACCGGAGACTATAAACCAGTCCCAAAAAGTCAAAGGTTGATATTTTCTCTGATATGCAGAAGCTAATACAAAATAAGGGGGATGTAAAAAAAGAATGAAGATCAGTGGAGGAGACAAAGGGGAATGAAGGAAAGGGAGAAGGGATGAGGTAGGGAAAGACAGTGGAATGAATCTGACCTAAATTTCCTTTGTACATATATGAATATACCACAGTGGATCTCACCATCATGTATATCCACAAGACATTGATTAAAAAAAAACTATAATAGCAGAAAGACCAGTAGAGTAGAGGGAATACTTGGGAAGAAGAGAGAGCAAGGGGAAGTACCAGGTACTGAATTAGAACAAATTATATTCTATGCTTTTATAATTAGGACAAAATGAATTCTATTGTCATGTATAACTAAAAAGAACCAATAAAAATAAATTAATTAAGCTAAACATAAGTTCATACTGATGTCTACAAATTCAGTCTGGTACTATGCGAAATATTCTAACCTCTTCTTGCTTCTCTGTAACCTCACAAAGTAACAATGAGAAACCTGACTTCTGCCATCTGTCACACATTTACTTCATGGTTTAATTTTGGTATACCTGACTAGTGGTTTGGGAATTTTTAACTCATGCACCTTTGGGAAACAACTTTTCTAATTAGCATACAATGCTTTTAAGCAGCTTCTATATTGAAATTAAATCTTTATGTTGTGAAATTCATTGGGCTTTGACAAATGCATAGTGTAATGTGTCCACCATTAAAGAATATGTTCTTCTAAAAAATTCCTTGGGCTTCACTTATTCCACCCTCCCCCTGTATTTTTTTGTGATTTTTCTCAATTTTAAGTAAGCAGATATTTTAGATGGATACCAAATAAGGACTTTTAGGTAATTAGAAACCAATGCAATCTTCAATTGCTTTGCATAATCTATTTATAACAAAAGTTCTTGTGATGTTATTACAAAATGTGTTGATTTTTGTACCATACTTACGATATGTACAATAACTTGCAGGTTAAAACTTCTTGTTTGTGATCCTGGTGGTCTTTCAGAGTAAAGATAGCTAAACAATCAATACCGGACCAAGTGCAAAAAGGAAAAATACTGTACTGGTTTAAACATGAATCCAATACTGGTTTAAAATGGTTTAAACAACAGTGGTTTAAACATGGATCCAAATTCTCACTGTACAAGTAAACCTTCAGAGCATTCATAAATCTGGTGGCTTTAAACCTTAGTCAAGGACCTTCTTCTGTCATGGAACCAACTGTTGCCCCCCTTCCATTTTCCAAAAAGAGTAAGTCATATTTATTTACAAACTCAAAGTTTTGCAACAAAGGCATTATTAAGCCCACTCTGCAGTCAAGATTGGAGCAAAATATAAAGAATAATTTATTTACCCCATGCTAATCGTCTATTGCTATTTTTCATTGACTACAGTTTTATGGTCTCAGGAGCGAATCTCCTGGTGGTAAAACTTTTATGAGTTACATTAATTCAGTGTCCTTGGCTGTCATGTTTCTCAACTTGCTGTCAAGTCACAAAACTATATTTTTAGGATATTTATAAGGTCAGCAATGTGGGGATTTATTAAGCAAAATTTATAGCAAGACTTCCTGAGAAACCAGAGCAGATGGGTTCTCTCTTTCTCTCTCTCTCTCTCTCTCTCTCTCTCTCTCTCTCTCTCACACACACACACACACACACACACACACACAGCCTTGCACGTAAGAGGTTCTGAGGTGAATCCTTTGGCAAGGCCACCATGTCACAAGAAAGCATTTCCTAGGTAACTGATGACTCCCATGCTTGAATATACTCCTTTGGTGGCTTGTCAGCTTTATTGTACATGGCAAGGGCAATACGGAAAAGCAGGGCATAGCAGTACAGGCAGAAGGGCTGGAGGGAAAGGGGTGAAGTCCGGTGGAAGAAAGGAAGCAATGAGGCCCAAAGTGAAAGGAAGGGATAAAGGAAGAGGAGTGAAAAGGGCTGAGTAGGACAGGAAGGGAAGACTGTTTCTTAGACCATTTCTTAAGTACTTACTATGTCTCCAGGTCATGGGCTGGTTATTTCCCTTCCATTTTCCCCTGTATTCCTCATAGATAGATGACAAGGAGGATGACCAAGGTGACACCAGTGACACCAAACAATGGAGGAAAAAAACTGACGCAGGAAATCAGGAAGAGTGAAGGCAGCAAATTGCTTCTTCCAATGTGACTATTCTTCATTTATTTATTTTTATTTAACCTAGTTAAAATTTTCTATCTCTAATCATGGACAATAAAGGTCTCAGTTTATTCTTGTTTTATTAGTCACAAGCCCTGAACAATACCCAGGACCCTGGGCTCTTCTTTCATAGGTCCTTCCTCTATTAAAAAAAAATAAAGTAAAAAAAAGTCAAAATTGTATTTGGTGGCTATGTTAGCACAAAGGTGAATTTATTAATATTATGCACTAAAACATCTTTTGATTTTAAAGAAAATTAAAGCATTTTTGTGGATCCCTGAAGCTGTCATGGACCTGAGACTCCATCTTCACTGGGCCTGATGAATTCATTAGTCAGTTCTGACAATGCCCTGTGTCTATTGATTGGAACAGCCTGCATGTCACCACATGGTTACAGAGTCCTGATTCTTGGAGTGGAGGATCAATGCCATGTGTGATCAGGGGTTATCTTCTTAATGTTAAGTGCCAGTGGTAGAAATCAACTGATCTCCACTGACAAGGCCTTTACCTTAAATATCAGCTGGGGATATGTGCACATTTATATCACAAAGTTTACAAAAACAGAATTTGTGTTGCTGCAAGGGATGACATGTTTACTCTGAAAGAAGAGTTTTGCACATTGTTATTGTAGCCCAGCTTTATGCTCTGCACATTTCTGCCCTGTGGAAGCCACCACTTGGAGCAGAGCAAATGACCTGGAATAGATAAGGTATCAGAAGAACAGAGATCTGTCATTCTTTCTTCCCTGAAGATTCTGAGGATGTACCCATGAAAAAAAGAGAGAAAAAGAGAGAGGAGAGAGAGAGAGAGAGAGAGAGAGAGAGAGAGAGAGAGAGAGAGAGAGAGAAATAATGTAAAGTAAAAGACAAAAGTGAAAGCAAATTCCAAAGACTTTCCTTTCCTTCTTGGGTCTTGAGTTTTCGTAGTTCCCAGCTTTTGTTATCAGGACAGTCTTCAGAATAAAGTAAACCATACATTTACCAAATTGATCTCACATGAAAATATAGCACCTGCATTGTTGCAAATCAAATGATTAGAAAAGTTCTCAAAAGAACCTTGTGATGAATTATTTGTTAAAGTTATAAAATCTTCCCCTGTGGTCCTTCTGTGGGCTGTGGGAGAGGACTGAATGGTGTACAGTGAGTGCCCTTCAAAGTAGACCCCCAGGTGAAAAGACATTTATTTTGCATCTAAATTGCAAAGTACTTGTCTCAGATCTTTGCATGACTAGTGCCTTATCTTTGAGGTCTTGACACAATATTCACCCTAGAAAGACAACTTTGCTGACCATGCTAGAATTTGTTATGCTACTTCCCCAATTTATTTTCCTGATAGTACTTGTCATCACCTGAAGTTATTCAGATAGTTATTTATTGGTGGTTGGTCCATTTGTTTGTCATTTGGCTTCCACTACTGGAGTTTAGTCACTGTGAGAGCAAACAATGCATAGGTCCTGTTCACTGCTGAATTTTCAGTGCCTAGAATAGTGCTGGCATCTGCTTATTGACTGAAATATTGACTGCATGCATAAGTCGAAGTCTCTGCAGACCTCACTGGAAACAGACATCTGCATATTTCTGGGGGATAACAAGGAGTAGCTTACTGGGTCTCAGTGTGTTAGAGCAGAAGATCCTAGACAGTCACCTGACACCACTCACTGTACAGCCTAAGACAATGCAGGGAGGCCCAGAAAGTAAGAATCGCTTGTGCCAGAACCACTTGGAGGTTCAGAGGGCCCCAGCTGTTTCCAATTCTCGAGGCAGACCTCAAACCACGATTCTGAAATAAAGGCATATGAAAATCAAACAGAGGGCTAAGCAAAGTCATCTTCTCTAAGATAAATAACAGTCTGTCTGCTCTCACGCAGCCGAAATTAATCAAGGCAAGACCATCCCAACACCCAAACAAGCCACTTTGCTCTCTGAGCTTTCAACCCAAGCCAGGGATTTTCCTCATTCTCATTCCTTGACTCAAGGGTGGCAAAAATGAAAAAAAAAAAAAAAAAAAAAAAAGAAAAAAAAAGAAAAGAAAAGAAGCTAAAATGTGCTAAGAGTTTACCATGTCTTGGGCATCGCTCAGGGTTTTACGTTCCTCACTTGTTACCCCCATGTTAAAGGGGAATTTAGGCTTAATGACATTAGATGATTGGCCTGAGGTCACACAGCTAATAATAGCAGAGTGTGGGTACCCTCTCAGGCCATCTGACACAAAAACCTGGATTAAAAGTTTGTTTTTTTAACTTAAATTTTAAATAGATAATAAATGCAAAATCTATATATAGACTTCCTATAAAAACTCCCTCCTACCTATAGCCCAATTTCTCTTCCCGAAGGCAACCAATATAATAAGCTTCCTGAGGCTCTTTCAAGAGGTATTTAAGCAGATACTAGTCAAGAGAGGTGTGTATGTGTGTGGGTGTCTGTGTGCCTGTATGCATTTTTGTACTTTTTGCTCTGAAAAATGTCAAACATATGCAAATGTAGACAGAATCCCATAAGGGAACCCCAATATTCACATGGCCTGTTCAAGGAGTATCAATTCAAGAACAATCTTATCTCAACTACACACCACTCCCTACCCCAGACATCATTTCCTTTCATTTCTAAATATTTCTGTGTATATATCAGAAAAAGGAAGACTCTTAAAATACAACCACAATTAATAATCACCCCTGAAAATTAATAATTCTTTAATATCATCAAATATATAGTCAGTAAACAAATTTTCAATGGCCTTGTAAATGCCACATTTTTTTTTACAATTTCTTTATTTGAATTATGTTTTCTAAATTTATTTTTTATTTTTTTAATTTTTGGCAGTACTGGAGATTGAATCAGAGGTCTTGTGCTACTGAGCTATATCCCCAGCCTTTTTCAGATATTTATTTACCAGGTTATTCACTGACCAAGACTGCCCGATTCAATCCACAGCAATCAATAACCACAAAATTTCACTGGCTTTGCATAAAAATGTTCTTGCTCACACTCTTTTGTCCAGTATAGACCAGATGAACCTACTTATATTCAGAGACCTAGCCTTCAGGGACCATGTTGAAATGGGCATATACAAACCCTAAGAAAGGAAAATAGGTTGTGGCAAATTGCATACACACACCTGCACTTGAAGTCTTTCACTCTCATTTTGTTGGCTAAAGTAAGTCCTATATCCACCTGATATAGGTTAGGCACTGCAATGCTAGGTGTGCCCAGAAGAGAATGTTTACAGCCTCCCATGCTAGGTATCAAATCCAAGGTCTCATGCATAATAGGCAAGTGCTCTACCACTGAGCACATCCCCTGCCCCCTTTTGTTCGTTTTCTTTCCTTTCTTTTTTGAGAAAGGGTCTCACTAAGGTGTTGAAGCTGGCTTTGAATTTGTGATCCTCCTGCCTCAGCCTCCCAAGTAGCTAGAACTATAGGTATATACCATTGCACCCAGAGAGAATTGCTTTTTGTTGCCCTCATTTCTATGATTTTCTGTAGTACATTTGCAAGTGAAGCAATACAGCCCCATGTATTAGACGATCTCTCTGATTGGGCTGTGTGGCCAATTTAGGAATGTGAATGGGGCAGATGTTCAGAGAGGTCATTCTTCCTCAACCACAAAGCCCCATGGCCTCCAATGTCCCAGACTTTGGCAGAAGAACCATTGTTCTGTAAGCACAGGGAAACTTCGGGCTTCTCACTTCAGGAGTCAAGATGATTCTGTTACCTACTGGTCAATTTAGCTTTTTTGGGTGCAAACATCTGGAACAAATGCATAATTTGTTTGGTCACTTTTACAGAAAAATAAATAGTCTGTATCTTACAGGCCCAGTGCAAGGTGCTGTTTGTTTAAACAGTGATTTTTTTTTTTTCAGATTTTGCAAAGCCAACAGATCTTGAAAATTTCAACATAAACAATGAAGAAATTAAAATAAACCCTCATGGAGCATAAGAGATAGGAACATTTTCTTCAACAGGAATTGTGAGCTAATTATTGTTCCTAAAAATGTAAACTGAATCAATTAATACCAAGTCAGCAAATAGAGAACCAGAAGAATCCAGCACCTGTCTTATATTCTAATATGTAATGTTTGGAAAGTCCGTGTAACTTGGGAGGCTGATATATGAGGATCACAAATTCAAGGCCAGCCTCAGCAATTTAGGAAGGCTCTCAGCAACTTAGGGAAATCCTGTCACAAAATTTAAAAATAAAAGGATCTGAGGATGTTACTCAGTGGTAAAATGCCCCTAGGTTCAATCCCCAGTGCCCACCCCCAAAGTTTGTAGGTAAGAGATATGTTCTGTCTTTCTACTTTCTAGAATATAATCTCTCTCAAGTTACTTCCCATAATAAGGGTTTCTTTTAAGGAATAAGAGAAACATGGATCTTGTGGGAACCTAGCATGAAAACCAGTGTGTGCCCAGACTTCAATGGAAATGAAACCATATGCTCAGCATCCCCACGATGGTTTAGTGGGGTTTCCCATGAAAGAACCCAGGGGAAGAGTTGGGTATCTATTGTTAGTGCTGCTGCCTTGGTGGGATGGGTATCGGTATGGATTTCCTTCATGTCCTGAGATGAAATGACAACGGCTGATGATGTACAATAAAGGAGCCAATTAAAGTGTCAGTTGTCTTCTGGGGATCCAGGCTATGTGCTCACTGAAAAAATAGGGACTGTAAGGACAGAGACATTAATGATAACTTCTTACTTTAGCAAATTATGGCATGTTGCCAGATATTGGCAGTTGTGGGAGAGTCAAACCCAGGGCCTGAGGCTAGGCAAGTATTCTACCACTGACCTACACCCCCAGCCCTACCATATTATGGCATGAAAAAGACAAATCCCAGTTTTGGATCAGTTAGTTTAAAGAAGTTGGCTGTTATTTTTTTTCCAGCAACAATGGTAGATTGTACTATGTATTTCAAATATTTGATGTTCGTGTCCACAGCTCACCCGGAGAGGGCCCATCCCTGAGGCCTCACCTAATAGGAGGCGAGCACATTTTGCTTACGTAGGTTGGTCATGGTTTACCAAGTGACATTTTATGTCTGGTGGAATTTATATCCTGTTATTGCATGATTCTGCCATTGCTTTGTTCCCTCTGCCATTGATTAAGAGAGGTTGCTCCTTCAGACTGTTTCACAAAACAAAAACTACAGAGCAAAGAGTGATCCATTGCCAATATGTATATCAGCAAGAAATAAACATGTGATGTTGTGGGGTGCTAGGATTTGGGAGGCCATTTACTATTACAACATAATTTAGTTGAAGTTAATGTTTATAGATATTGGGACCAGGAACACGGTGCTGATCAGCAAAAATTCTGAAATATGTAACATGCTACCTACAATGTGAAATATGGACCAAAGGAACTTGTGACTTGAGTCAAGTAGTGGGAGAATAAAACATTGGTTTCCTAAGTTTTCTTCTATTGCTGGCTTATGACAAGGGACTACAAAAACGATGTAAATAGAATTTCCAGCTTGAAAGCAGAATTGAAAGGGAAATCCAGATAGTCCAAAGATTGCAAAGTCAGAACTGGGGGTAAAGAAGGTGAATTGAGGAGAACTGGCTGAAAGCTGTTGGAGAAGAAATCCACTTCTAAATCTCTTCACTCATGATCCTCCCAAGACCACCTCTCTTACCTTGTCTCTCTGGTGAGGGCAGAGTATCATGCATGGCACCAGGGAATGCCAGTCACAGTAGAGGTTTCAGATACAGTCTGTATGCCAAGTGCTTCATGTAGAGATACCCTAGACTTTTCCTCTCATTCAACCCAAATGCACTGATGGACAGACCCTTCCTCTGTAGTATAAGATTCAAAAACTCTCTGGAGAACCAAAGAGGAAAGATGTTAAGATACTGACATTAGTGGTCCCCCAAAAAATGGTTCATCAACATTATTCCAGTATAGTTTGAAAATTATCAAAATTATTATGAATTCAGAACTTCTGATCAGCCTTGTACTTCTCAGGGCCAAGAACTGCCAGATAGCTGAGAAGACTGAAAAAACAAATAAAACAAAATCAACCTGGAGAAAATAAATATCATCATACACATAGGCATTTATATAATAAATGACTTTAAAAATTAGAAACATTAATGGTATATGTATTATATCATTACTATTAAAATTATATATTTCATATATAATTAATATCTTCAGGACATAAGAGAAAATTTTGCATCCATAACATAGCAGGGTTTTTTTTTTTTAAGAATCATTCAAAAATTAGAAAGAGATCTTGGAAATCCAAATGTGATTACAAAATAACGGTCTCAATAGAATAGATGGAAATTCAATTTGAGGACATCTTCCAGAGTAGTCAGAAACACGAAAAGATTAAAAGCCAAAGAATGAAGATGATAAAATTAGAGAACCGATCCAAGAGGTCTGACACTTATATTTTAAGATATTAGAAAAAGTAAAGTAAGAAAATGAGAAGTCATCAATGAAATGATTCAAGAAAATCTTTATAACTGAAGGACATAACTAACTTGTTGAGGGGGCCACTGAGATTCATACCAAAGCACGTCATGTGAAATTTCAAGTTATGGCAATCATTAAAAAGAACCTATAAGTTCCATTGCTTTGGGCCTGAAGTGAGGCAGAACATCAGGGTGAAAGGGCATGGTGGAGGAAAACTTCACAGATCATGGCAACAGGAAAGCATAAAAAGAGAAAGAGTATATGTGGAGGAGGGGAAAATGCTAGTACAAGAAGTACCCCTCCAGGGCACACCCCCAGTGATCTACTTCCTCCAACTATGCCTCACTACGACCTCCCGGCAGTCCATTCAGCTGTCAATGAATTAACACAGTGATTAGGTCAGAGCCCTCATGGTCTAATCACTTCCCCGGAACATTAATGAATCAGGGACCAAAAGATTCTGGAACATTTAAAATCTAAATCATAATAGGGCTTCTTAAGAGAGACACTAGGAGCAAAAGGAATTTTTTAAAATTTTGTGTAACCTATTATTCCATATCCAAGAAAACTAACAACTGAATAGAGGTGTAAAATAAAGACGGTTTAAGACAAGGTCTCAGAAATTTATCTTCTATAAAATCTTTTTTCAGGAAGCTACTAAAGGAAGCACACTACCAAAATTAGAGAGTAAACCAAGAAATTAAAGGCATGGAATACATGAGAAAGTCAACAAAGAAAGAGAAAAAGAGCATCCTTGGGGTGATGAAGGGAGACCCTGAGATGACCAGAGAACACAGTCCAGATGCAAGCACCATCATCCAGAGATGTGCCTAGAGGGTCATGAGCAGGATTCCTGCTGCCATTTTTAAGAATTGAAATCAGAGTTCCCAGCTGAGATTATGTACTTATCTTGTCCCTGTACTAATAGTTTCTTCTTTCTCCTCCATGACTTACTGCTTGCATCAGCTGAGGGTCCTCATTTCAACTCACAGAAATCATCTCTTCTAGCCTACTCCTGAATAGTGAAGGTCAGACCCAGGGAGATGAGAGCAGCTGTCTTACTAGACCATGTTACTACTGGACCCAGAACATGTTCCACAATTTGATGCATTAACAGTGTTTGATACCATTTTTCCAATTCCATGGAATACAGAGGGATGCTGTCTACACAGAAAAGCTAAATCTGGAGATGCAGTTGAACCTATCTTCTCCCAGGAACCTATTTTTTAATAACAATTGAGGTTGTGTTTGCTACTCAGTCAAGACTGAGCAATACATTCTTTGTGGATACATGTATGGATTGTAAATCAACAAAGAAAAGCAAAAGGATCATTAACCCAAAAGTTTGGGAAGAGGTTTGCTGGTGGTAAAGGGAAGGAAGGATCTTTGAGAAGTCAAGGAAGCTTCTGAGATACTGAGGTGATCCTTCTATGCCTGAGAGGAGAATGCACAGAGGTTCATTTTCTCCTCCTCTTCCTCCCTCTTTTGTTCCTCCTCCTCCTCCTCCTCCTCTTTCTTCTCCTTCTTCTTCTCTTCGTTGTTCTTCATCTTCACTTTCTTATTCTTCCTTCTCCTTTTTCTTGCCTTAATCTTCTAAATTGTATCTATTTTAATTAAGACATAAGAATTCTACAAATTGTGGAGTACCATGTGATGTTCTGATTCATGTGTACACCATGTAATGTTCAAATTAGGGTAAACCTTCCTCAAAACTAATCATTTCCTCATGGTGAAAACAACCAAAATCCTTTCTTCTAGTGTTCTTGAAATATATAGTACATTATAAATAATCTCCCTACTGTGCCATACAACACAAGGACTTTTTTCTCTTATCTAACTGTAACAGTACCCATTGATCAACCTCTACCCATCCATCTCTCCCCCAACTCTCCACAGCCTATTTTTCTTCTAATTGTACATAAATGTTTTACATTCTATTATGCCTGATATACCTCACAAAAATTTATTCTTTTAATTTAAAAAAAGAGTTAAGTAGCAATGAATGATTTAAAAACAAAAGGCTGAGGAAGCTCCGTGCACTGATGTGGCAAGACTTCCCAGGTCTCTCAGCTCAGTGGCAGGGCAAGTGTTTTACATGTGCAGGGCACCAAAACAGAGACACAAACTAAAAGTTCTAGGAGTTTTGTTAGGTAAAAGGAAATGGGACAGATTAGAATGTTTATGAGATGATGTCTGAGTAGAGAAGTAAAAAACAAACAAACAAACAA
>JAJEJO010004802.1:846248-869733 GCA_020662805.1 Glaucomys volans
GGATGCATTTTCTCCCAAGAGGTACCTTATCCCTCATTTCAAAAAAGAAAAAAGTTTGGGGAAGACCTGCCTTAGCAAATCATCCCAACTTCTACTTGGACTCCTGCTAAAATCTCTAAACAGATGCATATAGATAAGGGACCTCATGGTGCACACTCTCCATTTGGCCTTATAGCCCAAGGGTGGCAATTGTGTTGATGTTTGAGGTCAAAGCTGAGGCAATACATGTCCTTCCAATCCTGGTGGAGCCAGGTATTTCCACCTCTATACAGAGTGACCAGCACATCCACAGCGTTAGTGGCTTCTGGTGGGTAGTAGTCACCCAGGAGTGTACAACATGAGCTGCCTTCAGGTCTGAGTTCTGGAGGCTTGGGCTCAATGGGCAACTGCACAACACCTTTGAACAATGCAGGCCTGGGGCCCTGGGCAAGGCTTCCTGCTTCCCACGCCAGGCTCTGGTGGCAACAGCACAAGAAATAGCAAGCCCTCTCTTTGCCTTTTTTGGAGACAGAGTTTTTTTGGAAATCGAATTTATATTCCTGGGAAAGATATGGTAGAGAATATGCTTTTCATTATATTCATGAAGGCAGAGGAGTAGAAGGGTCAGGCCCAGGGCCCCATTGCTGAGGCTTTAGCACCAATTGCCTCTGGAGGAGCCGCTCCTTATACACACTACTTTCCCAAGAATTTGACACTGTAAGACTCAGGACATGGGAATGAGACTTGGAGAGCCCTGATTTCATCTCTTTCATTGGCTTTTTTCTTGCCTTCCCTTTAAAGCTCTACCTACACCAGGCCTGTCATTTCTGCATTGCAGTGTCCCAGGAGTCCCTCTTCCTGCCCACATCTTCAGAGCCCTGACACTGCAGTGCCCTGGCCCCCATCTGTGCCAGGGCTACCCAGAGGCAGACAAAGCAGAAGCATCCCAGCCCTGCGTCTCCCCTTGCACGTCAAGGGACGCTTTCACCATCTGCTTTCAATGAAGTGTGGGTTTCGGGACATATTATGGAAACAGAAACGGAAAAACCATCGAGGTCCCTCCTGCAAAAACAATCATTATCCACTGAAATGAGCTCTCAGGAACTTCCGGGTGTGGAGCACATCACTATTAATGAAGAAGAATTCAGACAGGAATTCTGGCCCAGCCGGACAGAGGAGAGGGAAGAAGAAATGGAATGTTTTGACTTACCCAGAAGTTAAGAAGAGAGTCCCTTAACAGAGCAAATAGTACAGTCCTACAGCCAAGGCTGTGGAATCTGACACCAGCCTGGTTTCTCTCTGACTCCAGAATGCAGGCTCGCAGGGCTCCAGTGCGGGGGAGGTGGGCTAAATTACCAGGGGAACACCCAGCACTCAGTCAAGGATGAACCTTAGCCAAGGCTGGAAATGCCATCTGCCCTGAGGACAGCACACTGGAGAGGGGCCTGGCCAGCAGGATCTGTGAGCCCCCATGCGGTCTGCCAACAGATTCATGCTAGGTTTCCTGGAGGAACTTGCTGCCCTTCACTTCAGCCCCATTCAACCCATGTCTGAGGAGGGGTTGTGTGTAAGACAGAAGTTTAATAAGTCTACAGCTTCTTTCTTTTCTTTTCTTTTTTTTTTTTTTTTTTTTTGTGGCACTGGGGATCGAACCCAGGGTCTTGTGCCTGTGAGGCAAGCACTCTACCAACTGAGCTATATCCCCAGCCCAAGTCTATAGCTTAGCAAGCAATAAAAGAAGCATCAAGGACCATGCCTGTGTACACCTGGCACTCTGGGGAAGAAAGGTGCCAGAGGAATCTCCACAATGTCCTCAGTCTTTTCTCCTCCCCAGAAAAGAGTCACCACAGTCCTTTCCAGAGGGCAATGTTAATTTGCATGCTGTATGCTATTATAGGATTGAAGTGGTGTGTGTGTGTGTGTGTGTGTGTGTGTGTGTGTGTGGTGTGAACACCCTACCCTTGCTTTCTGATGCTTGAAATTCTGCTCTTAATGCAGTTTTTCTTCTTTCTCTCTTAAGATACCATTATTTGGAGAGAATCACATTTCAAGCTTTATCAGTAAATGGCATCATTGGGAAAATTAGTTCATCAGATTCTCCTCAAGAGAAGGTCTTAATGGGAAGAAAATGAGAACCCTGAGTACCAATTTGGGACCAGAGCACCAGGAAGGAAAAAGGTGGTCACAGAAAGAGGTGATTTGCTCTGCTTCACAGCTTTGCTGAAAGTGACACACATTTGTTTCTAACCTTTGTGTAATTAGGTAGTGGTAACTATCACAGAAAAAAGTGATCTTCTTCATCCCAGGGATCACAAATTCCAAGGCCATATTTTGTTGTTGTTTTGGTTTGGTTTGGTTCTTTGCAGGGAGAGTTGTTTGGTTTTGGTTTTTGTTTGTGGTACTGGGGATTGAATCCAGGGCCTGGTGCATACTAGGTAAGTTCTCTACCACTGAGTTATATCCTCTGCCTCATGTTACTGCTTCAAAGAGAAAATATTTTTTAGTTAGGTAACTGATTTTGCAAATCTGAATTGCTCATACATAGGTCCAGTTTTTTTGTACCTGTCTTAGTCTGTTTTCTGTTACTATAACAAAATACCCCAAACAAGGTCATTTATAAAGACAAGACATTTTGGCTTATAATTCTGGAGGATGGGTGCCTTCAGAGAATGACGTTAGTATCTGTTCAGCATCTGTCATGGGCCTTCTAGCAGCATCATAACATGGTAGAGGGCATCATATGGCAAGACAGAAAAAACATGCTAGCTCAGGTCTCTCTTCATCCTCTTATAAAGTCACTAATTCCATCATGGAGGCCCTATCTTCATGTCCTCATCTAATACTAATTATCTTCCAAAAACCCTATCTCCAGATACCATTAATATAGGACTGTGGGTTGTTTCTAACACATGAACTTTGGGGGAAGATATTTAAACCATAGCAATACTCCACTTCCAGGTACTAAACTTTCCCCTGGGCAACAATTCAATGAATCTAGAGTTTTTTTATTTTATATATATATTTTAACTATTCTCAATGTGCTTCTACTTACCTTTCCTCACTGATCCTCACAACCACATGGACACATGGTAATTTTTACTATAGATAAAAGAAAGCAAATGAGGCACAAATATGAGTCTGAGGGCAAAAGGAAAGGAAGATATGCCTCCAGCCCAGCCCTGTCCTCCTCTCCCCAAATTCCCTAGATGACTGCACAGCACACACCCACCTGGCAGCAGGAGGGAGCCATACTTGGCTTCCCAGATGTTACTCTAGCAATGGTAACTGTTATTAATGAGACTGTGGCCTAGGAGACAGGTGGCCCTCAGAAACTTCAAGGCCACCTTACTGAACCACTACCTTGGTGTAGGCACACACATTAGCCCCCAAATTACAATGTTATGATAAACATCTTCTTAATTTTTCCCAGGTGGAGAGAAGATGCTGGTGGCAGTCACTCTTTCCCTCCCCTGCAGAGGACAGGGACTGCTTGTCCTTCCTGTGGGGGAGCTATTTATTTACTCAACTCTGCATAACTCCTCAGCAACATCTGAATGGCAGGCTTATGTAAACCAGAGCATGGTGGCTGCTCATGCTGGAAAATGTGGGCAGCCTGTCCCACCCAGGTCTTTCCTGAGCTCAGAGCCACTATGCACACATCCCATGGCAGAGGGCCAGGGTTCTGGGAATCCCCTTGCCACATGCAGGTCTGCAGCCAGTCCAACAAAGACAAGAGACATTGCAAACCAAAGCTCCCCTTGATTTGGCATCCTAAGAGAATTAAGTAGTTATTTATCATACGTTGCTCGTAATTATTAGTGAGTACTTGCTTTCTTTTGTTGAATACATATAGCTGGAGCTAATTGAGCCACATGACCTTCTATGAATCTGATTGGCTACCAGTATGGATGGAGCTAGCAGGACAGTGTTAGTTTATTTTGGCTCAGTGACTGACTGTGCATCACTTAGTGACCATAAATTATGACAGAGAAGGAAGTAAGCTATGTATAACAATACAAACAGTGAACACTCAGATACAGGCTAAGCCTGGGTCAAGCATTGTCCTAAACATTTTGCATATGTTAATTCATTTACTCCTCAGAACAACTGGATGAGGTTAGTTCTATTATTATCCCCATTGTACTGATGAAAAAACTGAAGTAAAGAGGTGAGCAATTTTCCCAAAGTCCCAAATAGACCACATACAACCCATCTTCTACATTGGAAATTGCTAACTTTGATTATTAATGAATTCTGGTCAATTAATGGAGCTGATTTGCTGTGGCTGGATTTGTGCTGCCACCATGAGGAAGAGGCCAGCTGGATCAGGGAGGAGCTCATGAACTGAGGAAAGGGAAGGAGAATGTGGAGTTGAGGTCTTTGTCTCCACTCAAAAGCAAGCAGCAAAGAAAGTGACCCTGTATCCAGCCCGTTCCCTCCCCTGAAGTGACCTGGGTAAATAAGCCAGGTCAAAGGGCAAAGCAGGCCTTGCCTGCAGACCCTAGTGCATGAAACTGAGGCATGGAGTCCTGAGCTCAGAGTCAAGGGCCAAAGTGAAATAGAAAGTCAGATTGCCCTGTGGCTGGGTCATCTGCCCAAAAGGATGAGCTTGGTCAGAAGGATGCAGCTGTGTGTAAGGTATGGGAACCTTACCTGCTCTACCTGCTCCCTCTGAAGAGGTGGGCTTGGGTGCAGCAAGAATCCCCAAAGCCTACTTGGCATTGCAATCTGTTTATCATCGGAAACCTTTGGGCCTAGCATATCTCTGGGGTTAGGGGTGGGTGAGGGTCTGTTCTTCCTCTCATATCTCTAGCTTGCCTGAGTCCAGTTCAGAGGTTAGGGGATGATGGTGTTACGAGTATATTCTCGAAGATATGACCAGGACACAGTAATCCCAGCTTACCCCAATCCACCCCACAGTTCAGAGAGGAAGGATGGTTAGTGGATAGATAGAAATCCCTTGAGACAGAGAAAACTAAGCTCAGACTTGGACTCAGTTACTTATTAACTATGTGACCTCAGGCAAATTAATAAGCTAGCTTTAAGCCTCAGTCTCCCCAGGTATAAAATGGGAACAATATTAAAACAACCCACAGCATTAATGTACTAGATAAACAATGGTTGAGCTGTAATAAATATGCAATAAACAACACTTCCTACTGCTGTTATTACCAATGTTAGAAATAACCATTGACAGGAAGGCAGAAAGGAAGGAAAAGGACCAAGGTAAAACTGTCACTCTATTTGTGGGACTCTCCTGTCTCCCCCTTCTTCTAAGTGGGTATAAGCCCTTTCTATAAGCTACCTCTTTCCCTTCCCCTGAGAACCCTGAGCAGGTAGTAGGTGCTTAAGAAATGACAAGGTGGCAGGTCAGGAAGAAGCCCTTCGTCTTCACCTCCCTCATCTTTGACTTCATTTCCTGTCTCAGCAGGAAGTGCCAACATGGATGTCTTGATCCAAGTAATCATCATAAAACCAAACTACCTTTGATTTCCAAGACTGTTATCTCAGAAGGTGTGTAAATCCTGGGGTGCTGACGAGGGTCCAGGAGGTTCAGCATGCTGAGGAAAGGACTGCCACAACAGAGGGTATGTCCTGCCCTCCTGACCTCCCCTGAGTTTGGGCAGATTTCTTGGCCCTGTGAATGCCCTGATGGCTTCATGCCTTGCATATTGAGTTTCAAGCCTCTTTGTAAAGTAATATGTAAACTTCCATCTTTTAAACCATCATGTCAAAAATCTGTTTCTCTGGACAAAGCTTCCATCATCTTGAATAGGTGCCCACCTTCAGCATCACGACAGAGTTGGGTCCCAATACTCACCCACAGAGACCTTGGAAACCTGGAAACCCTAGTGGAGGTGAGTATCCCTCATCCTGACCTTCTCCCAGGACAGCCTTCCATCCCATCAAAGAACATCTATGATACCTGAGAGAGCTGGTTGGAGCTCCCAGCTCACCCTGCCCTGCCCAGCCAGGCATGGCCTCAGGATACATCAGTTAACAAAGGAAAATATAAAGGGAGCCTGATTTTCCCAGCTGCCTAAGAGGGGAAAGGAAGCCAAGCTCTGTGAATCATACAATACCATCTGAACAATTCAAGGAACTATCCAAAGGAAGTGACCAAAATAGCCCAACAACCACTGCCTGCTGGGGGAGTAAAGAAAATGGAAGCCCATATCTCCATAACACAGGGCAAGGAGACATTAAAAAAAGAAAAGAAAGTTTCCCCAGAGCAGGGGAAACTGCTGCTTATAAATATTTACTGAAGTGAGTTGTCTGTTAACTGCCAGGCCCAGGAAGGAAAAGTTCGAGGAGGAGGGCAGAGATAGCAGCCTCAGTGCTGGGGGCTGCCTTGCCCTGCCCGCGCTGCCTCAGTTCACAGCTTTGGGTTCCATGGGGATTCTGGGTAGCTTGATTTGGGCCATGATGGGACTAGTTATAGAAATCAGCAAACACTACAAATTAGGGCTCATCTCCTTCACCCCTCAGAGTTGATACTTCAGCATTCCCCAGCACACCCTGGCAGGTGGGAGAACTTGCTCTGGGTACCCACTTGCATGTGGAAGCAGAGAAGAGGAGCCTGGGGCCCAGGCTGTGCAGCTCTCCAGGGAAGGGACCTCATTTTCAGAGACGCTAACTCCTCAGTTCTTTTCCCTCTCCCTCTGATCTAACAGAGTCAATTCCGAAAACCTTTCTCCAGAGTGAAAGAGTTTTAAAGACTTCAAGACCCAGCTAACTAAACACGGAGCCCAGGAGAGGATAAACAATCGTCTGTTATCAAACTCATTATCCTTGGCTTCAAAGGACTCAAACGTGTTTACAAAAAGAACACGAGAGTTCTCTAAGTTTATTTTAAAGCATGGACTTTAATAAACAGTCTTTTAAAAAAAAAAAACCCAAATAACACACAGGGGAAACTGCCTTGTCTCTTTGTTTTATGCATCAGTCAAAACATAACACTCCTCTTGGCTTCAGCTTAAATGAATTTTGTTTCTTCACAAAAGTTCACCATTTATAAAATACATTCACTTTATTGACTTTGATCTCCCCACTGGCACAGCTTGAGGTTGGTTCAAAGTTCTATAGAGTTAAACACAACCACATGTGCTTGGGGCAGCCTGCATGTGCCACTTGCCAACGCCAGCAAAGATTGGGATAGGAAACTTCGGAAAGGTGGGAGATGCCAAGATCAAGTGTGTGCCCTCACTCTGAGAAGAGCCCAGCCAGCTGCCCCCTCCTGCTGGCCTCTCCTGGTTAGCCAACATTTTCACCAGGACGGAGAGTTGGGAAAATTGTGTGTAGCTCCAAACTCTCTCGGAGGCCAGGAGAATGCCAGTGGGGCTGACTCCATGTCAGCATTACTCTTCCTGATCCTCCCAGATTTGGGACATGTTCATAAAAATGCAAACTCTGCAATTAAAAAAAACCCCTCATACCCTTTAATTATAAGAGGTCAAGTATAAGCGTTTTAAACCTGTGTGTGTGTACACATGTGTGCAGGCATGTATGTAGACAGGTGGGTAGGTTAGCAGAGAAATAGGTAAGTAGATAGTAGATAGATAGATAGATAGATAGATAGATAGATAGATAGATAGATAGATGATAGATGATAGATAGATGATAGATAGATGATAGATTGATGATAGATTGATGATAGATAGAAATTCTGTCACCTCTGATTACATTTTCCCACAAGAAAATTCTTCACCTTCTCTGCAGATGTGGGGGCTGCCTTCTTCCATACTGACAGAACCCTGATAAATTCCAGAGTCCAGCCTCTCTGCCTGAGAACCCCAGTTAAACCTGACTGCTCGAGGCAGCCAGGGTGACTCCAAGCCCTTGCTGGTTTAGCCTTTAGTAGGAGACCATTCTTCATCAATAGGATATGATGGATGGTTACCTTGGGGACTACTTGAAAAGGTTTTTCTTCCCAAAATGAAAGGACATAGAAAGGAGCTCTTTTTTTTTTTTTCCAGGATGTTTGAAGCTTCTGTTGTTGTCATAAAATCACAAGGGCAGCTAACTGAGGATGAAGAGCCAGAGGATGGAGAGAGCCAGGGTCTTTGATGACATGGTTAAACCATTGAATTTTTCAACGGTTAAAGTGACCTCATTCTGAACTTTCTGTACTAAAGAAATAAATTCTGTTATTATTCAAGTACTGATTTTTGCTGACAGCTTTATTAAAAAATTCACATTCTATATAATTCATCTATTTAACCTCTACTATACAATGGCTTTAGAATATTCAGAATTGTATGACCATCACCACAAATCATTTCTAGAACGTTTTTACCACCTTCAAAAGAAACTCTTTACTCATCACCACCCCCACCCTCCCATTCATCCCAGCCCTACATTCCACAAATTTCTGTCCCTGTGGAGTTGTCTATTACGGGTAGTTCGAGATGGAATCATATAATAAATTGTTCTTTTGTGGCTCACTTCTTTAACTTCTCATACTGTTTTCAAGTTTACCCATATTACAGAATATATCATGACTTCGTTCCTTTCTATAGCTGAACAATATTCCACTGTTTGGCTCTATCTCCTTCTGCTTATTCATTCACTAGCAGATGGACTAACCACCATGGACATCTGACTGTCATGAATGATGTTGCTATGAACAAGTTATTATATAGTCTTTTTGTTGTTGTTCTCTTGATACAGACCTTAGAGTAGAATTGCTGTTATTTAAGTAATTATGATTTGGAATTTCCGTTACCGAACAGTCAAACTATCTTAACTAATACACTTTAAAGTAGGTGACACAAAGAGAAAATCCTTGGTCTCTGAAACATTCAGGCTGCTTGTCTAAGGCCTTCTCTCTCCTTGAAGTTACTAGTAAGAGAATTCTCAAATTCAAGGGTGTTGAAGTATTTTGCGTCTGATCTATTTTCCTAAATAATCATCTATTATGTCTTATTTTGCAGTATCTGGGGGGAAAGGGCTGAAAAAAATAGTTCTAATTGCTATTTCTCTTCTCCTAAAGCATAGCATCTGCTCTAGAGGCCCCAGAATTCCAAAAAACTATGATGAGACTCATGCAGTCCCTTGGTCAGAGTGGACCAGTGTCACCTTTCCATAGTTCCTACAGGCCTTCTTATAGTCATACTTTGCTGGTTTCCTTGAGCATTAAAGAGTTTGGTAACTTTAAGAATGATTTTAAAGAACCAGTAATTCCAAAAGGTGTCATTTGTTGCATCTTTCTTCATCAGCTTCCATACCTTAGTTATTGGTTCCTTTTAGAAGTAATGGGCAGAAGAAGGGTACCAATTTGGAAGAGAAGGGATATGAGATTCTAGAGGCTCAGGATGAAGGCACAGAGAACAAAGAAGGAAGATAAGAGGAAAAGACAAATTTCATCCTTTGGGAAGCCACTGCTGACCTCATTCATGTATCTTCACACAATCCATCTGGCTTCCTTGTTAATTAGATTAGGATGTGATAGATTATTGATAAATAGATAAGCATGACTATGATACAGAGTACAAAAGTGTAACCATAACATCCAGTTAGGAAAACAGATATCATACTAGATATTCCAAACACAGAGGGTTTAATAATACAGGGAATTGGTTATACAAGTGATATAAGGCTGAAAGAAAAGGATATAGATTGTAGAGTAATCCAGAAATGTAAAACTGCCAAAGCACATGGGAGAATAAAATGGAAAGGGTTAGATTAATAAACTCTGAGCTGGGATGAGGGAGCCACTCAGGGCTGCTGTCTGAAGGAGAGAGACCTGTCCTGCTGATGTTCAACCATATGAAAGTCCAAGCCTAATGTCGGCACATGTTGAAGCAATTCTTACCGGAACTGAGAAACAAGAAGGAAGTCCCTTCTACATTCTATTCCACCTTCTAACACCTCCTCATGTCTTTGATTAACAGGACTGACAGGAAACTGGCAAAGGAGATTGGGAAATGAAGTTTGCAGAATCTCAACCCCAAAGTCACAGAGCAGAATATGCAAGAATGGTCTTAGAACAGACAATCAGTAAAAATCCATCTTCTTGGCCAACATTCATACACAACGTTCTGCTCTTACTTGAAATCTCACACAACAATAACAACTTGCTTCTCCACTTACAAGATGCAATATTTTTTCCTACAAATGAAGACACTCTTACCATCTCCCCAAACAGGTGAGATACTGAGCCCCCATGTACTGTAACCTACCTCAGATTATAGATTCCTCTTCTAAGGAATACCATCTGAGTTTCTATAACCTAGAGACTAAATTTAAAAAGGTAATCATCAATAATATAATAACAGGGGCTGGGGATATAGCTCAGTTGGTAGAGTGCCTGCCTCGCAAGCACAAGACCCTGGGTCCAATCCCCAGCACTGCACACAAAAAAAATTAATAATAATAATAATACAATAACAATCAAGGAGGACAAGACATAGCTTGCTGCAGTCCTCATTTCTGTAAAGGAACATAAGGCCATTGATTTTTGTAACTTCCTTCTACCATTTCTCAGTCTATGTTGCATTTCCCCAGAACCAGTCAGTCCCTCAGTTGATGGGATTTTTTTTACTTTGTTTCTTTTACTTCTGTTTTTAAAGAAACTGAATCTTATACAGTCCTACTTAAGTTATTCTAGTTTTCCATCCACTCTTGTTATTAAACTTGATAGTATTAAGACTTGCCAGAGAATCTTTTAGAACCCAAACCAAGCACTCCCTGCCCCAATAGCAATAGCTGTATAATGGCAATTTATTTTCTGCCTGGATATCAGGATCAATCATCCCAGTCAGTGCAGTAAACTTTTCTTTGCCTATTAGTTCAGTGGCTTGAAAACCCAAAATGTCCAGGCAGAAGTCCCAACTCTCAATTTGATGGAACCATTATGACCCATGGTAGAAGCAGCCATTTATTTTTAATTAAAAACTTTAACTCCAAAGTTACAAGGATGAGAAGAAATTCCACTAGTGAGGCTACTAAAGATAGGAACCAAATTCATCTTTGATCCTTGATTTCTGGATCCCTGTACCATGGTTATGGGGGAAATAGTACCAAATACTGATTGCCACATGCTGTAGGATGGTACACCAACATCTCAGATATTGTCTCCTAATGTGTCCTGTAACTGCTCATCAGAAAGCATTCTACTAAATTAGATGGTTCTGGATAATGGAGCACCTTATAAGACTTGTGAATTCCTTAGGCATAAGCTCACTATTGCATTATTTTGCTATAAAATGATTTCTTTGGTCAGAAATATTCCACACATCTATAATGATTCTGCAAAAGTATTGCATATGAAAGACAAATCCTCATCTAGAATAGGGTCTATTCTAGTGAGTATCAATTGCTTCTTCTCCCTTGAGAGAAAAGAGTCAACGTAATCATCCTGCCTGCAGGTAGCCTTCAGGATTGGGGCTCAGCTATTGACAAATTAGGCACTCAGCAGAGGCAACACTCAGATTACCTTTGTGAGCAAGAGTCCATGTATGGAATAATACAGAACTTCAAGTTAACAGAGTTTTGATCCCCACCAACATGGCCACTTTGTACATGGGCCCACTGACTCAGCACCAGTGTGGTTGAGGGTAAGGTTGGCCAAAATCCAGAGTGTGTCCTCTTATTTATATGATTATTGAGAGTCTGTTGTAAATGCCACTGAGTGAGAATTCTCATAGGACAGAGGTATTCTCACATGTGATGCCCATTCTGAGACATCTACCCCTCGTAAAGCTCTGGAGTCCCAAATCTGAATAAGAGGGGTTCTAGAACTTTAAAGCATGTCAGGATTTTATTTTTAAAGTGAAAGACAATTCATTACACCTTGCACCTCCTATAATCCAGAATACCTATAGATTCTGGAGACCATATATATCTTACGTAAAAGGGATATTCTACCAAGAAACAGTGCTGAGGATTTCAAGGCCTGAGTTTGTCATTTTCCATGTGTAAGTTCTCCAGTGTAGTCAGAAGCAACCATATGGATTCTCCAAGCCTGGCCTTCAATGAGCACTTGGCTACAAGCAATCATAGTCATTCACAATCCTGATGCCACTGTATACCATTGTTGTCACTCCCTTTGTTTCACTGGCAAGCAGCTCAGCATTCATTTCAAGGCTAGGGACAAAGGCAAATAAATCTCAGATTCTCATCTTTGGGGGTCTGATTACTGGGACATGCCCTGCTTCTAGTATCCTGAGTACATAAATCAGGTTCTAGTCAAGAATAGAGAAAGCCCAATAGATATTTCAATGACAGAATCAGTTAAACAGACATTGGAAGGCTGAACAAGCAAAAAGTAAATGCTAAGTTCACCCAGAGATGACTCACAGTAGGAAATAACAACCATCCCCCAGGCTGGGAGAATTAAAGGGAAGAGGTATTGTCACCAGGACCTCCTTGCTGGAGGAGGTGTCCCACTTAAACCTCCAGGGGAACCTTTGTATAGTTGGTGCTCCAGCCTCTGAAGGCAGGGTACCATTAGCTGGAGATCGGCGCCTGAGCAGAAAGCTTTGTGCTACTGGTGCTTAGACCCCCAAGTAGGACAGTCACAGTGACTGATCCTGCTTCAGTCTGGTGGTTATTTGTACTTTTAAAGAGGATGCCTTGCCATAGTTTAGATCTCTGAGGTGGGAGCACAATCCAGCAGGTACTATATCATTGATGAGACTGAGAGAGTGCCCCACTGAGGCCCAAATGATCCAGAGGGCCTCTCAGGATGAAAGAGAATGTAGCAGAGCTGGCAGTCTAGCCACAAAGCGGGACACAGCATAACTGCTGTCAGCATCTCTAAACACACAACAGGGCCAGTATTGGGAGCAGTAACCAAGTGGGCAGCTGGGGCTTTTCCTCTGTGGCTGTTAGAGCAATGCTCATTGGAAATGGAAAGAAAGAAATAAAGAACCCCTTTCACCCTCTTCTTACCCACCAATCTCCCCTAAATGCCTTCCACCGGCAGAACCTATCAGGGAGTCAGTTAGCAAGGGAGTCTGAGAGTGGAGTTTAGAGAGCTCCAGCCCTGCTCAGAGAGTCCAAGAGATGGCAAGTTGATAGCAGGGATAAGAGAAAGTGTGAAGTCAGAAAACCGAGATTCTCACTCTTGTCACTTATTGACTGAACACACTTATTGAATGAACACACTTAAGAAGTTACTCAACCTTCCGTATCTCAGTTTCTTCATGTAGAAAAGGTGGGCAATATCACTGGTCTTAGAAGGTAGTTTTGAAGATAAATGGAGTAAACTAGGTGCCATTTTAATGTGAGGTATTACTGTGATAGTTGTTCTGCTGTTAAAAAGCTACAAAAGGGAAGTCTATCTGCCCTGGCATTTGTTATACATGGTACTTGCACTGTGTAAGTGAAAGACAAGCCCAGAAACATGTCAATGGTAGACAAAGGGACATATTAAAAAGTCAAAGTAGAAAAAAATAGTTTCCAGAACCTGACATAGGTATCAGCTGCAGGAGAATAGTCAATAGGTACTTCCAGTTCAATGTCCTTGGTTCAAGTTCATTCTGGGAATGAGTGGGGACTGATGTTAGGAAGCCAAGGTTCCTGGAGGGCACGATCACATAGAGCATGGGGCTCAGGGATTTCCTGGTCAAGCAGATGGCAGTTTCTCCACTGCTGGGACAGACACTCCATGGTGTCAGGCAGGGTTGAGCAGTCCTGACACAGCCACACACCAGCCAATGGTGCTCGCCATCGTTGCTCTTAGATGAGTTTCCTTGGTGTTTTCAACAGTTATCTTTCAATTTGTTTCCTTTTTAGAACACACTGAGGACAAGTGGTCAACCTGAATGTTTTGGTGACAAACTGGATTAGGAAAAAAGTCTTTCCAAGTGCCTTTTCTATCAATTGTGCATTTTTAATCATTTGCAGATATTGGCTTGAAGGGAAAATATACCTTAGAACAAAAATTATTTCCAGAGAAGTAATGGCATCTCCATCCTTGTTGAAAGAACCTCTCCCTGATGGAGGAGCAGAGCACTGAACACCATGACACCCAGAGATTCCTTCCTGGTCTGCTGTGGGAACAAAATGATTTTAGTATTTTTCCTAGAAGAAATCTCCACCTGTGCTTGGACAGATTTCCTTTTTTCCTTTGACAAATTGCATCACCCACCCTAGAACCTGCATTTTCTCTAAAGTCACCTTCAACAAACAACTTCCACGCATGAAGAGGACAGTGGCCCCACTTACCTAACCCAGAAGTATTGTCTGCATGTGTTGTGTCTGCTCTGACTAGAGATTGGGGTTGGCTTATCCCCTTCGACCCTACTGCTCGCTGTAACTCTGCGAGCAGAGTTGTAGCTTACACCAAGTTACACCTTGTAACTTACACCAAGGCAGCAGATGCCAACTAGAAAGTAGGCTAATGGCTTCACAAGCCTCCTGGTTTGGGTTGCTTACAGAAAAAGCAAAGGTCTCTTGTGGATTCCCAACAAAGAGTCTATAAAACTCCAACTGGTTGGAAATTTTGTGGTACCTCTTTCAAGAGAACTAATGAATTTTGAAGATAGGCACTGGAAACAGTCCATCCCTCTTCCTGACTAAATAAACAAAAGCCAGGGAGGATCATACATATGGTACCTCATTTTTGCCTAAACTTCCAATAGTCCCATAAGTGAGTTCCCACGTCTACTTTTTTAGCTAGAAACTCTTAAATGCTGATAAGAGTGTGCCAGGTAGAAGAAACTGCATGAGGATAGATAGAGAAGTTGGAAGGACCTGTGGAAGAGATGCTGGTTTCAAGATGATGTATTAAACATGACTTAACTCACCCTCTCTCCCAAAGTCCCATTGCAATAATAAGAAATGTGTGGAAGTTAGAGAGGAAAAATGAAAAGAAAGGGGAGGGGCAGGGATCTCGTGAAAATCAAAGGAAGATGAGAAGAGGAAAGGGATCAGAGAGTGGGAGGAGGGAAGGGAGGAAGGAAGGGCCGGGGAGTGATTTTGGCCAAATAATATTGTTATAGTGTACACATGTATGAACATGTAACAACAAATCCCATCATTATGTACAACTATAATGCACCAATACAAATATGTGGAAAGAGAAAAAAAAAATCGACTTTTTGTTTTTGTGGTGCTAGGGATTGAACCCATGGCCTTGGGCTTGAGAAGCAAACACTCTACCAACTGAGCTATATCCCTAGCCCAATAATCAACATTTTAAAAGGGGAATGAATCCATAACAGTGTTGGAAACAGTAAAGGGGATCATAAGGTGACTAGAATTTATCTTTTTAAAAAATACAATTATGATTTATATTAATTGTAATAAGTGAAATGATACACAGATATTTAAAGAAAAAGAATTTCCCCTTACTCCTCATGGCAACCAACATTCATGAACTGATGTGTATCTTTTCAACCCTTTTCCAATGTTTACACACATATATAGATATCAAGAAAAGATAAATGAACACATTGACTTTTTTTTAATGTGCTACAAATTAAATAGTAGGTTTGTTTCCTTCTAAATGATTAGCCCATAGTCAATATTGTTTATGAAACAAGTCATCCTTTCTGACTTGACGTGAAATGCCACCTTTTGTGTACTTTAAGTTCCCACGTTCTCATTAACCCATTTTCAGACTTCATTTTCTTCCACTGATTTTTGAGACAATTATTTTCCCACAGAACTATGTAGGGATAAAATTTAGTTCCAAAATATGGAAGTCCATTGAAAGTACATTAAAATAACTTGGAAAGACTGGCAGTTTTTTAAAATTAAATCTCCCCATACAAGAAAACAAACTATTTCTCCATTTATTCATGCTTTGTTTTATGTTCAGTAATATTTGGGAGTTATAGTCATAAGCATGCTGAACGTTTTTCATAAGTTTATCTCTAAATACATTATTTTCAAATACAAATGACATTTAAAGGTTTTCACTTTTTATTACCAGCATAAAGAAAAATTTATTAATTTTGAAAATTTATTTTGTGTCTGGCAATTTAATAAAATTCTGTTATTAGTTCTCATGGTAATATTTCTTTGGTTTTCTTAATATATAGGTATATCATCTGAAATAAGGATATATTAGTCTCTTCTACCTGCAGAGCCATGGAGTGAGCCATACTCCAACCCCTGTCTGGCATATTACCATATTACAAGTGAGTAGGGCAATTTCTCCCAGAAAAACAAAACAAAACAAAACAATGAATTTCTAAACACAGTAGGCACCTGTTGTGAAAGATAGGGGAGTTTAGGAAAAGGGTTCCCAGTATGGAGAACAGGATGAGAGAGTGAAGAAAAAAATTGGAAAATGGATGGGCAAGACAGGTGGAATAACATCTTTAGATACCAAAAGATAAAATAAACTATCACTATCAAATTCTGTGTCTGACTCAAATACCCTTAAGATACAGAAACAAAACAAAGACGCTTTTAGATAAATGAAAGGGTGTGTGTGTGTGCAAGGGAGTGAGTTCTCATCAGCAGACCTGGACCACAGTGAAAGACAAATAAAGAAAATTATTTAGGATGAAGGGACATGATAACAGATCGACACCCAGATCTTCAGAAAACAATGAAGGGCACTGGAAATGGTAAATGTGTTCTAAGACAATTTTTTCCTCTTAATTTTATAAAAATGCACTATGGTTTTTCAAAATAAAAAGTATTTTATTTTTAAGTGTACATTATACATAATTTATTACATGTAACAACCATAGCATAACAGATGGGACTGGAAAATGAGCTAGACAGTTGCAAGTTTTTTCCATGTGTGAACTGGTACAATATTAACTCTAAACAGACTATGGAACATAAAGAATGTATACTGAAATCTCTGCAGCAACTTCTTAAAAGTAATTAAGAAAAAAGGGTTTGAGCTTGTCCTTTAAGGTTGTAGGTGTGTAGAGTAAATTTCTTCTCCCCCTCACCCTCCTGGGAGAAGTAAGTTGCACCATCCAGCAATGCTGATCTTGGCCATGTGACTTTCTTTGATCAATGGAATCAGCACAAGAACTAGCTCTGAGCTTAATATCACATGCTCTCACTCACTCCCCAGGAGTTTCTGACCCTTACCATGAGAGTAACAAGCCCCTGGTTGCCACGGCCCCTCCACCAAAATGAAACATGGGGATCAAACTGGATTCATTCTTGCCAGGTACAGTGGTGCATGCCTATAATCCCAGGGTCTTGAGAGGCTAAGGCAGGAGGATAGCAAGTTCAAAGCCAGCATCAGCAAAAGTGAGGCTGGGGATGTGGCTCAGTGGTCGAGTACCCCTGAGTTCAATCTCCAGTACCTACCAAAAAAAAAAAAAACAAAAACAAAAACTTGATTCATTCTCAAGCTAAAGCATATGTGCCCCAGCCTACCTACATACTTGTAGGTGAAAAATATATGCTTGTTTTAAAACACTGAGATTTTTATGGGTCTTTGTTATTGCAGCAAAAGTTAGCTAATACAGTAGAATTTGAAAATGGAAATGGAATCCCTAGGTTATTGACCTTACCAAATATAAAGTCCTATTAAAAATATATGAGGGCTGGGGTTGTGGCTCAGTGGTAGATCTTCCGCACCACATAAGAAAAATAATTAAATAAAACAATTTAAAAAAATATGATCTGAAGCCTACTAAATTACAAAATCCATAACTGCCGTAATTTTAATCTGATTTGCTCCCACTGTTCATTCTCATCACCTGAAACAATGCTTGATCCATAAAAGGCATCCCATAATTCACTGGCCAATGAGAGAAGGGATTATACACGAGTGAATAAAAAGGAACTGTTTGGTGGGTCTGAAGAGTTAATGACCACAAGGGCAACTACACTTGATTTAGTTGATAATAAAATTTATGAAGACATAAAAACCAATGTAAGACCATTGTAAGACTTTAAGATCAATCAAGAAATGGTGAACAGGAGAGGTCTATGAGGAAAAGAAGTTCATGAAAAGACTATTGGAAATGTCCAAGTCAAATCAAAGCAGTATGGACAGAAAGAAAGGGCAGGAAACATCAGAATGAAAGTATCAGTTGCTCCTTGCAACTGATGCACAAGGTGGAAGACACTCGAGTGGCAGGGTTAGGCTGGGGCCAGCAGCACTGATCTCCAGGTGATGGTAGTTTGAGGAAACATTGATTTAATACCCCAAATATGGCATCCAAGTGGGCAGTTGAAACTCAGGAGATGAGTTCTAAGTGGATATGGACTTTTTTTTTTGTCAGTCCTGGGGATTAAACCCAGGAAGGTATACAGCCAAGCTACATCCCCAGCCCTTCTTATTTTTTGTTTTGAGATAAGGTCTTGCTAAATTGCCAAGTCTGGCCTTGAAATTGCAACCCCCACCTCAACCTCTTACATAACTGGGATTACAAGTGTGAGGCACTGCACCCAACTTATAAGTGGATATGGGAGTTTGAAATCACTCTTTAATGATTTGACCAGATCTGAAGTCATGTGAGAGAATGACATCACCAAGGGATGAATGAGCATTGCAATGGAAAGAGAAAAAAATCAGAGAGAGAATCTTGACAGGTAACACTTACATGCACATAGTCCTAATAAGAGGAAGTTAGACCAAAAAAGAGAGAGGAGAGAGAGAGAGAGAGAGAGAGAGAGAAGAAAGAAAGAAAGAAAGAAAGAAAGAAAGAAAGAAAGAAAGAGAGAAAGAAAGAAGAAAGAAGAAAGAAAGAGAAAGAAAGAAAGAAAAAAGAAAGAAAAAGAAAACAGGACATGCACGGGTATAAAAATCAAGGGAAAGAGGAGTCAAAAAATACTGAGGAGAATAGATGAAAAAGTGTCCAGTAGCTTTGTTAATTGACAGCTTCTCTTAAATGATTATTAAATCAAGGTGCAGATAAGAAACCAGATCACAAAGAGCAGAGCAAAGTGCACATGAGGAAAAGGCTGTGGCAGCACATGAGAACTGTGAAAAAACAAAGAAAAGGAACGAGACAGGTTCTGAGGGGGAAGCCCATTTAGAAAAGGTTTGGTTTAGGATGGGAGGAATCTGAGCACATTTGCAGAAACAGGCAAAGTCGCTGGAGAGAGATGAACCATGCCAAAGAAGTAAGATGTGGAGGGGGATAACTGATGGAGAAAAGAGGTCCAGAAGTCAAAAAGCAGTGGAAATGCAATCCAGGTGTGGTCTTAACAGCCTCCAAGGGAGCTGCGAGGAGCTGTGGTTTGTCAGCGCTGATGTGCCTTGTCCACACTTCAAAGAGAGGCTTCAAGAGTGAGACACATCTTTCCCAGTCACTTTTCTGAAAATAATATCTAGCCTCAGAGCTGGAACAAAGGAAGCGGCCTCTTCGAAAAAGCCCTCGATGACAGTGACAGTATCTATTCTAACTGTCCTGACATTCTATTCATTCCTACATTATCTTTCAGCAGAACAGGTATTATTCTATCAATCATGAGGGCCAGAAATGGAAACACAGATTTGGATTCCAAAATTAAAGTCAGGAAAGGGACCTGCATTTCCTACTGTCCCGTATAGAGTTCCACATTGCTCTGCAAAACCACAGTAATCACTCAGTCTCTCAGGAATCAAACCAGTGGGTAAACTTTCACAGAATATTAACATAATAACAACAAAAATACTTGAACTCTTTCAGATTCTTGCATCTGATTTTGATTTTAATTTCTTTGAAAATGAGCCACAGTAGCTCTAAGAAGCTGGGGAAAGGGAACAGATGGATAATAAGATATAGGATTTTGGATTTTCCAGAGAAATACAACTAAACCTTGGGATATTCAAACTTTTCCAAGTGATTTAATCTGCCAATAATCTTCCCAAGTATTAAGATTTGTACTTAGCCTTTTATGTCAGTAAGCTTTCCAACACTGTGACAAAATACCTGATAAAAATCACCTTAAAGAAGGAAAGACTTATTTTGGCTCATGGTTTCACTTCATGGTCAGCTGGCTGCTTTGCTTTGGGTCTGAGGCAAGGTAACATCATGACATCAGGAGCATATGGTAAAGAAGGCTGCCCACCTCATAGTGGTCAAGAAGCAAAGAGAAAGAAAGGGTACAGGGGTTAGACATAGTCCCCAAGGACATGACCCCAAGGACCCATTCACTTCAAGTAGGTCCCACTTCCTACCATTTCTACCACCTCCTAATGGTCCATTCAGCTATGACTCCATCAGTGGATTAGTCCAATGGTGAAATTAAGCCCTCCTGGTCTGATCACATCCCAAAAGCCCAACCTCTGAACTTGTTGCACTGGGAGCCAAGCCTCTAATACATGTGTCTTTGGGTGACATTCCAGAATCAAACCATAACACCATTCCTCTGGATGACAATAAAAATAAGGGTTTACTACTGCTCCAGTCACTTTACATATAATTATCTCATATAATCCTAACAAGAGTCCTGTGGGGAAGGTAGAAATACCTTCAGCCTCATTTGTACAAGAGGAAATTCTAGGTTGGAGAAAGTGAGAAACTAGCTGTGCTCTTAAGTAGTGTGGGACTGGGATTTGAACTCAGAAGTGACACACCAGCGCCTGAATCTTAACCACTCTATTAGACAATCTCAGGGATAGGTACACATCACTTTTCTTTACCATACTGGAAAAACACAAAACATAATTTGAAGTTTATAATATTATAAAGTCATCTGTACACAGGGTTAGGAGCCATTGGTGGTACAAATGAGGATGTTTTCTTATTGAAGAAAAGGGAAGGTAAGTTACTTAGACTAAAAGACTAATTCAGTGGCTTACTTGGCACGCCAGACTTGTATATATGAAGGCAGCTAAGAAAAGAGATAAGGCTTCTATGTGGGCAGAACAGAAAGCAGTAGCTACTGCACATGCCTGTTGCTTCTAGCCTTATGATTTCCACACAACGCAATGTATTGGGTGGTTCAAGAGCAATTCTAATCTCTGGACCAGCAGTTCTCAAATTGTGGTCTGAGGAATCCTTGAGATACACTGAAAGTGCTTGTTTAAAATGCAGATCCCTGGGTCCTTCTTCAGACCTGCTGCCCAATTCTTTCAAGTATTAGAGGAGAGAGGGTGCAACCAGAAACCATGGACATTAGGAAACTAAATGATTTTAGAGCTATGGTTCAGATATGTGTAGGTATGACCTTCCCCCCATGTTGGAAGCTCCACTCGATGGAGACTGTCTCACACCAGCAATAGCCTGGGATCCCAGTGTTAGGCCTCTTTAGTTCATTTATAATGATTTTTCCCTGGGCATAAAGCATTTTCCAGGATGATAGCAGAAAAGGTATCAGCATCTGCTGGCAGAACTCCTTCAACCCCTGAACTTGGCAAAGAGGCTGATCACTGTCCATCTATATTTGCCCTCATGGCATTTTACCATGAGAGCTTCAACTGCCCATATCTGTCACAGAATCTTGGTCAGATCCATCTCAACCTTTAACAAACTCCATGAAGAGGCTTTGAGATCGAACATAATCTTTCTCAGAAGACGCCTGATTCCTAACACTAATCTGTCCCACATTGCAAGAATCAAGTTACTTCTGCTCACTGTTTTTTTTTTTTTTATTTGTTTTCTTTTGTTGTTTTTCCAAAGAAGGCTCAACCACATCAGACACTCTATTACAAATCTCTATTATCTTTTTGGATACTGGAAAGTCATCTGTATCTTCTAATGACAATAATATTTTGGATTCTCCTTGAAAAAATCCTCAGACATTGTTGAAATTCTGAACATCACCACAAGAACTGGTATCAAATAAAATCTTCAAGTAGGTTGCTGAGCGGGCTTGGTAGCCTCTGAAATAACTGTGAATGACCCTCACCTTTTGGTATTTATGGTCTTGTCTAATCCCAGAGCCTCGAGTATAGAACAGACCTAGTGACTTGCTTCTATCAAAAAGAATATGACAAAAATGATGGACCATCACTTTCAAGATTGTGTTACAAAAAGACTCTGGTTTCCCTTTCATTCTCTGGTCCCCAACGCCCTCCCCGCCACCAACACCCTGCCTCTGTCTGTCTCTCTGTCTCTCTCTCTTCGCCTGTCCTTCCTCCCTGGCTTTTTCCTGGCTGAAGCAAATTGCATGTTGTGCACTGTCCTATGAAGAGGACCACATGACAAAGTGCTGTTGTCTCTGTCCAGTAGCTTCATATTAGGCTATGAGAGCTGCCCAACAGCCACATGAATGAGCTGGGAGAAGAACTCAAGCACTGGGTTGTCTGCAGCCCTGTCCAACACCTTGATTTCAGACTTAAGAGAGTTCTTACTTTATTTTATAGAGAGTGTGTCATAGTCACCCATTTAAACTGTACACTGATTCCTGTCCTATAGAAACTTGAGGTAATACATGTTGGTTATTTTAATCTATGGTAAATTTGGAGTTTTTTAATACAAAGCAATAGATGACTAAACACTGAAGAGTTGAAATGCATGGTATTTGCCCTTATGTAGACTCTGGCTTAAAGAGTGTTTGCATTCTCTGAAACCTTTCTCCATAGTTGACCATACCGGACAGGTGAAGGAAAGATCCATGAATCTTACCCCAAGAAGTTCCTCAGCAAGCTCCAGCTCTGTGGCTGATTGATCTAACACTTCCAGGCTTATTTATCTTTACAAAAGGCATAATAAGGCCAGGCATGGTGGTACATATCTGTAATTCCAGCTGCTTGGGAGGCTGAGGCAGAAGGATCACAATTTCCAAGTCAGCCTTGGCAATTTAATACAACTCCATTTCAAAACAAAGAATAAAAAGAGCTGGGGAATATAGCTCAGGGGTAAAACATCCCCAAATTCAATCCCCAGTACCACAAAAAGGGAAAAAAAAAAGGTAATAATTCCTGGTCTACTCTTCATAGTTACTATAGCCACTCCAATGGTACATTGGAGTGAAAACACTTCCAACAAGTGAATCTGGATACAAACATGGAATGTGTTGTTTTTAAAAGTCAAGCCTGGCTTTATTGTCATTTTCTGTTCTGTTCCTTTAAACATGTCCAGCCCTGTACACTCTCAATTGGGTGATGGAATTTAGCCTGAGAAATATGGGTGATACTGGACACCACCCAGCAAAGGTCAAAGGCAACGCTGAGATGCTACTGGAGCACAGTCTATTTTCAAAGTGTCCTTCCCTCCTCCAGGGAGTCTGTTGTCAGAGGACATCCTGGCATGTGGAGATGAGCACTTCCTCCCGGGAATGGGGTGGGGCGAGAGTGAGGTTTTTCCTAGTGTCTTTAGTTCAACTGAACCTCTTTTCTGTAAAATAGACAAAGTGCCTCCTGACTTCCTGTATTCGATTCTCTGGAGTGTCACCCTTGTAAGGAAATACTGAACTTCAAGAGGAAGTGTGTTCACTAAAATAGAAGTAATAACGAAAATCATGTACATCAAAATAACAAGATGTGTGTAGGATTAAAAGAAAATACTAAGAAACAGTGAACCAATTCTAAAAGTCAGTGAACCAAACCTAAAAACAATTATGTAAATATTTAGCTCAGTTAATTATAAGAATTTTATCAAACAACATGTGTCTGAGATGTTTCTGTGCTGCTTAGCTCAAAATGTTTTCTGCATTTGGTGAAATGCCCACGATGAATTTCATGATGAAGAACGAAGAGGAC
>JAJEJO010004802.1:870133-921918 GCA_020662805.1 Glaucomys volans
CTACATTGAAGTTTAATGAGATTAATAATAATAACTGATAACAAAATAAATGAACGACAATAACTAATAATAAAATAGAAAAATTATCATATACTGTAATAAAGGCTATGTGAATGTGGCCTCTTTTCTCAAAATATCCTATTATACTGTACTCACCCTTCTGATGATGATGATGTAAGATGATCCTATGCTGCATGATAAGTTGGAGTGAGATGAATGACAAAGACATGGTAACACAGCATTATGCTACTAGATTCCATGACAGTCAATTTGATAACCGAGACAGCTACTAAGTGACTAAGGGGTGGGTAGCATGTACAGTGTGGATATGCTGAACAAAGGATTGATTCACATCCCAAGCAGAATGGAGTGAGATGGCATGGCATTTTATCATGCTACTCAAACAGCATGCGAAGTTATGAATTGTTTACTTCTAAACAAGTTTTATATATTCAAAATACAAAATTAAATCAAAATGGATCTTTAAACTAAAAAAATTAATAGTATAAACATATATATACATATATATATATACATATATATATGATAAAAATAACCACACAAGCCGGGCGTGGTGGCGCACGCCTGTAATCCAAGTGACTCGGGAGGCTGAGTCAGGAGGATTGCGAGTTCAAAGCCAGCCTCAGCAACTTAGCAAGGCCCTAAGCAACTCAGTGAGACCCTGTCTCTAAATAAAATACAAAATAGGGCTGGGGATGTGACTCAGTGGCCAAGTGTCCCTGAGTTCAATCCCTGGTTCCAAAAAAAAATTAACCACACAGAGAAAAGAAGTGCTTCAGGTAGCTTTTGAATTTAAGAAACTTTTAATTCTAGTTCATTCAAATCACTTTTATCTTTGACTGTATATCTGCAATTAATCAACTGCAAACAAAACAAAACATTCTCTAGTGCCAAAAAGAACAGTAAGAAAATCTAAAACTTTATGTACTAGTTTTGTTCATAGTAGTAATAGAGATATTTGTGATGGTTTATTTTACTGGTCAACTTATCTAGACCATGGGATGTCCAGATATTTAGTCAAATGTTATTCTGGATATGTCTGTCAGGGTGTTTCTGGGTGGGATTAATATCTGAAAGAGTGGATTGAGTAAAGCAAACTGTTCTCCCTAATGCAGGGGAACTTTATGCACTTGGGTGAAGGCCTGAGCAGAACCAAAAGGCTGATTCTCCATGAGTAGTTTGGAAGTACTCCTGCCTTCTGTCTGATTGCCTTCAAGCTGGGATATCATAAGTAAATTATATTTTTTTGCCTTTGGACCCAAGCTGAAATATCAGTTCTTCCTGGGTATTAAGCCTCTCAGCCTTCAGAATGAAACTACACTATTAGTCTTCTGGGCTCTCCAGCTTGCTGACCGAAGATCTTGGAATTTTTTAGCTTCTGTATTTGCATGAAGCAATTCTTAGAGCAAATCTCTGTCTCTGTCTCTCTCTCTTTCTGGTGAGCTCTGATTGATAAATTGATTATTATAATTTAAAAACAATTCTAGTTTTGCTTTGAATAGAGCAGATAAGTACATATATTAGTCTACTTAGGAAATGAGATTTTGTCTGAAAGAGAAAAGAAGAAAATATAAACTAAAAGTTTTTAAAGCACTATCTATGGCATTTGCATAGGAAATATCATGAAGAACTCATGAGAATGCATCTCCTAGTTTTGTTAAATGAAATGACATAGCAACAATGAGCACACCAAGTGCCTAGATTTTGGTTTCTAAATACCATTCCCCACAAAGGGACCAAGGTTTCCTGGAGAAGTGGCTGAGTTTGGTTCTCGGGCAGAGAAAGCAGAAGAGGAATCTTAGACAACTTATGTCAGAAAACAGGGTGGAGCTTAAAGATCCATTGGGTCACATTAAAAGGAAACAGCTGAAGAGGTTTCCAGTAACACAATCTAGGATGATGGGCATTAGAAGAAATGATGGTCATATTTCACAACAAACTCAATTGTAAAAATCACAAATTTGTAATTAGCAAATTGTGTACATGAGGGTGAGTGTGTGTGCACATATGAGTGAGAAAGAGAGAGAGAGAGGAGGGAAGGAAAGGGATGGGACAAGAGACACAAACTTATCCTTTACAGAGTAATAGCTAATACAAATAGCAAAGATTATAGAATTTTAAAAACATCATTTTGCAGTCCCCAATACAACACTTAATTCAGGCAGGGATCTTCATAGATTCTTTAGTAGTTGGGCAAAACATTTGTAGTAACAGGTATTGATATAATATCAAAATCTTCCCCCAGAGAATCATTAATCAATACTAAACAAAAGAAAAAAACAACCAACCAGAATCCCTATATTTACACATCTACAGAATCTTATAGTTACAACCTTGGCCAAAAAACCAAACTTATATCATACACTTGCATCACACACTAACACCATATGCCCCTTAACATGAGAACAAGCCCTCAACACCACCTCTGTAATTTTCTTGCCAAAATTCAAGATGAATCTAATACATTTAGACTTTATTCTGAGTTACAGGGAAAAAAATGGGAGCCATCAACAAAGTAAAAGGAAACAACCCAGAAGGTAGAATATTGTACAAGACAATAAAATGAACTCTTCAAAGAAGACAATGTCATGGAAGACACAGAAGGTGAGCTCTTCTTTAATAAAGTAAGGAATGCTAATGGTGATCTGCAATGCTTGACCCTTCATATCCTGAGGTGAACAAAGGGATGTACATTAGGTATGAGGCAGTATAATAGAGTCATTAATTTCATTAGGTGTGGTCATGATATTATAGGGATACAGGATAGGATTCTAATTCTAAGAAGATTCAAGCATCTAGATGGGATCTATGGTAATGACTACATTCTACTTTCAAATAGTTCATTTAAAAAGTGGACATGTGTATATAAATTCATAGAGAAAAAAGAAGGAGACAGGGAAGGAGAGAGAGAAAAAGAGGAGAGAGAGAGAGAGAGAGAGAGAGAGAGAGAGAGAGAATGAATCATGCAAGACCACAGAGGAGAAGCTACAAGCAAATTGGGCAAAACTGGTCAATCTAGGTCAGGAATACAGGTTTCATTTTATGACTCTTTGTCTTAAAATGTTAGGAAATTATCAAAATAAGAAGTTGGAAGGATTAATGAGAACACTTAGGAAAACTGAGTTAAGGTGCTGCAAGAAAGATAAATGATTGATCTGAACTCTGAGATAAGAATAGTAACTTCCCCCACAGCTGGGGAGGAATACGCCCTGCCGCTGTCAAGGATCACTGTGAGACTGTGGGTGTGTCTTTAACAGGGCAAACCCAGTCCATGTCCTCCCAAGCAGTCACTACCAGAGCAGGGAGTGTTTTTGCAGTATTGCCAAGAGATCCTGGGAGTCAAAGCTTGCAGGATGAGAGGGTCTCTTTCCAAAACAAAGGACAAGAAGGGAAATGAGGGGGCCTTGCCTTTGAATGGGGAAAGAGCGCATATGTCAGTTGCACAATCATGGGGAGAAAGCAGCAAAAGGAGGGGAGGAATAGGAATGTGTGGCTGAAAGAAGAAATGTGGACTCTGAACTGGAAGCCTAGCATGATTTTATATATAACAATGCCGTTTCCCAACTTCTGGGAGAAGCCATTTCGAACAAAGACTTTCTGTGTCTTCTCAGTTTTGGTTCTTTGACTTGACTCTGCGTTCCCCCCACTCCCCAGCCCACTCCAAGATCATCTCCAAGACCTCTGCTCCCTTTCCTTCCTCTACAGCAGTAAAAAGAAATACTGGGTGGCAATTTTCCCAGGTGACACTTAGGACTTTCAGACCAGCCTCTCCCCTAAGACCCTCTTAGGTTACTGAGAACTTGAAAACACACACACACACACACACACACACACACATGCCTTAAAGTTTCCCCACTGGATGCAAAGAATTATGGTTTCAGAACATGAACTGGAATTACATCTTTTTCAAGTTCTTAGCTGGATTGACTCTTTTTAACTTATTTACATGCAAAAACAATTTCAGCTGTTTTGAAGGGGTGTGGTCAAAACTAGCTGCTTTAAAACATATGTATATACTGGCATTCACCTTTTAGATAGGAATCCCTATACAGGTATCTCTGTGCTCAACTGTGCAAAGAGGGGGGGTCATGTTGATGCTGGTTGTACAACCCATTAGAGAGAACAGGCCTGAGGCAGAACATCTGGCTAGGGCACCCTGTTACTTCCTTTCTTCCCATGAAACCTGTTCAAAATATCCATTGTGGTTTCTCATAAATTCATTTCCTTCAAAAGTCAGATTATAAATGTCATTGAGTTCAGGGATAAGGTTGTTGCTTTTGTATAATCAACAAGTCCCCAGATCCATGCCTGACGTATACTAATTATGTACAGCCTAAAAGATTTTAAGCTCCTTTTTGTACTGAGAATATGACTTTGGAAGACATATTATGCTTCAGGCCACCACACCTGAACCCAAAATTCAATATAAGAACAGCAAATTTCTGGAAAGCAGCTCTCAGTTGGCAAAACCAGTCAATAAAGCTGCCATTTTGGCATTACTACAACAAAGAACAATATAGTGTTGCTTACGTTCCGCACCAACGGCATTATACCTGCATACTTTTTATGATGCGTAAACTGCCCTGAATACCTGAGAGAAATAGGAACTCTGATGCACACTTATGTTCACCCATAATCTGTCTGACAATCCTGCCATAGATCATTATTATTCCATTTTACACATGAAGAAACTGAGGGTCATGGAAAGTAAGTTACCCAAGATGAACTGCTGCAAGAAAATAGCAAAGTAAGAATTAAAACCCTGGGGCAGCTGATTCCAAATTCCTGGCTTACTGAGGCATTGTCTGTCCTGGCCTCTGTTTCCCCATGTGTCATATGCATGAGTGTCGCTTCTTCGATCCCTGATGAGGCTGCTACACAAAGTCTGTAAGGCAGTTTTATTTTTCAGAGGAAAAGAACCTTGAAAACATAAAGCCATGTAGAATGAGGTCAAAGAACCACTGGATGACTGCCCAGTTGGATTTTGGATCCCTGTGAGAACTGGAGAACAAATGTTGAAGAGCAGATCCTGCCCTCTGGCACCATGGATGTCACAAAAATTCGTGAAAACTGGGAGAAGTCCCTCTGCCCGTGTAAGACTTTTGTAACCCCAGCATTTAAGTGCTGTCCTGGGGCAGGCTAGTGCGGTGGGCACGGTGCTGACACTCATGCCTGGCACTGTCAGCCCTGATAAAGCTCCCTGACCACAGGTGCGGAAGCAGAGCATCACAAGCCCTCTCCTCCCACCTCCCTCTCACTTGGGCCGGTGTAGGTCCCAGTCAGAGCTGCTGGAACTTGGGAGACTGTGCTGACTGGGACACAGAACACACTTGGAGCTCCCCCTGGTAACTTCTCAGTGAACCTGCTTCAGATCTGTGCCTTTCACATTGGAGGAATCCCAGGCAGCGTTCCCTGAAATATTTATCTTCCCCTCCAGAGAATCTGTGCTCTGCTTTAACCACTAAAGCTTGAGCATTCTGCTTTCCGTTGTGTTTTTTTGCCCTCCTGTAAAGATCTGACTGACACTGGCCTCTAAAGTTCTTCCTCTGCACCATGTTCTCTCCCATTACCAAGCCTTTGCACAATCCATGCCTCCGCCTGGGGCACTGGGACATCTGCCTGCCCCAGCTCCCCTTCCTGGTTTTGACTTCCAGGTACTTCCAGTTTAAGGAAAGCATTGCTTCTGAGAAGGACTTGGAACTGGGCTTCTGCCAAGGAGTCCTGTATGTCCTACCAGTGACATGCAGGTACCATGTGTGTACTGGTCACTGCTTACTGTCTTACTAAGACTTGGCATAGAACAGGTATCCCAGAAATGTCTGAGGAATGAATGAATAAATGGACAAATGAACCTCTCTTTGAGAATGAAGATCTAACTCAGGCTGATGCTGTGACATTAGCAATAATAAAATATCCTCAGATTTATGCAGGTCTTCATAGTTCCATACCTTATTTTTATACTATAACCTAGTAAAGTTCATGTTTCTTGTAGAAATCTTACTTCCTGTCCCCCAATTTTTCATTCTTTTTTAAAAAATTATTTATTTGGTTGTCAATGGACCTTTATTTTATATATTATATATATATATCATATATATATTATATATGTACCCACTGAGCCACAACCCCAGTCCCAAATCTTTCATTCTTATTAGTATATTTTTTTTGCAAGTGGTAGCAAGTTCTCATACCCATGTTCCTATAATTTTTCATTTAAATGACATTTATTTACCCACGTTACCCAAGAATTCTTACATAAAACTCAAAAAAGATTATAATCCTAATTTTACACATAAAAAAATAAGGTCACATGTTAATAAAACGCAAGGCTCACATTGAACCTGGGCTGTCTTTCCCCATGTACAGGGTTCTAATAGTAGGCCACCATCACATTTAAATATGGAGCTTTTTTTATGGTATTTGCTGGTAAATGGATGCAACTGGAGAATATTAAGCTAAGCAAAATAAGTCAATCCCACAGAACCAAAGGCCAAATGTTTTCTCTGATATGCGGATGCTAGTTCACAACAAGCGGGGAGTGGGGGAGGAGGGAGAATAGAGGTATTTTGGACTAGACAGATGGGAGTGAAAGGAGGGTAGGGGGTATGGGGAGAGGAATGATAGAATGAGTTGGACATTATTACTCTGTGTGCACATATGATCGCATGACCTGTGCAACTCTACATCACATACAACCAGAAAAATGAGAAGTTATACACCATTTATGTATGATGTGTCAAAATGCATTTTATTGTCATGTATAACTAATTAGAACAAATAAGAAAAATGGAATTTTTTCTTTCACTTCTATTTTAAAAGGAAATGAAGGTATTTAGTTCAGTTTTGGAAGGTGGAAATCCAAACAACATGGCACAGGGTTTGACAAGTGTGCCCCTTTGGCTGCATCACATTATGGCAGGAGATGTGTATTTCTAATAGTAATGGGACATCTCTTGGATGTATCATTCCAAGTTCCGTTGGTAACCAGCCCTTAGGCTGATTCCATCCTCAGTCTTCTTCTTCATGCATCTAGGTGCCAGGAGCATGGTAAACCAGAGACTTCCTATACTTTTAACTTAACATGCACACCTTCATAGAGCACTGTTCATTTAAAATGCCCTTATTTTCAGTAGAACCAAAGATGATGAGAATGAGGAACATGGTTGGAGTAGCTCTTCTTGAAGCCCTGAAGAGGTGACTGGTTTTGTTGTGTATGGAAATTATCAATTTGCTCCAAAAAGAAAATATCAACATAGTTTTATTACAGAAACATAGCCCAGACCATCCTAAAAGCAACTTCCCTGACCCCAAGTGGCCCTCAGACCATATACCTTAACTGGGTTAGTAATTTCTTAGGTTGATAGACTTAGGCCAGAATTGAAGCAGAATTCAGATAACTCAAGCTTGGGGCTCCCCTGTGCCCCTAATGTCAAACATCACAGGAGAGACAACTCTTGTTCCTCCTGATGATGTTGTTGAGGGGGCTGCCTATTTGCCAGCTGACTCTGGCCTCCACTGTGGGGACAGAATCTCCGGAGCTCACCCTGAAGCCACTTGCAGGCTTTTTCTCATTTAAACAAATAAATGTTAATTTACTGCATATTGGACAATGGTGATTGACTAATACCATCTCCAGGTGCCTACCATCCTTAGTGTGGGCTGGCACTTAAGACATGTTTGGGGAAGTAGAACTGGAGTGACAGAGCAGCAAGAAGGAGGTCCTATCAGTCTTACATGGCTGAAGCAAATTGGCCACTCGCCCCTCTTCTTTTGGGAATTGCTCATAAAAAGGAAAATGAAGAATAGAAACATTCAGGAATCAACTGTCACCTGAGCTGCTGACATGAGGAAGTGTTACCAAAAGCAGTGAAGGTTTGAGAGAGGCAGGATGCACCAAAGGGCAACTAATGGTCACAGCTCCCCAGCTAAGATGACAGCTGCACTTTCCAGGCTGGACCACTCCCACCCCCTGCCCTGAGAAGCACATCCATCAGTCATATGTTTAAGACAATGGGAACAGGTGTTGGGCCAGTAGTGAATCCCATCTTGGACTTGGCTCAGCCTGGAGTCTTGGGAAGCCAAGCAGGGAACACTGAAGGTGAAGGTATAAAAAGACCCAGCTCCAGATTATAGTAGGGAAAAGCTCATGGGAATTCACAGCCCCTACACAAAGGACTCCTGCGAGCCTGGAACAGAATCCCAATCCTCTTGGAGACTGATGACCCAGGAAGAACTCACCTCCCCAAACGTCAGACTTACCTGAAAAAGAACCCACCCAGCAGACTAATGCTGAGAATCTGGTCCCAGCTCCTCTGATATTGGCTGTGACTCACCATTCAGGACACACAGTCCTCTGGCAGCCCTAGGCAAGGCCCTGCCTCCACTCAGGAAATGAAATGGCACAGAGAACATTTTGCACACCCAGAGGGCTGTGTCCCAGAGCCAAAGGAAGTGTATCCAGCTTTCAAGATGACTTTAAGAGGCACAATGTACTTGAACACATATTTGGTTATTGGATTCGAACCTAAAAAAGTTCCTTAGAATAACAAATAAACAAAGTATACTGCTGATAACCCAAAGTGCAGTGAACAACCCCCTGGAACCACCTACTTTGAACTTATTGTTACATAACATAAAATCTGTTTTTAAAATAGGGATTTTCTGTTACTTGCAGCCAAAAGTATAGCAACTAAAAGATACACACAATGGCCCACGGGTGAAATACAAACAGATAAATATATAATGCAGATATACCTCTCCATGTGGAACTGTGGAACAATAAATGAAAAGCTAGAGAAAGTGTTGCTTTTAGGAGAAAACTGATGTCATTGGAATAAGTTAGAAACAGATCCTCTGTCCACTCTGCAGATTTTTTCAAGTCAAGAGATTCTCATTTATAAATATTACTGTTCTTTTCTCTCCTAGGCACTACAGGTTGACTGACCTCACCACCTCCGTTGTCTCTGAGTCCTTACCTTCTCAGCTTGTTCCATCTTTTGGAGAAAAGGAAAAGAGAAAGAAAGAACAAAAATACTCAGCACAGCTATTAAACACAGGACTGTTCAGGGCAGAAGCCAATCATTTTAAGATGGTCAAATCATACATGATTTCACCTCACAAAAGCAAGACTTGCTTGGGTTGAGGGTGAAGAAATGCAATGGGGTTAGGTCTGGGTAATGACTCCACCCTCATGAGAAATGGGGGCATGGGGAGCTGGAAGAGCTTCCTGTGGAGTGGAGGGATCCTCTGAGGCCAAAAGCTGAAAGGGAGCCTGGCCCTACCCAGTGCTGACTGGGAGACATTTAAAATCTCCCACCTACCTGACATTCTGTGGTAAATTTTTTATTCCCTTCTTATATTCAGGAGATGGGAGGGATGAGGACAATCTGAGAAGAAAAGGGAGGTCAACAACAAATAATCTGCTGTTCTAACAATATTTAACATCCCTGGTATCAGGTGTCTGCATTGTATTGGAAGAAAATATTTGGTTGTTGGATTCAAACCTAAAAAAATTCCTTAGAATAACAAATAAATAAAGTATATTGCTGACAACCCAAAGCTCAGTGAACAAGTACCCCAGGGGAGGTCTGAGGGCTTGATCCAGAACTGCAAACGCAAGCTTCAAATCTCTTTGAAGTTTGGGCTTGGTCTTTGAAATTCATCCAATTTCACATTCTGCCCATTAATGTTTATTTTATTATGAAAATAATGTTCTTTCTTCTCCAAAAATCTCCAGATCAAATCCAATGCTTTGGGAAGGTGTGGCATGGGAATACATAGCCATAGCCGAGTTTCAGATGTCCAGGGACTTAAATAATCAGATATCCAAAGTCACTAAACACATTTAGACTAATGCTGGTTGGATATGAGACTGTCACAGAGGACAGTGATGGACAGTACAGAACCCAGACTCCGGGTGATGGCCAGGAACCCTGCAGAGTTCCTTTCATAAATTGCCCTAGGAAAAATAATTATATCCAGGCTATCCACAAAGGGGTCTCATGGGGCTGCTAATGTCCTTGGTGTCCTCAAATATTCTGCATCAGTTCAGGGAGGATAGGCTATGACAACAAACATGCAATGGCTCAACACCACAAAACTGTGACAGTCCACTGACATCAGGGTAAGTGGCCTTACTCCTTATAGTCATAAGGGAACCCATATGATTGATGGCTCATATAGCTGATGGCAGCTCTGCTGTCTTTAACATGTGCCTTCCAAGATTGCCTGGGGGTTGGCACCTCCATCACCCAGAAGAGGATAAAAGCAGGTCAGAGCATGTGTGAGAAGACCAGGCCTGGAAGTGGCACCCATGCTTCTGTTCACACCCCCATTCATGAACACCTGGTCATGTGGCCATCCTGAATTGATAGGAAGTCTGGGAAAGGAAACATAGACTTTGAAGAGTAGTGCTTTTTGCCATAAATTACTGAGGCCAGAAAACTCCATAAAGTTGTGTGCAGTGATTTCAGATAAATAAGGAGAGTGCTACTCCATGGGGCATCAGCACACATTTCTGGGCAGTGCTAGGCCCTCTTTAATATTTTAATTATGTGAAGAGATTTAGCCCCAAGTCAATGGGCTATGGAAAGTTTGCTGGTGCTCTTTCTGAACTTCACTTTTTTTGAGCCATATTCCCAGCCCTCTTTTTATATTTTATTTAAAGACAGGGTCTTACTAAGTTGCTTAGGGCCTCGCTAAGTTGCTGAGGCTGATTTTGAACTCATGATCCTCCTGCCTCAGCCTCCTAGGGCCCTGGAATTAAAGGCATGCACCACTGTGCCCAGTTGAACATCATTTTTTAATTTTTTTCCCCAAAAGTTTGATCTGATTCACATTCCATTCCCTCTGTAAAGGAATGAATAAAAATACTTCTCACTTTTTGGAATTGATTGGGCATACTCAATAATAGGTCTGGAGACCTAAATTTTCCTCCTAAACTATTTACAAAACTATCTTTCATTTTAACCTTTTAAAGTTTACTGCTTCCCTAGCATTTTTCTAGAACATAGGAAGCATTGATGGCACTAACTCAAAATAGCAAACGGTGTAACAGTCAGTTAGGTGTGATCTTTCCTGATGGTTTCTGAGATGAAAGCCTCATCTCTCGGCCAGCATCCTACACCAGGCAGAGTTTGTTAGCTCCCCTTTCCAAGGTCAAGAGCCATCTTGGATCTGTACCATTTCCTCATAGGGCTATTGTATGCAGAAGGATAGGATTCATTTGAAATCACTGGGCTCAGATAAGTCCATCTGCAATTACTTTTTCTTTTCTCTCAGTTACTCAGCCAGCACCTTGTAGAGTTCATGGACAGTATGTCCTGAACTGCACTTTTTGACCTTCACCCAAGGCTCAACTGTCACTCCATGGTGAGTGTGCACTCTGATCAGTGGGAAGGCCTTCCTTCATCACAAGAGTTCAGGAAGACTTTAGTTGAAGCCAGGCTTTCATTTCTCAGGGGAGAATGCACAGGTGGTTCTTTAAGCTCCTGTTGCATCCTGCAGAAAAAATTGTGTCACTAGAGTTGAACAAAAAAGTGGAGAACTTCCATTTTTAATGAAAAGGTTTGCAAAACCTTTTGATTTTTAGCCCAATTAAACATTGAGATAAAATAGGATAAATATGACTTTAAATGCAGCTTGAGGGAATATAAAGGAAATTCTAATACTCCTGCTAAGAGAAGAGGCAGAGTTTTGGTCTCATGCAAGTAAGAGGTATCAGGACTCTGAAAGCAGGTGGGGGTCTGTAAAGAACAACTCTATCTCTCCATAAAGATTAAACTATACAAATATGCATGTGTTATTATAGAAGCATGACAAGAAAGGGTATGTGTTGCTTAATACACTGGGAGTCATCAGGAAAAAAAATCCTTGCTGGGAATGCATAACTGTACTTCACTCAGATTTGGGGTTCAAATTCCCAGTATCAGCATGATTCAGGAAAACCCAATTTAAGAAAAAAAAACATGAAAATTTTTCCAGCCGATAAAATCCTCCAGGATAATAAACTCTGGATTTTCACAGAGGATAAGTTCACAGTCGAAACCCTTAAAGTGCCTGAGGAAATCATTCATTAAGGTTAAGAACCACAGATACAATAAACAGTAGTAAAAGAACTTCAAAAAATCAGACAATCTTGTAGATTATAAAATAAAAATATCTGATGTGATTAATGTCAGAAAAGAAGAATCTGAACAACATATAAAAATAATACATTTTAAAAATGAAAAATATCCCAATAAAAATTTTAGAAATAAAAATCTAGTATATAGTTGAAATTAAACACTCAGTGGCTAGATTTCACCTAATTAGATACAGCTGATCAGAGATCAGTGACCTGAAAAGCATGTGAAAGTTATACAACAGGCAAGGCAAAGATCAAGAGAGGGAATGTACCCAAGAGAAGGCTATTTGGATAGAATGAAAACATCCAAACATACCTAATAGAAGATGCAGAAAAAGAGAATTGTGAGATGATGAAAGTCAATATTCTTAGAGAGAATGGCTGAAAAATTTCTGGAACTTATTAAAGACACAAATCTGTGGCTCTAGGAAGCACAGCTCAGTCTACCTAGAATAAGTTTTAGAAGTCCACACCTGAACACATCATGGTATGATTACAGAGCACAAGGCAAAGAGAAGATCTTAACAGCAAATCAAGACAGCATCCATTAAACCAACGGTAGATATTCTCTAATAGCAGCTTCAAATGCAAAAAACAATAGAATAGTATCTTCAACATGCCATGAGACTACAACTTCCAATCTAGACTTTTAATCTATTGTTGCTATTGTTCAAGATTGAGGAAAAAATGTAAAACATTTTCTAACAAACCAAGACCAAAAGCATTTATAGCCTATTACCTCTCACTAAAAGGAAATCGAATGGATTTTTTTTCAGGAAGCAGTAATAGAGCCCAGAGGAAACAAACATGACGTAGGAAGAAAGGAAATTGGTAAACACTCCAGGATTGGCTATATAAAAAATTAAGGCAAATTTTAGGAAAAAATGAAATTCTAAATAATAACATGTTTGAATGAAGAGGGTCAGGAGGGAGAGAATGTAAGGTTTTTGAAGGCCTGTCAAAGGCAGAAAGGACAACTAAGTATAGATTTTGTTAATTCGGGTACAAGCTAAAAATTGGAAGATCACCACTCAAAGAACAGAAGTAGAATATAAAACTTTCATGCAGCAGCAGCAAGGTAAGTAAAGAAAGGAAACTAAGACAACTGAATCATTCTGGTAGAGAGCAGGTGAGAACAAAATAAGAAAAGATATTCATATTTAATATGTAAGTGCATATTATAAACAGAAAACACAGGATGGTGAAAATAAAATTCTCCAGTCATATAAAGAAAGAATATGTAGAATATATTAAGATATAATAATAAATGCATAAATGAATTAAATTTATCTGCTAGATTTAATTAATATTCTTGGAAAAGCATACAACCCAAAAAAGATTTAATGCAACTGAATATAAGCATATGGAAAGGATTCTCAGTCTTGCTCCTAATTAAAAAAACAATAAGGGCTGGGGGTGTAACAATGTAGCTCAATCGCCTATCATGTGCCGGATCCTGGATTTGATCTCCAGCACTGATGAATAAATAGATAAATTTTCTAAAAAGTGAATTCACATAGGAATTTTTAAATGACAGTCCTTAATGCTGAACAGAGTATACTGGCATTCTTTTCAAATGTTGACTGTAAGATTAATTGGTGCAAATTTTCTGGAATACAGTTTACAAAGTGGATTAAAAATATGTACTTCTAGCAATGATATTTTGAGAAAATAATCAGATATTTTGTGAAAAAAATTGTTATAAGTTGTTCTAATGTAATATCAAAAACCTGAAATCTAAACATCCAATAATTAGGAGAACTGTTAAATTACTAGTGATTATACTACCAATAACAGTAATAAAGGATACTTATTGAATTTATGTGCCAGACATGGTTCTAAACACTTTACTGATTGACTCATTTTAATCTCTTTTATAATTATGTGGGATTGTGTTATTATTCTCATTTGATATGTAATAAAATTTAGGTATCCAGTAACTTGCCTAAAGATACACAGCAATGCAATAAAAGGAGTCTATCTCTAGCACCACCATATGTGAGTTCATTAGGTTATTCAAACATAATTAGCACATTCTAGGGAACATGATGGATTAAAAACACTAAACATATGGAATAATATGTATCATAAATCCTAGTATTTTAAATATACACATGTATGTATATTAATATAAAAATCACACAAGGGCATATTTGGAAACAAAAATAAGAATGGAGACATTATCATATACTACCAGCGCTAGGGGTAACTCTTCTTTGGGCTTTACTTTTCATATTTCTACAAAGGAAGTTTTTTTTTTTTTTTGCATGCAATTTAAAACAAAGAACATTTGACTTCAAAACTAATCAATGCAGTTGGTCGGGTGAGGTAGGAAGAAGATGCGGGGCAGGGAATGTGATGTTGGTCAAAGGGTTCAGAGTTTTAGTTATGGAGAAAAAAATCTGTGCAGCTTGCTGGCTATGTTAATAGCATACTGTAGACTTGACATTTTCTAAGAGAGATCTGAAATGTTCTCATCACACACAAATGGTAAGTATGTGAGGGGATGGATATGTTCATTAGCTTGATTTAACCATTTCATTATAATATCTATTTCAAAACATCATGTTCTACACCTTAAATGTACTTTTTTTTTTTGTAAATTATGACAATAAAGATGGGGGTATTCATTAATTAATTTTCAAAAGAAGAAAGGAAAGATGATTGCCTGCTGGCCCAGCAGGAAACCTCTTTGTTTATGAGGCTTCCTCGTCCTGCATCCTAGCCACATTTCCATAGCACCTAAGCCAGCCAGGTTCTTAACCCTAGTCACTCCAGCTGCATCTCTTGGCAGCTATTAGTTCTGGGTCAGCTGCCTACTCTTTGTTCTCTTGGTCCAACCCAAGAAGATGCTAAATTATTTATGGAATCGCATAGGTATTTCCTTTATGTCATCTGAGGAAATGGGTCCAGGTGTACAGTCCATAGTGAAAGACAATACTTATTCATTAAATCAACTTGACACATGTTTATAGTGTGTTTTCCATGTGACAGACGCCATGCTTTTAGGTCAAGCAACCTTGAATTCAAGGACATTAACTTAAAAACTTCATCAGTCTCTTCATTATACTTTCCTAATGCTCTTGTTTGTTTGCTAAATAAAAGTCACAACAATAAAGTTGCCTTTGACATAAATATAAATCACAATCTCCTTCTCTGGCAAGATTTTAAAAATTCTACTTCTAAGAATAAGACTTCTCTGATCCGTAGATAAGTATGTGCATATAAACAAATGTCCAACCAATTATTTCATTGCAACTAACAGATTCTTCATTGATTTCATTGTCTTTAATTAAGGTTCAATATCATCCTTCCCGAGCACCAAAATAAACTATGGGGCCAATAGGAACTGTGGCCATTTTGGATGCAAACCAGAGGAGATTCTTCAGAGAGATTACATTTTTTTCATGCCTTGGCTTATCTAGGACCTTCTCAACACCTCTTACAAAAACAGTATGTAGGTCAACAGTATCCAGAACACTCTGCAATCAAAATGCTTCCCTTAAAATGGAGTTTAGCTTTTTATCTATTATGAATTCCATTACTCTTAATTGTTGACATGTGAAGGAGACCTCACCCAATTAAGTAGGGAAACATTTGATCAAGAAGGAATGAATCATTTGAATGATTCAAATGAAACATTTGATCAAGAAGGAAGGAATGAAGGAAGGGAAAATGCAAATAAAAAATTTAAATGATTCTTCCCTTGTCTTTGGCCCGTGTTTCACATTTAATTTTTAAAATATTATGCATTTATCTGCTTAATTTATTCTTTAGCTATTTCATTTTTATTTAATTTAGAAAGCATCTAGGTTATCCTTATAATACCTAACTTGTCTAAACTAAATCAACTCAAGCTCTGAGTAGATGATTGTTTAACAGGTGGGATAATTTTCTTCTGCAAGTCATAAAGATTTATACAAAATACTAGGAAGTATGGCTGCAAGTTTGTTTTTTTTTTAAATCATATTTTTCCCCCACAGATATTAGCCAGAGCCAATGCTCCACCCTCTTTGCCTCCTCCAAGTAAAGGAGTAGTAAATGAGGCTTAAGAAGGCATTGGAGAGATTTAGTGGGTTGAGTCCCATGTGCAGCTCCCAATAAACATTTGTTTCACAAAAGTTACATGTGTTCTGCTGTGTCACATGAAATTTCAGAGTTGTGCCCCAAACTGTGTTTTGCCATTACAGAGAAAGCAAAAAGGACCATGAGGTAGTCTTCAGATGACTGAGTTGGATGGACTGGGAAACCGAGCCACAAGCTGTCCTAGAATAAGCCACGCTCCCTGTCAGATCACGGGTTGACTTCTGGGCACCTAGGGAGGGGGTTTTCATTTTTCAGTCCAATTCTATTCCAACTGCAGAACCTCCTGGGGATGCCAGGCCATTTGTACCCTGACCCTTCTCCAGCTCAGGAAGTTGTCTTGGCATGGATTTCAATGGGAAAATGCTTAGGACTTTTTCAGTGAAAACTGCAGAGCCTAAAATTTTTAGGCAGTGTCACTCTCTGTAAAGAGACTTGAAAGAAAGACACAAAGAATGGTTAGTTCTGGGTTGGAGATTATGAGCTATCATTTTTTCTATTATTGAATATGTTTTTCATTTTCAAAAATTTCTACAATGGAAAATATAAACTGAAATAACTCTTTTTAAAGACCCAAAGGAAACTTGAATTCTCAGGAAACCAGGAGCTTCTTGTGGCCCATCCCTATAAGGGAGATTCTCCAGAAATTTTCAGAAGCACTACAGAATGCATGTGGCTAGAACTGTTTATGCTCTGACCCCCTCCCCTCCCAGAGTGGTAATCCATTACATAATGGAGATGTACATAAAGGAACAACTACCTTGTCTTTCCAAATATATATAGTTCATAAGCCATAGTGTGATGACAACATTGTCCTAAGCTGTCTCTCATTAGCGAATGAACCAGCAGTTGGTGCTGGAAGGGAAAATAACCCACTGAGCTCCCCCTGCAGGTCTCGGATAGCATTAACCGACCACCTTTCCATTCTTGGCTTTTTTGAAGGAATCTAATACACTGGTCAACAAAGTCCCTGTTACTTTAGTAAAATGAAAAGTGCTGAGCCCCCCAATCTTTCTGTTGCATATTCTATGGTAATAGATCAAAATTCAGTATTTTTAACAAGTATATAAAAAATAAACAGTCTTTGTAATTTGTTTCTTTCAAAGATTTAGCGGGGTAAGTGAGCAAAATATCTTTACCAATTAGAAAATAAAGATCCAGGGTACAAGCCACAATTTCCAGCTCCTGTGGAGAAAGGCCTCCTTCATGTTCTTAGGTTGCTCTCATGCAACAACAGAGGTCACAGAGGCACACAGAATCTATTTCCCTCTTAAATCTATTCTCCTCATGAATGAAATGAAATGGGGTTAGAACCTGTCTTGAGGTTTCTTTAAGCACTAACTGAAGAGGCTTTGTTACCAAAATTCATCTTCAAGTAGATGGCTTCTACCCACAAGTTGGGGTAGTAGTTAAAATCAGAAGTCTTGGGGTCAAGTTCCTTCTTTGCCTTTTATCCATGGTGAGATTTGGGGTGAGTCATCTCTCAGCATCAGTCTTCTCATTTATAAAAATGGGAATACTAAAAGGAGTTGATTTAGACAGAATGGAAGAAATACACCATTTTCATAGTAGTAAAAAAAAAAAAAAAAAAAGATGCTGGGTGTTGTGGCACATACCTGTAATCCCACTGACACAGGAGGATTACAAGTTAGGGGCCAACCTGTCTCAAAATAAAAAATAAAATAAAAGGATTCGGGATGTAGCTTAGTGATAAAGCACCCTTGTGTTCAATCCCAAGTACCAAAAAAAAAAAAAAAAAAAAAAAAAAATGACAGAGATGAACAGTAAGAAATGAAATGGTATGCTTGATATGAAGAAAACTTTAAGAATAGTATCAAAGGAGACAAAAGAAAATGTAAACAAATTGGAAGGTATGCTGAGTTCTGAGAGAGGCAGACACAATGTCATATATATATATGTAAATATGAATATATATGTATACATATGTGTTTTATATATATGTGTATATATATGTGTGTGTGTGTATATATATATATTCTTAAATTAGCCTAATACTTTATTACAAATCCAGTGGAAATACCAGTCAGAATTTATTGGACTTTGGCAAAGTGATTCTAAAATTGATATTAAAAAATAAACCAAAATAACTAGAGAGGTTCTGAAAATAAGAGTAATGAGAAGGAAATAAGCCCTTTTAGATATTGAAGTATACTATAAAGCTATAATGTTAATGCAATGGAGTATTGACACATGAATAGAGAAATCAACAGACGAAAACAAAACATCAGAAATAGACCCAAATGGCCAGGCATGGTGGTGCACACCTATAATCCCAGTGACTTGGGAAGCTGAGGCAGGAGGATCACAAGTTCAAGGTCAATTTCAGCAAATTAGCAAGGCCCTCAGCAACTTAGTGAGACCCTGTATCAAAGTAAAAAATAAAAAGGGCTGGAAATGTAGCTCAGTGGTAAAATACCCCTTGCTTCTATGCCCAGCACATAATAAAAAAAAAAGAAGAAAAAGAAAAAGAAAAAGAAAAAGAAAGAAAGAAGAAAGAAAGAAAGAAAGAAAGAAAGAAGAAAGAAAGAAAGAGACCCCAATGCAAATTAAAATCTGTTACATAAAAGTGGTAGGAGTTAAAATTCATAAGGGAAAGATGGATTATTTAATAAGTGTTGGGACAACTGGAAAAATAAATTGGATAATATTTTATATCATATACAATGATGAATTCCAGATATACCAAAGTCTAAGCAATAAATCACAAAGTATTAGTTGATACAAAAATTTTTAAATAATCCTGATGAGGAAGCCTTTATTAACTCTGAACAGAAAAGTGACATGTTTTACCATGTAAAAATTAAAATTTTGATACAGCAAAAACACAATGGCAAAGTCAAAAGACATATGGCAAGCTATGTTAGATAGGTTTCTATTACTGTAACAAAATACTGGGATAATCAACTTATAAGGAGAAAAAGTTTATTTTGGTTTACAGCTTCTGAAGTTTCAACCATGTTCTCTTGGCTCTGTGGCTTTTGGAACTGGGGTGAAGCAGTATATCAAGGTGGGAAACAAGTGGTGGAAAAATCTACTCATTTAATGGTGGTTGGGAAGCTAAGAAAGAGGAAGGGATTAGGGTTCCAGTATCTTCTTAAGAGCACATCACAATGACCCAACTTCTTTCCACTAGACCCCATCTCCTAAAGATTCCACCTCTTCCCAATAGTGTCACTGTCTGAGGATGAAGCTTCCAACACGTGGGCCTGTGGGGGACATTCCAGATCCAAACAACAATTGTCCAGAAGCTGACCTCCCTAATCCATTAAGAATTCTTATATAAAAAATAGAAGTTTTTATAAAGGATACGAATATTTCACTGAACAGGAAATTAAAATGAGTCTAAAACTTTAAAAGACACTTGAACTTAATCAAAAAGTAAATGGGAAGCGAAGCTATGGCACCATTTTTACTTATATTAGCAAAGAAAAGAATGATGCACTCTTGGTGAGGGCGTAAAGTAACAGGCATGCACACTGTCACGAGGGCAGTTTGGAAGAGCACTTAAAATTACAAATGTACAAATATTTTGACCTACAGAGTATACTTCTAGGAATTTATCTGACAGATATGTCAAAGCATAAGACAAGTACAAACAGCACAAAGACATTACTTGCAGCATTATTTGTAATTGCAAAAGTTTGTAAACCACTGACAATAGAAAGCTAGTTAAATAAATTATAATTTATCCATTTGATGGAAATTTATACAGCTCTAAAACATAGAGGAAAGAGTTCATATCTAATGCAGGATAATTACCAGGATATAATGTCAACTGAAGGGGACAGACAGAAAAATGGAAAAAGAAATTACTCACGGATGTCTTGCATAAGCATAAAAGATGTGGAAAGATAAGCAAGAAACATGTATTTGGGGGCTGGTGGCAAGGAGACCTGGGTGCCTTGACACAGGTTAAGAGGAAGACCTTTGATTATGTTTCAATGTTTTATCCTTTTCATAAATTTTGAACTATTTAGTGCCTTAAAAGAATTTAATTTTATTAAAAGCAGTTTATAGTCAAGCTGATTCAGGAGAGGGGTTAAAGGTGATGCTCTAATTAAAGTGCATACTGCACACACAAGGAGGTATTCAACAGAGGGTCATTATGCAGTAAGGGAGTACTGCCTTTGGAATGAGGACTCAGTGTCTCATCACAGTAGCAGGTTTCATGCCATTGGTCCACTTTCCCCCAAGAGGACACTCAATGAGGACTCTCACTGGCCATCCCCATTCTGCTTCTTTTCCCCACCTCCCCAGTACTGGGGATTGAACCCAAGGCCTTGTTTGCCAGGCAAGTGTTCTACCACTACCATGGAGCTACACCCCACCCTTTTTTATTTTAATTTGAGACAGGGTCTCACTCAGCAGCCCAGACTAGTTTCTCATCCTGCCTCAGCGTCCCTCTTGTAATGGATTACAGGCATGCACCACATGTCCAGCTTCCCTATCTTTGTTTAGCCCTACATGAGATACAACTGAGGCTCAAACTCTAGCTCCTAGTTATAATTTTATTAAAAAGACAAAACTTTGAAAACCTAGTCTAATGAAGCTTGGGCCAAAAAGTTGAACCTTTCTTTTCTCTCTCTCTCTCTCTCTCTCTCTCTCTCTCTCTCTCTCTCTCTCCCCCTCTCTCTCTTATATAGGGGATCTCGGAATCAAACCCAGGGACACTCTACCTCTGAACTACATCCCAGCCCTTTCTATTTTATTTTTGAGACAAGTTCTCACTAAGTTCTCAAGGATGGCCTTGAACTTGTAATCCTCTTCCCTCAGCCTCCCTATTATAGTCATGTGCCATGGCTTCCAGTGAAGAGACTTTCTTTAAGACTTGGGAAATTAAAAAACAAACAAAATGATTCTTTCAGACTCTGAGAGACATTGGAGAGTATGCAAACAGAATTTGTGCTGTGCATACATACTAGGTAAATGAGGGCAGCAGTACTCCATTATTTTTCAGGCAGAAGCAGTGCCAAAGGCCTAACTGGGGAGTCTGAGCCTCAAATCACTAGAGGCATACCTATCTTGTCAGTCAACTGAAAATGAGGCAGGAATTACCAAAAGTAGTTAGGAAGCAATTGAGCCCTACCCTATTCAAGATTCTACAGATGGTCCCAGTCTGTGAACTATGTATTACTGATCCATGCCAAGGTAAGTAGAGAAATTCAAAGTGAGAATATGGAATATTGTGTCTATTGAATTGGATGTTAAAAAACTAAGCTTGCATTTTTGCATTTCACTTTTATTTTTCCAATAATTCTTTTAACTTTACAAAAGTATCAGTCTAAAACAGAGTGGAAATTTAAAAACAAAGAGAAACACCATTCTTTACCAGAGATAGTTTGAGATGTTTTGTTCTGATCTGTATTTTCATCTATGCAGAAATACTGTGATGTTCCACAAGACCTGTTGTATCCAATAGAGTAGCCACTAACCATAAGTGGCCACTGAATACACACATTGGGATGTGATGAAAGGGTACGACACATGTCAGATTTCAAAGACTTAGTATTAAAAAATGTAGAATGTCTCAATTTTTATAATGATTATTTATTAAAATAATGTTGATATATTGGATTAAATAAAATACATTATCAAATTTCAGCTACACAAGATAAATAATTTCTGAAGATGAATGCAGTGATGGTTGCCCATTATGAATACATTAATACCTTGAAACCTCACTTATAAATGGTCAAGATAAATGGTTGAGCAAAATTTTATGTTATGTGCTAGGCATGGTGTCATATGCCTATAATCACAGAGGCTTGGGAGGCTAAAGCAGGAGGATCACAAGTTCAAAGCCAGCCTCAGCAATTTAGCGAGGCTCTAAGCAACTTATCAAGACCCAGTCTCAAAATAAAATAATAAAAAGGGCTAGCAATGTGGCTCGGTGTTTGAGTGCTGCTGGGTTCAATCCCTGGAGGAAAAAAAAAACTATGGGTATTTTACCACCCTTAAAAATAAGTTAAGATTTAGGTATATGTTTCTTTTTACTTCTTAATGTCACTACTAGAATATTTAAGGGGTGTGTGAGACTGGTGTTTGTGGCTCACATCATACTTCTCTTTTGGACAGAGCTGAATGTTGCTCCAGACTTTCTCCTCCTGCCACCTTTGAACCAATATTGTAGTGTCTAGTCTCACCTCTACCCACTCAGCTCAAACATCCCCTGTTCAGCAAAACTTCCGTGAAGAGTGAGGAAGCTCCTAACATCCACCTCCCCTTTAACTGAATTCCTATGGTGTTTGATATAAACCTTCATTGGTGTGTGAGTGTGTGAGAGAGTGTGTGTGTGTGTGTGTGTGTGTGTGCAGTTTTTCACAAATTAGTAAACATACCCTCAGGGGTATGTTTACTATCACTTCATCCCCACCACTTAGCACTGCACACAGGAGCTCAGCTGGGCCTTGTCTCAGGCATTCATTCAATATAGTTGAGTATGCAGATAGAGCAAGTAGTCTTAGCTTCAGATACTTTACCACAAAGCTCCTTGCTCCTCTTCACACTGGACTTGGAGTTCTGAGAGTTGAGTGCTAAATCTAGTTGTTAGGCAAGAAAGATGGATTTGAATATCTGCATGTTAATGTCACTATTTAACAGATAACTTAAAAATGATCATTCATTCAACAAATATTTAGAGTACTATTTTAGGCACTGGGAAAAGAGTGGTAATCAAGTCAGCTTAAGTGTGTTTGAGGCACTTCATTCTGTGGGAAAGTGGGGTGGCACAAAACAAAATAAATGATCAAATGAAGCAAGAAATTCAGAATTTAGTAATGTGCAGAGAATGAAAACAAAGTGGTGTGCTGAAAATAAGAACAGTGAGAGGCTGTCTTAGAGTCAGTGGTCAGGGAGGTCCTTGGAGGAGGTGACTTTTAAACAGGAATGATGACAAGGAGGAGGTAGCCCTTCAGAAATGGAGATGAATATTTTAGGCAGAGGGAACAGCAAGTCCAAGTTTCATAAAGCAGAAACAAGTTTATGTGCTTGAGATAAAGAAAATGGCAGTAGCAAGTTCAAAGAGGAATAAATGCAGAATTTCTCTCTCTAGCACTATGGTAAACTTAGAGCCTAAAAGTCCCTCCCAAATGAAACAACAAAAATCTTGGTAAACATTTTACGAATTCTTTAATGAACTGCTGAACTGACATTAATGAAACAATCATCAGAAATGAAAAATATGGCAAAACAGACTTTTATCCTAAAGGTTCATGCTGGGTCTCAAACTTTAATTTGTGCCTTAGTGAAGAAATGGGTTGAGAGACAAGAGCTATGTTGATTAATTTTATGTGACAATTTGACTAAGCCACATTGTCTAGACATTATTCTAGGTGTTTCTGTGAAGATTTTTTTTTTATTTACTTATTGATTCATTGAACACAAATGGAGTACAGCTATTGTTTCACTGGTTGTACACAAAGTAGAGTCACACCATCTGTGCGTTCATGCATGTACACAGGGCAATGGTATCTGTCACACATTCTGTTATTGTGAAGATGTTTTGGATGAGATTAAAATCAGTGGACTTGGAGTAAAGCAGATTGCCTTCCACAATATGGGTGGGCCTCAAACAATCAGCTGAAGATCTGAATACAACAAAAGGATGGCACGCCCCCAAGCAAGAAGGAATTCTCCAACAGATTGACTTTGACTCAAACTATAATTCTTTCCAGGGTCTCCAGCCTACCAACCTCCCCCATCAGATTTTGCATTCACCAAGCCTCCTCAATTGTGTGAGTCAATTCCTTAATCAATCTGTTTGCACACATACATACGGTTCTACCCTGTTGTTCTGTTTCTCTGGAGAATCCTAATATAGAAAGTAAGGCCTAAATGAAGAATCTAGTAGGAGAGCTATTAAACTTTGAGATCCTCTGGAGATATAACCTCAATAAATGGGTGAATCCAAAGTAAGCCTACCACACAAAAGTGAATAGCAACGAAAGTAACTCAGCTTTGACACAGGTGGGTGGCAGTGTTGTTAGTAGAAAACAAAATAATCCGAGAATTTGTAAGCATAGCTACTTTTTATGTGGATTTGCACTCCAAGTTCATATTACAAGGATAATCAAAAAACCTCCAAGGGTAGATTTTCATATGAAATACATTTTTGATAATTATAAATAGAGTAAAATTCATTCTTGAGGAAATTCAGTTCTATGTGTTAAGAAACAAAAAGTGGTTTATCTACTACTACAATCCTGATACCACAAAAAGTTGGCAACCACTAACCTGTTCTCTAAATGCTACAGTTTTAATTTTTGCAGAATATCTTACAAACAGAAAAATAATAGAATATGTAATATTGTTGGTCTGGTTTCTTTCACTACGAAAAAATGTATTTGCTATTCATACATGCTCTTGCACACACAATAGCTCATGCCTTTGTATTACTAAATAGTATCATCCTGCTCTGTGAAAGGATCAGTTTGTAACTATAATTCTTTCCTTAGCTGCATCAAATCTGTTGATGAGCCAGTTCAATGTCTGCAGTGTTTTTCACTTGTGGCCTTTCTGCCTGATTCTTTATTGTATCCATCTCTCTACTGAAATTCTCCATGTGATCTTGCATATTGCTCATCTCTTCCTTAAAGTCTGTGATATATTAATTGTGGTGACTTCAAATTTCCTGTCTGACTGTTCTGACATCTGTGTCATATCTGAAAATGGTCTACTGCTCGCACTGCTTATTGGCAGTTTGCTGCTCTTTCACATGCTGTGCAATATTTTCTGGTGTTAGACAGTGGTGAGTGAAGGTGAGTTATTTTTACTCCTGTAAATGGACATGTGTTTCCTCCCACAGTCCTTCAGTGTGGGCGTTGTGTCAATATCATCAGGTGACAAGCTGGGCTGAAGGTCTACAGTGCCCCAAAGCCCTTAAAATCTGTGACCAATACCTTTGTGTTTAGGGTGAGGCTCACATTCTGGAGGATTTTTCTCAATGTCTTCTCCTTCTTCAACTTTAGAACATCTCATCATGTTGTACCTCATGGAAGGTCTCTTGCCTCATGCTCTTAAAATTTCCTGAGAAATTTCTCATTGTTACTTGTTGACGCTTTTTAGCCTGTGGCATTCCTAGGCCTATATGCAAAAAACTGAAAGCAGGGACCCAGTTATTTGTACACCAATGTTCATAGCAACATATTCAACCAGGCACAGTGGCACACACCTGTAATCCCAGTGACTCGGGAGGCTAAGGCAGGAGGATCACAAATTCAAAGCCAGCCTCAACAACTTAGTGAGACCCTATCTCAAAATAAAAAAATAAAAAGGGCTGGGGATGTGGCTCAGTGGTTAAGCCCTTCTGGGTTCAATTCCCAGTACCAAAAACAAAAACAAAACCCTATTCATAATGTCCAAATGTTGGAAACAAACCAAGTGCCCATGAACACCATGAATGAATAAACCAAATGTATTATATACATGAAACAGAATATTACTCAGTCTTAAAGAGGAAATTCCAATACTTGCTGAAAATGAAACTTGAAAATATTATGCTAAGTGACATAAGATAAACACAGAAAGCTAAATGCTGTATGATTCTACCCATATGAAATACCTAAAACAGAAAAATTCAGAGACAAAAGCAGAACAGAGGTGACCAAGGACTGGCTAAAACTAATGATTGACATTACCAAGGGTTGACAAGGATGTGGGACAATGAAAATCCTCATATGTTGCTTCCAGGCTGTTGATATTATTTCATTGATCTTTCTGTCTTTATGCCAGAACCACATTGTTTCAATTATTGTAGCTTTACAGTGAGTTTAAAAATAAACTTTGTTCTTTCTCGAGATTGTTTTAGTATTCGGAGTCCCTTGAGATTCCATATGAATGAATTTTCAGAAAATTTTTTCTATTTCTGAAAAAAAAAGTGATTTGGATTTTGACAGGGGTTATGTTGACTCTAGGTTACTTTGCATAGTATTGATTTTTAATAATATTAATCCTTTCAATCCACAAACAGCTTTTTTCCATTTACTTCTAAAATTTCTTTCAGCAGTGTTTTAGAGTTTTCAGTGTACAAGTCTTTCACCTCCTTGGATAGGTCTATTCCTAAGTATTTTATTTTATTTTACTGGTGCTACTGTAAATGGAACTGTTTTTAAAATTTCCTTGCAGATGATTAGCTGTTTAGAAATACACTAGATTATTATGACTTCTAACTGTAATTTTCTGGTTTTTCTGTATGCCTCTGCCCCTGGAGCTGTGCATCTGGCCATTGGGGGCTCCGAATTAAAAAAAAAAAATCTACTCAAATTTGAGCAGCTCATGATTCTACTTTTTAAACTAGTTTCTTCTCAGTGTTTTTAAGTCTTTTACTATCTTGCCTAATTATACTGGATAGGACTTTTGTAGTAATGTTTTATGGAAGTGTTAAGAATATGTCCTTGGGCTGGGGATGTAGCTCAGTTGGTAGAGTGCTTGCCTCCTAAGCACAAGGCCCTGGGTTCAATCCCCAGCACCGCAAAAAAAAAAAAAAAAAAAAAAAGAATATGTCCTTGTCTCGTTCCATACTTGGGAGCAAACATTCAAAATTTCTCCACTAAGTATGATGTTAGTTTAAGGTTTATCATATGCAGCATTTGTAAGTTCCCTCTATTCAGAGTTTTCTGAATTTCCATAATAGATAGTTGGATTTTTTTCACATCATTTTTTTACAATCTACCATCATGATAATCTATTTTTTTCATCCTTCATTCTGACTTTAAAATGTAAAACTGACCTCATATTTCTGGTATAAATGCCACTTGGCCAAGATGTATTATCTTTTAATTTTTATTGAATTCAATTTGCCAATATTCTTTTAGATTTCATGTGGAAAAATTTTATGCATGATAATGGCTTTAATTTCATTTACCAGAACTCAGAACAAACCTGATTATAAGGGAGGTGAGAAATATAAATAAATAGCTATTTCTGACACAGAAATGAAGAGAGATGGAGGACAGAAATGAGAATATTCATTGCACATCTAATCATGGGGCATAACCATGAAGCAATATTTAGCAAGAAATGGCTAAGATTTCCTTGAATTGATTAAAAGATTCAAGAACCATAATGTATTCCAAGAAGGGAAAAGAATCCATATATCAATTTGCTATAATGAAACTCCAAAACATCTAAAAGAAAAGCAGATTCTCCAAAAATAATTGACAATATGACTAACACCAAATTTTTGGTAGCAACAGCAGACACTAAAATATCATGAAACAGCGTAAGGGAAGAGAGACACACTTTCAGTAGTCAAATACTGACAGAATTCTACAGAGATGCGCAGTGCAGAACATAGAAATTACAATTTTTCTGAAACGTTAGCAGGAATGTAAGCAAGTGAACTAGTAAACATTTTTGCAAATATGAAACCATCATATAAGGCACTGTTTTAATTTGTAGAATTAAACAAGAATCAGAACTAAAATACTGGGTAACAAGGACACATAAGTTTAAGGAGAATAAACAAAGTTAAGATGTTTTGTGTGGTCTGGAGAGTTTAGACTTTGGTGAGTTAAATATGTGTGGTAAAACTGCAACTGTAACAACTAAAAGAATAGAAATAGTGTATAAATGCAGTGTGGACAAAAACAAATTAAATTTAAAAGGGAGGAATAAACACTCAATTTAAAAAGGAAAAAAATCAGAGCAGCATGAAAACAAAAACAAGATGTCAGAAACAAGTTCGATTACATCAACAATCATAGGACATGTCTATGATCCAAACTCAGTGCATAACAGAGGTAAAATTGTGACAATGTGACATGTGTATTGGTGACATACTTAAAACATAGGTACACAGGAATATTGAAAAAGAAGAGAGGATGACGTGCCGGGAAAATACCACTCAAAAGAAACCTGAGGTTGCTATAGTAAGAACAGGAAAATATACTAGAGTGGGAAGCATTATTCCATATAAAAGGGAGTCACTACCTAAGGATAAATCTTGTGTAATAAATCTAAAGTTTAAGCAAACTAAAAAATAGCACCAATATATGTAAGCACATATTACTAAGCTCTCAAAATGTGCTGACAAATCTACCATCATAGTGAGAGATTCAACATACCTTTCAGTGTTAAGTTTAGGTGGGTTAAAAATATCTAGGAAACTATACTTTGACTATGCAATAATCACCTGGAATTGATTGGACACATATAGAACTTATAGAACTCTGAGAAGGCACATTCTTTTAACATTTACAAAACAATTTTAAAAATCAACAACAAGTCTCAACAAACTACAAAGAATCAGAACTGTACAATCATATTCTTTAACCACAATGAAATTAAAGTCAGGAAATGAAACAAAAAATCCCTTACTTTTGGGAATTAGAAAAAAATTTTTCTAAATAACTCAGAGATGGAAAAAGCAATCAAAATGTAAATGTACCAAATTCTTAGAAATGAACAATAATAAAAGTGCTTTATATCAAACTTATCGGAAACAGTGACAGCAACATGTACAAGGAAATTATAAATATATTTAAAGAGAGCAAAGGTTGAATATGAATAAGCTATGGATGAAGTTTAAGAGATTAAAAAAAATCACAATAAATACAAATAAAGAAGAAAGGAAGATACTTATAATGAATAAAAATTAATGAAATGAAAGAAAAAGCCATAAATTGGTTCTTTGGAGACAAACAAAAAAAAGAAAACCCATTTCTGGCAAGATCAATTAAGAAAAAGGGAGAAAATATAAATGATTAACATTAGGAATATCCAGGGCATTTAACAATCCAGGTAGGTTAGAAACTATAAAGCCCATAAAAGAATATTTCAAATATTTCATGTCAAAAATGTGAAAATATAAATAAAATAGAAAATGGCTAGAAAAATATGACTTCTTAAAACAGAATCAAGAAGAATTAAAATCTAGACTAAAGTTTAAATGAACTAAAAAATACCACCAAAGTATGTAAACACATATTACTATGCTCTCAGAATGTACTGACAAATCTACATTTTTCAATCATTTTAAAAATTGAACCAATAGTTTAAAATTTTTCTAGAAAGAAAATAGCAGTTTCAGTTGTGTTCTTGCAAAATTATAAGGAATGTATTCAACCATTTATTTTAGGGGTGTGTCCAGGGGATAGAATATGTTCTTGATATTTTAATCAAAGAGAGATTTAATATATATAATATTTACACATGCTAGCATATAAATAATAAATTTAATATTTCAATTATATATTTAGAAGATTGTTGGAAGGGCTAGAGAATGGAAGTTGGAAGCAGGGCTGGTACTGGGCTTTACACCATTCACCCTAGCTGCCATCTGGGAATCAAAGAGCTGCTGCTATTGTCATTGCCACAAACACAAATGCCTGTCCTCAGGGAGATGGAGACCAGGCATGGCACTCTATGCAAATCTATCTATATCTGCTAGACCAGGCTCATGGCAGCCACCACATTACATAGATAGCTTCAAGAGAGTTTGGAGGATGTTGTCTGGGGATTTTGAACCTCTCCAAATAGAGGTTGTAGAAAAATGGAAATCGATAAAACTAGTCTCAGAATTTTGTTAGTTATTTTTAGAAAGTAGCTGTAGCTTTGATAACAAAATCAAAGAAACATAATAAGAAAGAAAAATTACTGACTATCATTGCAAAAATCCCAAACATACTAGGAAAGAAAATCCAATATCACACAGATTGAATATCCCATATCCAAAATGCTTGGGAAAAGTAGGGTTTCAGATTTGGGAGTTTTTTCTTTTTTAATTTTGAAACATTTATGTAGATGTTATCAGTTGAGTATCCCTAATCCAAAAATCTGAAATTTTAAATGCTCCAAAATATGAAATTTTTTGAGCATCATATGGTTCTCAAAAAGTTTTGGATTTCAGATTTCAAATTTTGGATCATAGATGTTGAATCAGTATCAAGGGAAAAAAATGCTAAACTACATCCAAGTTTGGTTTAATCCCAGGAACATGCGTTTTATACCTAAAACTTCATAAAAACATTTATTAGATAGATACAAAACTATTCCCAATAAAAATTTCCAGCAAATTAGGAATGGAAGGATACTTTCTTTAAACTGAAAAAGTACATTCACAAAACACACAAACATCTTTTTAATACATTTGCTTTGTGATCACAAACAAGACCAGGATGTCTTCCACCACCACATCTCTTCAACAGAACAGTAGAGGACATTGGCCAGGCCAGAGGAGCAGAAATAGAAATCAGAAGTAGAAACAATGGCTAGGAAGAAACAAAACTACCCTTTGCTTTGCAGATGATCTGATTCCTTACACAGAAAAGTCAAGTCAATCTACAGATAAAACAGGAGAATTTAACAAGGTCACTGAACATAAAATTCATGTGTTAAAGTCAGGATCATTTGGAAATGTAATTTCATATAAAATGACTTTGTAAGAGTCATAAACCATGTAACATACCTATGACTAAATCTTATAAAAACTCTGAGTTGAGGAAATTATTTTTATTGAAATGTTAAAATTTAAATAGATAATACACCATTCTTAAATAGACAGACTCAGCATCTTAAAGATGTTAGATTTTCCACAATTTATATAGAGAGTCAGTGTAATCTGATAAAAATATGAAAAGTAGTTTTGATGGGACTTGACATACCAATCCTTAAAGTTATATGGAAGACAAAAGGGCCCAAAGTAGTCAAGATCTCTTGAAGAAGAACAAAATAGGGGAGTTAATAAGAAATCTGACTCCATTTTTTTTATCTGATTTCTAAGAGCTTTTAATCTTTGCCTCCTTCCCTTTCCCTTAAGCCCTCATCTGGACAAGCAGATGAGAAAACCTGGTCCCTCCCTTTTTGATGCTGGTTTGAGATTCAAATCATGTAAACCACTCTCCTTTCCTTGTCACCTGTGTTAGTCAGCTTTCCATCACTGTGACAAAGTACTTGAGGTAATCAACTTACAAGGAGGAAATGCTTATTTTATGCGTGGTTTCAGAGGTTTCAGTTCATGGTCACTTGGCCCCATTGTTTTTGGGTCTATGGGCACAATACAAAAATAGCAGGAGTGGATGGTGGAGGAAATGCTCACCTCAATGCAGCCAGGAAGCAAAGAGGAAGAGGAGAAGCTGGGGTCCTAATATCCCCTTCCAGATCATGATGCCATACCTAACTTCTTCCCAGTAGGCCCCATCTCCTAAAGGTTCCATTACCTCCCAATAGTGACACAGGCTGAGAACAAAGACTCCAAAACATGGGCCTTTGGGGGATACTGAGGATCCAAACTATAGCACAACCCCAGCACAACCTTCTAACCACAATAAAATCCGAGGCCAGTGTCCTTACCTTGCTCCTTCAAAACACTTCAGACCTGCGTGGGAGGCCTGCCCTGAACCAAAAGCCGCACTTATGTAAATAACAGACTTTTCAGGCCATCTTGGTTTGTGTGTGACACCATTAGTCTGGATCTCTGAACCAGACTTTGGAGGGGTGGTCCGTTAGCTTCTGCAGGTGACCATAACAAGGACCTTCCTGACTACATAGCAAGTGGAACTAATGAGGAGTCTCTGCATTAAATAATCCTATTGTATTGCATGAGAACCATGGCTTCTGGAGTTGTGTGGCTTCTGGAGTTCTGGTGGCCCTGGGTAAGATGGGCAGCTGGGGACTAGACAGAGCTTTCTAAGGCAAGTTAAGGAGTCTGGATTTCATTCTCAGAGTAATGGGGAGTTCGAATTGGGGAATAAACATGACCTGATTTTAGCTTTAAAAAGATCAATCTGTTATGGACTACATTGTGGTTCCCCTTCCCCAATTCTAGTGAGAGATCTCAACAGAAATCAGTCGTGGTGTTTCAGAATCCAGCCTTGGAGCCAGGCATGGTGGTGCATGCCTATAATCCCAACAGCTCCAGAGGATGAGGCAGGAGGAGCACAAGTTCAAAGCCAGCCTTAGAAACGTAGGCCCTAAACAATTTAGTGAGACCTTGTCTCAAAATAAATTAAAAAAAAAAAAAAAAAAAAAAACGGGGCTGGGGATGTGGCTAAGTGGTTAAGTATTCCTGGGTTCAATCCATGATACCAAAAAAAAAATAATAATAATAATAAAAAAAGAACCCAGCCTTGGTATTGGACCAAGAACTGTAAGAAATACATTTTTTATTGTTTAAACCCAGTCTTAGTATTCAGTTGGCAGTGAGAATGGACTAACAATAACTAGTGTGTATAAAAGAAAAGGGGAATCAACATAGAAGTGAGGACAGCTGTGAGGAGATGATGCCTTGAGCTAGGACATCAGTGGTAATGATGGTAAGCAGATAGGTCTAGAGTGTGCTGGAGAATGGCTCACAGGACATGCTGATGGATTGGAGCTGGAGGGTGAGGAAACCAAGGAATCAAATCCAAGATTTATATCCAGGTTAAAAAAAAAAATCAGGCCAACTTGACATTTCATGGTTTGAACTTAAGAGAAAACTCTTAGCTAAAAAATAATAATAAACTGGAAGGTGAATCAGAAGACGTTTTCAGACAAAAAGAATAGTGAGATTACACAAGTTCTAACTATTATGTTATAATATTATATAACGTATTTTCCCCCTGGTGCTGGGGATGGAACCCAGGGCCTTGTGCATACTAGCCAAGTGCTCTACCACTGAGCTAATTCCCCAGCCCATGTAATGCATTTTTACAATATAACAAGACCCTACAATTTCAGAGCGAATTAAATCAATAGCACACAAGAGACATAAACCAATTCTCCAAATAAGGCATCACGGGTGTTTCCTCTACACAGTGATCAATGACTCATTCTCCAAGTAAAGAAAGAATGTGCACTATGACATAGACCTATATTATTATTAAATCATTTGGATACATATGAGAAAAATTATCATTTTAATGAGCGTCTAGAAATCTCTGTGAATCCTATATTTTAGAGCCAAATGATGGCCCTAATTTTGCCTTTACATTTTAGGGAACACCAGCCTCTTTAAGATTTCTACCCATAGCAGCAGCACAGCCTGCTTCAGCAGTGGACACAGAAATGATTGGTTTTTATACAGAATTTTTCTTACCAAATGCTGCTTCTGTTATGGTCATATTGAATAGCTTTTGCAACATAGATGCCACACAACCAGTCCTCCAGATGCCTTCTTAGCTGACCAGCCTTTTCTGCTCAGAAAGTGAGTCCTGTTCTTTTAAGTTTAATTCTTTTTCTTCCTGAGTAGGAGGAATAAAGTGAATGCAAAAAAGACTAGGAGATTCTCTTACATGAAGAAACTCACATTTTTTTTTTTTTTTGTCACATCTCTGATTTGGCTCTAGTTTCATTCACTTATCCATTCACCATTCTAAAACCACCTAAATCAGAATAAGAACATTAACTTCAATTATTTGACGGACATTATGATTCCCATCTATTGACCTATAAGACATTAAAATTCTCACCTCCTTACTCAGCAATATCCAGTTGGACTATCCGCCACCAAGATGAGCTATCAAAAGCACAAAATAGTAGAGCTTTGCTGTATTAATTACGCTATGTTGCAACTCTTATTAGACAATATTACTATTAAGTTCACTTCTAAACTTTTCCTAAGAACAATAATGCAAATTGTTTTTAATAACAATTACAAACTCCTTGCAGATTAATATTTATGCCAAGAAATATGACTTAATGAGTGTTATATTAAAAAAGTATTATGGCTTATCAATGCATTTCAGGACCAATGTTTGAAGCATTATTTTTTTTCTAGTGACACATCTAGAGTATGTATCATGTCATTCATCCTTACTGTACTCCATACTGGCAAAATTAAAACAATATTCACCATGGATTTTGTATTCTTTTTTCACATCAGTGTTATGGACTATATTGAGATTTCTACTTTTCTGTCATTTAAGGACTCTTCTCATTTAAATGAATGGGGTTGGGGATGTGGTTTGATGATAGTGGCCCTGGATTCAAGCACCTGCACTGAAAAAGGAAATGAATAAATAAATGGAATGTTTTAAAGAGACAAACAGAAATAAAATTATTTTTCATTAACCCTAAAATAATTAAATGTCCAAATTTAGGAGTTTCCTCTATCTAAATTTATGTTTTAGACTAAAGATTTTATTTTGCAAAAGAAATCTATAACCATACTTCCAGGTATTCTGTTTTCAGATTAGTTGTTATGCCTGCCCAAATTTTCACTCCGTCAATGTTACTACTGTAATTAATTGAAATCCACAGTGGCCTAGTGAATACAATGATTATTTTCTTGAGACATGAAAAACAATTTACTAGTAATGAACACTTAACACATTCAAAATTAATTTTTCCCTCTTAACTTTAGGGGAAAAAAAGACAAAAGATGACTATTCATTAAGATAAGCCTAAAGCTATTTTATTTTATAATGTGCTTTAAGAAAAAGCTAGAATGCCTTTTTTCAATTTATCATCATTAAAATCATTTTTAAAAAGTCAAAGAAATGTTTTTTTCTTGGATACTTATAAGGTTACCAATATTTATTTTACAAAGTAACTGGTAAAACTAGGGTTTATTAATAAAATCTTCACTTAGTATGCTTAAAAATCATGACCCTAAACACAAACAGGGCATCTACAAAATCCCTAGAGTTAACCTCATACATAATAGGAAGAGATTGAATTTTTTCCCACTAAGTTAAAGACCAATATAATGTTCATATTCACTGCTTTTATTCTACACTGTACTGGAAGTTTTTGCCAGGATAATAAGTCAAAAAAGAAATCAAAAGTATTTAGATTGAAAGCAAGAAAAAACACTGTGTTTACAGATGACATGTAAAAATTCCAATGAAATCCACAAAAATGACTAATATACAAAAATATACTGTTTCTATACATCATAACTATTCATAAATTGAAATTTTTAAAAAGTACCCCTCAAAAATTTTAAAAAATACTAAGGGATAAATGTGACAAAATTGCATAAGTCTTCTCTCTGAAAGGTATAAAGTCATACTGAAAGGTAATCTGTTTATTACCAAACCACAATTTCAGTAGAAAAGAACACTTATTAGATGAAAATGAAAATTCCTCTAGTGCTTTCTACAGTAATGTGTGGGGAATATAAAAAAAATTAAAGTAAAAAACAAAAAACCTGAACAAATAGAGTGGTAAACTATGTTCATAAATCAGAAAACTCAGTATAATCTTATTTTACCAAAAATTGATATATAGAGTTAATGAAATTGCAAAGAAACTCCCAGCAATTTTTTTTTTGGTGAAAATTGGCTAGGTAATTCTAAAATTCATATAACAATGCAAAGAATCTAGAATATTTTTTTAAAAATCTGGAAGATGAACAGTATCTGATTTTAAAATTTATCATAAACTTAATTATATAGTATTGATGAAAGGATAGACATGTACCATAATAGAAAAGAATTGAGAGTCCAAAAATAGACCCAAACATACATGGATTTTCTTATTGTGGTAAAATTTCAAATAACATAATGTTCCACCACATTAACCATTTTTCAAATATAGAATTGTGGGGCAATTAGTATATCCATAATGTTGTGACCATCACCACTAACTAGTTCCAAAGCTTTGTCACCCCAAAAGGAATCTCATACAATTAAGCAGTCATATTCCATTTCTTCTCTTCTCCAAGCTCTGGGAAACCTCTCATTTGATTTATGTTTCATAGCTTTGCCTATTCTAGATATTTCATATCAATGGAACCACAAGATATGTGGCCTTTGGAACTGGTTTCTTGGATTTAGCATAATGCTTTCAAGGTTTATCTATCTTGTACAATGTATTAGCACTTCATGCCTTTTTAATGGTTTCTTGGATTTAGCATAATGCTTTCAAGGTTTATCTATCTTGTACAATGTATTAGCACTTCATGCCTTTTTAATGCTGAATTGAATTGTATTGTCCATTATATTGACATTCCACATTTTGTGTATTCATTCATCTGTCTACTTTTTGGCTACTGGGTGGAATAGAGCTGTTATGAATGTTTGGACACAAGTATTTGTTTGATTATCTATTTTCAGTTCTTTGATTTTCAGTTCTTTCTATCTAGGAGAATTATTCCTTAATCATATGGTAATTCGATTTAATTTTTTAAGAAAGAAACAACCTGTTTCAGTTTTGCACCATTTTACTCATTTGTCCAAGGGAAAAGAAAGCATATGTTCATGTAAAGACTTGCACATGAATGTACCTAGCCATTTTATTTAAACAATAGCCCCAAACTGGAAACAACTCTAGTGCTTCAGAAAACAGAATATTATTCAGGAATTAAAAGGATTGAAGAATCAGTGCCTATAAAATTATGGATTAATCTAAAATAATTATGCAGATTAATATGATTTAGATTCTATCTTCTCACATATTTTTTAGAATATGTAAATGTCTATAATTAAGAAAACAGGTAAGTGGTTGCCTATGGAATGGAACAAAGGTGGGGAGGAGGACCAGGAGGGAAGAATTACAAATATGCACCATGAAGCTTTTGGAGGTAATAAATACATTATTGTTAGCCAGGCATGGTGGCTCACACCTGTAATCCAATGGCTTGGGAGGCTAAGGCAAGTTCAAAACCAGTCCCAGCAACTAAGTGAGGCTTTAAGCAACTCAGCAAGACCCAGTCTCTAAATAAAATATAAAAAAGAACTGGGGATGTGGTTAAGTGGTTAAGCACCCTGGGTTCAATCCCTGGTACCAAAATAAATATACTATTTTTATTTTGGTGATGGGTGTGTGTGTGTGTGTGTGTGTGTGTGTGTATGTATGTATATATATATATATATATCCATACACATACATGTATATACACATATATATTATACATACATATATATACAAAGATATACATATATACATATCAAAATTTGAGAAATTGTAGCTAGGAATGGTGGTGCATGCCTATAATCCCAGTTACTTGGAAGGCTGAGTCAGGAAGATTTGAAGTTTTAGGCCAGCCTGAGCAATTTAGGGAGAACCTATCTCAAAAATAAAATAAAAAGGGTTGAGCATGTAGCTTAGTGGCAGAGTGCCTGGCCAGTATGTGCTAGGCCTTGAGTTCAATCCCCAATGCTTAAGTCAATCAATCAATCAATAAAATGAAATTGAGTATTTTAGATATATGTGCTTTTCTTTAAACACCAATTACACTTTCATTTAAAAGGTTAATTTCAGCTTGAGCAGCTGTTGATAGAATTCCAAGAATCATGCTTCAGGCTTATTTTGAGATCTTCCCCTAACCATTATTATGGTATTCTCTTCAATTTTCTCCAATATTTTGGTCTCCTACATCCACCCCACTGCCCTCTGAATCCCATATCTTCCTCTTTCTGGATTTGCTCCCCATTGGGATGGAGGACACCTTCAGCAGCGTGCTAGGACACTTCTGTAAAAGTGTTTATTGTGCCATGACATTTATGACAGTTTGCCAGGCACAGAAATCCAAGTTGGCACTGTTTCCATCAGTACTTTGAAGGTACTGACCATTTTCTTGCTTTGTTAAAAAGATCAAGCCTACTCTTTTCCTTGACAGTATTCTTTCTTTCATTGCCATTGGTTTCTTTGTCCATTATTTTTGCTTCAACCCAATCCCCTGCCTCTGGAGGGCTATAGGATCATCTAATAGCTCCCATTTAAAGTTCGTGGCAGTGTGCATTAGTGAGTCAGTTTTTATCTATTGAGCTGGTTATTTGGTGAATACTGTCAACCTAGTGGCTCATATCCTTCAGTTTTGGTAATTGTTGTTGTCACTGATGATGGGTTTCTCTGTTGTTCAGATTTTGGACCTGCTGCTTTGCTCCTTTAATTTTCTTACCTCTTTTTTCTCTCTTCTATTACCTTTTGATCTTTCTGTTAAGTTTCCTTAACTTTATTCATCAATGCTTATGTTGTTTTTAAATTCTATATTTCAATTTTCAAGAATTATTGTCTTGTTCTGAGTGTTTATATGCAATATGTACCACTGTTCCTTCACAGATGCATACCCTCACTTGTTCGAGAAGTATATTAGAATTTTTTATCCCCGAGATACCCTCTCTCCTTGTAGTTTCTGTCCTACAACTCACTTTGTTTGGGGTTTCTTCCCTGTAAGAGGCTCCTATCAGAAATCTAGTGCATTTTTTTCCTGTTGCCACATCAATTCCAATTAACATTGTGAGTTAAAATATACATATTCATTATTTTACAGTGATAGAGGTCAGAAATTCTAAGACCAGGGTGTTGGCAGGGCTACATTCCTTGTGCAGGCTCTAAAGAATCTGTTTCCCCATCTTCTCCAGCCTCAAGGGGCTATCTGCACTTCTTGCCTCTTGGTCCCTTCCTCCATCTTCAAAGTCAACAACATAGTGTCTTTAATTAGTATCTGCCTCCCCTCTAACTCCATCATCACATCTCATCCCTAGCTCTGACTTGCTTGCCTTTATCTTATAAGGACACCTTTCCATCTCAAGGCCTTTAACTTAATCACAACTGCATGTCAAGTAATGTATCTAGTGTCTGGGCATTAGAATATAGATAGAGTTGGAGTCAACCTACCATACCTATTGACCCTGGGTTGTCTACTCATGTTCCAAATATTTAGCCCTCATCCTCTTACTTCCAGGCCCAACTCATATTTATATTATAAGATGAATGAAAAAATGATTTCGTTTTCAAAAAGAAAAGATTTCCCACGTGTTTCATTTTCTATTACTATATAAGAGATTACCACAAATTTAGGAGCTTCAACCAATGCATTTTATTTTCTCACAGTTTCTGTGGCTCAGGAGTCAGAGAATAATTTACCTGATCCTCTGCTCAGGGTTTTGGAAGACAAAAATTAAGGTATTGGCCAGGGTACGACCTGAGGCCTCTTAAAAGTCTCTTAAAAGCTCTTCATGTGTTATCTCAGTCTCCCCCAACCCCTCTCTTTTTTCTCACTAAAAATTTGTTGTTAATGAGTCTCAAAATTCTGCAACATATTTTTGGTCAAAAAAGAAATGTTTCCAATAAAAAGTGTTCATTATAAAAGTAATTTAAAATGGGCACATACACGAAACAAATGTTCACAAGATATTCTTCTTTCCTCCAGAAGGTTTTATGATTTATGATCATCAACTAGTCTTAATATTAAACTTAAATGGTCATTTGAGACACTCATTTCAAGACCAATATATCACTGATTAAGATTGGGGTGCCAGTACTATGGATGCTTTTCATTTACCCTCCTCACTTTCTGGACAGATTTGTCACATCTGGCAGCCTTTTCATCCACTGCTTTGATGACCTCTATAGCAGCTGTCTGTTTTATATTAAGGAATAGCAAAATGACCAGAGGAGGATAGACAGAGAAAAGCTCAGCACACCCACACTTGCCAGAAACCATGTCAATGATGGCAGTACAACCAGGTATCAAGAATTTGGGACCATCTTGCATTGGTGGCAAAGCCAGCTGCTATCCATTACTAGGTCATTTTCTCCTGTCACCAACCACATTTGCCAAGATGAACATCTTTGAGACACGTTCTTTTTTATTTTTTCAATTTTTTATTTGTTCTTTTTAGTTATATATGACAAGAGAATGTATTTGACATATTACACATACATGGAGTATATGTCTCATTCATTCTACTGCCTGAAAGACACGTTCTTGACAATGAAGCCCATGTTGTCCCTAAGAAGAGCTTAGGTCAAGCATCATGTTTCCTTTCAATAGACTTTAGTGCACTTATAATGTTAGCTGGGGCAAAGGTGGAGACTATGCAAGGTTTAAAAACACCACCCTGCAGGTATAGTACCCAGGCCCTCAATTTCACAGGCATCCTGGAGGGGCAGATACAAAAGCTTGTCAGTTGAATGAGCTGGTGGCAGGATGCAATCCAGAGCATTGTGTTTCACTGACACTGGGTGTCAAGGGTGACTTTCTATTCCTTGAGTCCAGGCATGTTAACACTTGGCTCCAGTTTATTGGTTATTGTTACCATTTTCACCAGAAGCAGATGTAAATGCTACAATCTTGGAAGTACTTATAGTTTTCCTCAGTGTAGGTAATGACATCTTTAACAATTTCTTCATTTCTCTTCTGGCTGTAGAGTGGAAATGGAATGCAAATTTGGGAACATCAAGAATTGTTTCACCAGGTACAGTGGTACATACATGTAATCCCAGTGACCTGGAGGCTGAGGCAGGAGGATCCTGAGTTTAAAGCCAGCCTCAGCAACTTAGTGAGGCCCTAAACAATTTCACGAGACCCTGTCTCAAACAAACAAACAAGCAAAAAGGCTGGGGATGTGTCTCAGTGCTTAAGCCCTGCTGGGTGCAATCCCTGGTACAAAAACAAATTGTTTCACAAACAGATAAAAGCCAGAAGGGCATGTGCACAAGTTTGCCCATCCTTGGAGATACTAGTTTCCAATTCACCAAAAAAAGCAACAATCAGGACAAAACACAATCAACCTGAGATGTGCCTGTGATCATGTTTTTGATAAATTTTGTCTCAGAATATGGTTACATAATACAGTGCTTTATCCATGTGGAATATGTTTCAAGAACCCTATTAGATGCCTGAAACTGCAGGTAGTACCAAACCTTTATATAGTTTTTTAAAAAACATACCAATATGTATATGATTGATACATACACTAAATTTATAAATTTAGGCACAGTAAGAGATTAACAACTATAATCAATATAATAGGATAATCATAACTATATGCTTGTATTAATTACTTTCTGTCACTGTGACAAAATGCTTAAGAAAAACTCATATGGAGAAAAGGTTGATTTAGGTTCATGATTTCAATTCATGACTGGTCAGTACTTCACTTTCAGGCCTGTGGTGAGGCAGCCCATCATGGTGGGGAGCATGAGGTGGAGGAGGTCACAGCAAACAGGAAACACAGAGAGAGGCAGGAAGGGGCTGGGGTCCCATTATTCCCTTCAAGGACATGTTCCCAATGACCTAACTTCCTTCTGCTATGCCCCGGGTCCTGAAGGTTACAGCACTTCTCCATAGTGCCACAGGCTGACAACTAAGCATTTAAGTATATAGGCCTTTGGGGGACACTTAAAATTCAAACTATATTATTGTAAAAGTAAAGACTCTCTTTCTCTCTCAACATATCTTACTGTACTCTCACTTTTTCACTTACAGTAAGCACTTTACGGCTTCTCTTTGGCATATCCAGCATCACTACTCTTTGTGCTTTCTTGTGCTTTGAGCTCGTTTTTTATATAAGAAAAGGGGTAAACACAAGTACCATTAATGCTCTGATAGTTGATCTGATAACCAAGATGGTTACTGACTAAGGGCAGGTAGCATATAAAGTATGGATTCACTGGACAAAGGGATGATTCAAGTTCTGACAGGACAGAGTGGAACAGCATGAGATTTCATCAAGCTACTCAGAACAACATACAAAGTAAAACTTAGGAATTACCTCTGGAAATTCCCATGAAATACTATTGAATCATGGTTGACTTGGGGTGAATAAAACCTCTGAGCCAGACTGCAGATAACTGGACTTGCAGGGACCACTGTATTTGCATGTCTCCAATTTCCATAGGCAGATCTCATTGATGATATTAGGCTCAGTCAGCTTTCAGTTTATCCATGACCCAGGCATATTTGAAGTAGCCTTTTCCCATCTTAGCAGCCAGTTTCTCAAATTTTTTTTATTTCTTTTGTTGATCCCACCACATTTGTAGATCAGATGGCTAATAGCTGTGTACTTGACTGAATCTACATATCTAATAAGGACAATATTTGAGAATTTGCTTTTCCCATTTTGACTTTAACAGTGCTTTTCATGATACTAGCTGTGCTAATCAGCTTTTCGTCACTGTGACAAAACACCTGAGAAAAATAACTACAGAGAAAAGGCTTTGGCTAACAATTACAGAGGTTTCAGTTCATGGAGAGGCAGAAGATCACAGCAGAAGGGCATGGAGAGGAAAGTTGCTCACCTCATGACAGCCAGGAAGCAGAGAGGGAGCAAGGAATGGACTTGGAGTAAGATACACACTTCCAAAACATGCCTCCAGTGACCTACTTCCTTCAACTAGGTGCCAGCCTTTGGGGTTCCACTACTTAGAAATAATTCCATTGGTAGGAACCCATCAATAGATAAATCCACTGATGAAGTCAGAGCCCTCATGATCCATGCACTACCCAAAATCACCTCTGAATATTGTTGTATTGGGGACCAAACCTTCAAAACATAAGCTCTTGGGAGACATTACAGATCCAAACCTAACATCTGTATTCTGGGGGAAACCTTGTTGTAAGTGAAGTTCCGTCTCCTTTTGACTGAGACTGGTATTCCTGACTTTTTGTTGGCTGTTGCCAGAGAGTATTCTCAGCTTTTAGGTACTAGCCATGAGGCCCTTCTACAACATGGAGCTTACTTTTTCAAAGCCAGAATGACTCTATTTCTCCAGACTACTCATATCATACATCATAGAAATAATTATACCATCATCTTTGCCACTTAATGTAACCAAATCAAGGGCGTGATAATTCACATTCAGAGGTTGTAATCACATGCAAAAGGAAATGACTACATAGTATATTCAGGTTGTCAGGAATTCTAAAGGCCACCATAGAAGTCTGCCTGTACCATTATGCATTAATTAAAACATTTTAAAGTTTAAAGATTTAGAATAGAAGCTGACCTCTTAAATTTTTCTTGACACCATCTTCTCAATACCATTAAAATTATGAGCTAAGAATGTGAAAGGTAAGGGAAAAGCAATGTTTATTGATTACCAAATGTGTGCCAGGCACTGTTGTAGGTCTTTTACAACTTATTTCATATCAGAGAAAAGAACTACACATGAACCAAGGAGGTATTATAAGAAATATGTAACCAAATCAAGTGTCCTTATGTACTTATAGGCGCAGATTAGAAAATTTAATAACCATTGCTATTAAGTTGAAAGGTTAAAATAGTTCAAAAATTTCCTAAAATGTGTGATTGAATATGTTTCTGATGGTCCTAAAAAACAAATATTCTACATTTCCCAGTGTAATTTGGACTTTTTTCTTTTTAAAGCAAAACAGATTTTAGTTGCAGAGAATTTAAAACAGACTGTAGCTTATGTAACTAAATTTAATTGCCTAAAATATTTCCTCCTAACTCATGCTCCACATATTTTATTAATCTATGAATAAAATTTATTCCAGGATGGTACTGCACATAGTTAATCATAGTCAAATCATTCCTCATCTAGAAGATCAAATATAGCTAATATTGCTTAGAAAACTGGAATTACAAAAAGCTTTAAAATTAAACATTTTAAACCACATTTAGATTCAAATACAATTTTCATTCTAGAGCATCAAGAAGTGTAAAGCACTCTTTGTCCAGAGCAATCAAGATAAAAAAATCAAATAATCCCAGTTTTTGCATGATTTTATGAAATAGTTAAGCACTTGAAGTCTCTGGCAATGTACTAATGCTAGTATACATAATCTATAAATACAAGTTGAAAACTAACTCTAAATAATGCATGATTTTCTAACCATTAATTTTGTTACCTAATTAGGTAGGTTAATGTAGGTTAATAACATAGCTGAAAAACTATAAATGTCAAATAATCATACATTACATAGAAAAAAAACACCTAACTTAGCTGGGCAGGATCACAAATTCAAGGCCAGACTGGGCAACTTAGCAAGATCTTGTCTCAAAATAAAAATTTTAAAGTGCTGAGGATGTAGTTCAGTGGTAGAGTACCCCTGAATTCAATGCCTAGCACAAAAAAACAAAAGAACCTGACTCATACAAACACCTAAATAATTTCATCTATGTAAAAAATGTACTAGAATTTTGTTGATGAATAAGATATCCTAATAAAAACATACACCTAAAGCTCAAAAGATATTTTCTGAATTCTTACAAATCATTACGTTTTCAAGAAGCAATTTAGACTAAAATGGTTTCTTGTTCTCAGCCCAGATAAATATTTTGGAAAACTCGAAGAAAAAATTTGTATTTCCCAGTTTGTTTGAGGTGTCTCATTATGCTTGGGAAAAGATATTTTCCCCATTCTTATTTGGGCATTTATACACATATTCACACATGGCATAAATTTAAGCTTTGAATTGGCATGTACAAAATCCTCTATGAAGAAATCACAGACCAGAAATAAAAAGCTGGCAATTTCTGATTTCTGAAGCAGAGCCTGGAACAACATTTGCAGTACCCAACTTTCCTTAGTGGTAAACTAGGCATTCATTCCAGCCAGATGTTTGTACTGTTTTCCAAAGCCCAATTGAATAGGGCACTGGCAAGTAAGACATCATTGAGAAGTTCCTTACAAGGATACAAACTGAATAGTACACATTCCTGTACAATTCAAAAACTATACAGAGATCAGAAGGTGGAAACAAAGAGCACAGAGTAATTGCAGAGTAGATAATACATATTGACTCTTTCACTGCAAAAACTAGAAAAACTGGGTAAAACAACAAAAACAGCTGCTTGAATGCATCAGGATGCTAAAGAGGCAGTAAAAAGGCTACAGGATTGAGAAGTAAATGTATACAGGTAAACCTAACCTTTGGTCTGCTTTTCCCCTAGTGACATCTGCTGATGAGGTAGTTCAGAGTTGAGCAGAGGTTGCAAAGAACTCTCAGAAGTAGCGGACAAAAATGAGTTTGGGCCTACCAAGATAGGGCTCCTCTGAGTGCTCCCAGGTTTAGGAAGGGAGCACTTCCTACAACGCAAAACTCTGGGAATAAGATGGGTTAGAATGTGGAACTGAATCCATCTTGAGCCCTTTAAGGAAGTGATACAGGATCATAAAACCCTTACCTACCTTCTAAAAGCAAAAATAAACATGAAGATGACATCATCCTTCTTCAAAGCAATTAATACTATTTTCCAGATACTGTCAACACACAAAATAATCACCAGCACCACCACCAGGTATACTAAGTGAGAATCATTATCATGAAAATAGGCAGGCCCATAGGGGAACCAGATAATTGAATTATGACACATAGACGTTAAGTATGTGTAATAGAAGGAAATCAAAGACAACTAAAAATTTTGACAGAAAATTGGAATTTTTTTTGAAAAAGTACCAAATGGGAAGTCTAGCACTGGGGAAAAAATATTCAAATTAAGAATTCAAGAAATGGATTTTAAAAATTAAACACAGCCAGGAAAGGGGGCACATGCCTATAATCCCAGTGACTCAGAAGGTTGAGGCACAAAGATCACCAAGTTCAAGGCAAGCCTCCACAACTTAGCAAGACTAGCAACTCAGTGAGATCCTGTTTCAAAATTTAAAAAAAAAAAAAAAAGGGGGCTAGGGATGTGACTCAGTGGTGAAGCGCCAAAGGGATCAATCCCCAGCACCCCGCCCCAACCAAAAAATTTCCAAACACAGATGAAGAAAAATTTGGTAAACTATAATGTAAGTCAAAGTAAACTAACAGAATAAAAACAGACAAAAGGTTAGAAAATACAGGAAAACATGTCAGAGACATAGGGAATTAAACAAAAAGTTCCAATTAATGTAGCTAGAATCCAAAAGGAATAAAGGTGAACGAAGGCAAAACTGTATTTGAAAATTGTGTTTTCTAAAACCAGTAAAAGTATTTTAAGTCATTAAGTAATGACGAACACCTTCAGCACATGATTATGTGCTGATATTATTAGCGCAATCCATACTGTAGGAAACTCCATAAGACAACCCAGGTCTATAATAAACTGCGTGAGGAAAAAGATGTGAAGCACTAAACAGAAAGCACCAAAGAGATTAAGAAATAATCCACCCACAGTTACTCTATGTGGATTGTCATTGGATCCTGATTCAAAGAAATTCACTTGGGGAAAATAACCAACTGTGATAGCCATAAAACAGGTGGGCTCTGGGAGAGTAACTGGGTATGATTAATTAAAGAGTTATTGTTTATGTTTGCTTGATTTAGTTATGACAACAGTTTTGTGATTGTTAGAACATTGTTATCTTTTAGAGATATTGATGTATTCACAGATGAGTGGTAAAATACTTGCTTAAGATAATACAAAAGTGGTAATAATAGGACTATACATTAAAGACAATTCAACTTGTGTTAACTGTCAAACAGGTAATGGATTTATGCAAGTTCATTACACTCTTCTGTATACTTTTGCCCATGTTCTACATTCTTCATAATAAAGTTTTATATAATTATTAGTAAGCCTGATTTCCTCATAGAACACCAGCCATCTTTAAAATCCAACTTTTAAGGTTAGTTTCTAAGATAGCACAGAACTGGCATATCATTATATGACCTTTCAATCCACTCTTCAAGGCCAGGTTTAATAAGCTTATCAAACATTAATTAAAACCACAGTCATTAAACTGCATTACCCTACGCCAAAACCAGTAATTTTATACAATAGGAAAATCTTCAGAAATGTAGTTAGGCTATTTGAAATAAGTTTAACTTGATGAAGAATTCTGGAGCCAGGAATCATAATGCAGATTTTATTTATTACTAATTTGTTCCATTTCATTTGATGGCATCCATTATAGTAAATTTTCAATGGTGCAACTTCAAAATAAAGCAGACAAAAATAATCTAGAATTTCATTTTTCATTAACTTAGACTTGACCAATTCCAAATTAGGTACAGGTTGAACATCCCTTATTGGAAACGCTTGGGACCAAGTGTTTTAGATTTCAGAGTTTCTCAGATTTTGGACTATAAGAAGCCCTAATCAAAAGTCCAAAATCTGAAATACTCCAAAGTAAAAAACTTTATGAGCACTACCATGATGCTCAACCTGAATTTTGCCACGCCACATATTCACAACAGTACATTACTTACAACATCAAGTTGTGTCTGATACTCTCTTTAAAACAGGTATCAGAGGGGATTCAAGATGGCGGGCTAGAGGAAGGCTGCATTCCTACTTGCTCCGTGGATTCCTACTTGCTCGAGATTCAAACAGCAGGAATATTGCTCTCAACGAGATTTTATATTCAAATTACATCTAAGAGGTCCCCAGTCCCGCTCCAAAACCAACTCCGTCAGGCCGGGCTTGGGCCCAGTTGCAGGCAGCTACCAGTTGGGAGCGCGGGACCCCAGCAGCCGATCCGGAGTCACCATTGCCAGGCTGGGCTCAGACTTAAGCTTGGGCACCAGCCAGCCAGTGTGTGCGGGACCCCAGCAGCCGTTCCAGAATCACCGACTGGGCTCAGGCCTGATCCCACACAGCAGCTAACCGGGAGCACGGGACCCCAGCAGGCGCTCTGGAGTCACCGATCCTGCTCGGGCTCAGGACTGGGCCGGGGTACCAGCCAGCCAGTGAGCACGAGATCCAAGCAGCCACTCTGAAACCAACACCGCCGGACCGGGCTCGGGTCTGGGACTGGGCTTGGGCCTGACACCGGGCACCAGCTAGCTGGGAGTGCGGGACCCCAGCTGCCGCTCCAAAATCACCATCCTGGACCAGGTTCAGGCCTGACCCCCAGGCAGCCCCAGCTGTGAACATACACCCACCAAGCCATCGGGCTGCCATATCCAGCTCCAAGCCCAGGCCTGCACCCTGTACCTAGTCTAGTTTCAGGCTGCACCCACACTGTTGCTGACCATCTAACAACAACAGGTTACCTTTGCCCACAAACATTGATCATCCCTGAACTGGAGGCAGTGGGACAGCACCCTTCTTGGGACACAGCATTACTAAGCACCTGACAGGCATCAGATTTCTAGACAATAGGAGGTTTGACTAGTACAATATAACTTTACTGCAGAACTTTCTTTCTCTTTTTCTTTTTATAAATAGTAATATTACGATTATTCCTAATATACTTACTACATTCCCACTTCTTTCCTATTAATATCCTTATCATTCTATCACCCTCTAATATAGCAGTGTCCTTGGAGACTCATTCTCTTTTCTCATGCTAAAAACTTCTTTCCTTTAATTCTGCTCTCACTATTCCTATGACATAGTAACTCTATAGACTCACTTCCTATCTCATTAACGTTATATTCTAAACCCCTCAGCATTTTCTTTTTCTGCTATTTGAAATTGTGGTCCTTATTGCAAACCTATGCACTAGATAATTTGAACTCATTTCTGCATATTATAACGCAGTTAATATCTAAATAGGTTCTATATGGTTTAAGGACACATTGTTTATATGGGGTACTGCTAATAATAATCTCTTCAAGGTGAGGTATTGGAAATCTGCAGGGACACTATAAATCTTTTCAGGGAAACTGCAATCCCTCTGATTCTCACTACTAGCAGGGAAGATACACAAGCAACATGAGAAAACACGGGAAGAAAGTATCCCAAACAAACCTAGATGATATATCAAGAGAACCCAAAGATAGCATGGTAGAAGGAATGTCAGAAAGGGAGTTCAGAATGTTCATAATTGAAATGATCCAAGAAGAGAATGATGTGACGAGAGAGCAAATTCAGGCTGTGAATAATCAGCTAATAGAGCAATTGCAGGAAGCAAAAAAATCATTTCAATAAAGAGATAGAAGTTCTGAAAAAAACAAACAGATATCCTTGAAGGAAACAAGGAAATGAAGGAAACAATAAACCAAGTTAAAAACTCAATAGAAAGCATAATTAACAGAATAGATCACGTGGAAGACAGAACCTCAGACAATGAAGACAAAATATCTAATCTTGAAAACAAAGTCGAACAAATAGAGAACATGGTTAGAAATCATGAACAGAACCTCCAAGAAATATGGGACATCATGAAAAGACCAAATTTAAGAATTATCGGGATTGTGGAAGGCACAGATACAAACCAAGGGAATGAATAATCCGTTCAATGAAATAACTTCAGAAAATTTCCCAAATATGATGAGTGAGATGGAAAATCAATTACAAGATGCTTACAGGACACCAAATGCACAGAATTACATAACCACACCAAGGCACATTATAATGAAAATACCTAACATACAAAACAAAGGTACAATTTTAAAGGCTGCGAGAGAAAAGCATCAGATTACCTACATGGGGAAACCAATATGGATATCAGCAGATTTCTCAGCCCAGACCCTAAAAGCAAGAAGGGCCTGGAACAACATATTTCAAGCTCTAAAAGAAAATGGATGCCAACCAAGAGTCTTATACCCAGCAAAACTTACCTTCAGATTTGATGACGAAATAAAATCCTTCCATGATAAACAAAAGCTTAAAGAATTCACAAATAGAAAGCCTGTCCTACAGAACATTCTCAGCAAAACATTCCAAGAGGAAGAAATGAAAAATAACAATGTTAGTCAACATGGGGAGGAATTACCCTAAAGAAATAGCCAATCAAAGGAGAAACAAAGTTAAGTTAAAAGGCCAAAAAAAGCTAAAATGACAGGAAATACAAGTCATATCTCAATAATAACCCTGAATGTAAATGGCCTAAACTCATCAATCAAAAGACACAGACTGGCAGATTGGATTAAAAAGAAAGACCCAACAATATGCTGCCTTCAAGACACTCATCTCATAGAAAAACATGCCCACAGACTAAGGATGAAAGGTTGGGAAAAAACATACCATGCACATGGACTGAGTAAAAAAACAGGGGTTTCCATCCTCATTTCAGATAAAGCAGACTTCAAGCCAAAGTTAGAAGGGATAAAGAAGGACATTTCATACTGCTTAAAGGAAGCATAAATCAGCAAGACATAACCATCATAAACATTTATGCACCAAACAATGGCGCATCCATGTACATCAATCAGACCCTTCTCAATTTTAGGAACCAAATAGACCAAAACACAATAATACCGGGGGACTTTAACACTCCTCTCTCACCGTTGGACAGATCTTCCAAGCAAAAACTGAACAAAGAAACCCTAGAACTCAAGGACACAATAGCTAATTTAGACTTAACAGACATATATAGAATATTCCATCCATCAAAAAGCGAATACACTTTCTTGTCAGCAGCTCATGGCGCCTTCTCTAAAATAGACCATATGTTATGCCACAAAGCTACTCTTAGCAAATACAAAAACATAGAGATACTACCTTGTATTCTATCTGATCATAATGGAATGAAATTAGATATCAATGATAAAGTTAAAAATAGAAACTACTCCAACACCTGGAGATTAAATAATATGCTATTGAATGATGCATGGATAACAGAAGACATTAGGGGGGAAATAAAAAAATTCTTAGAGGTCAACAAGAACAAAGATACAACATATCAAAATCTCTGGGATACTATGAAAGCAGTGCTAAGAGGAAAATTCATTGCATGGAGTGCATTCAATAAAAGAATGAAAAGTCAACAAATCAACGACCTCACATTACAGCTGAAAGCCCTAGAAAAAGAGGAACAGATCATCACCAAAAGTAGTAGAAGACAGGAAATAATTAAAATCAGAGCTGAAATCAATGAAATTGAAACAAAAGAAACAATTCAAAAAATTGACAAAACAAAAAGTTGGTTCTTTGAAAAAATAAACAAAATTGATAAACCCTTAGCCATGCTAATGAAGAGAAGGAGAGAGAAAATCCAAATTACTAAATTCATGGTGGAAATGGATATATTACAACAGACACTATTGATATATAAAACATAATTAGAAGCTATTTTGAAAATTTATACTCCAACAAAATAGAAAACCTGGAAGACATCAACAGGTTCCTAGAGGCATATGAGCCACCCAAACTGAATCTGGAGGACATACACAACTTAAATAGATCAATTTCAAGCAATGAAATAGAAGAAGTCATCAAAAGCCTACCAACAAAGAAAAGTCCAGGACTGGATGGATTCACAGCCCACTTCTACAAGACCTTCAAAGAAGAGCTCATACCAATACTCCTCAAAGTATTTCATGAAATAGAGGAGGAGGGAACCCTTCCAAACTCATTCTATGAAGCTAATATCACTCTGATACCAAAACCAGAGAAAAACACATTGAGGAAAGAAAATTTCAGACCCATATCTCTAATGAACATAGATGCAAAAATTCTTAACAAAATTTTAGCAAATGGCATATAAAAGCATATTAAAAAGATAGTGCACCATGATCAAGTGTGTTTCATCCCAGGGATGCAAGGTTGGTTCAACATCTGAAAATCAGTAATTCACCACATCAACAGACTTAAAGTCAAGAACCACAAGATTATTTCAATAGATACAGAAAAGGCATTTAATAAAATACAGCATCCCTTCATGCTCAAAACACTAGAAAAAATAGGGATAGTAGGAACGTTCCTTCACATTGTAAAGGCTATCTATGCTAAGCACACAGCTAACATCATTCTAAATGGAGAAAAATTGAAAGCATTCCCCCTGAGAACTGGAACAAGGCAGGGATGCCCTCTTTCGCCACTACTATTCAACATTGTTCTTGAAACTCTAGCCAGAGCAATTAGACAGACCAAAGAAATTAGAGGAATACGAATAGGAAAAGAAGAGCTCAAAATATCCCTATTTGCTGATGACATGATTCTCTATTTAGAAGAACCTAAGAATTCCACCAGAAAACTTCTGGAACTCATAAATGCATTCAGTAAAGTAGCAGGATATAAAATTAATACTCATAAATCAAATGCATTTTTATTCGTAAGTGATGCATCCTCTCAGAGAGAAATTAGGAAAACTACCCCATTCACAA